>JAJOZX010000317.1:1120000-1425000 GCA_023014485.1 Bathynomus jamesi | reverse complement strand
AATATATACTGATTTTGCAAAAGTTTCCTATAAATGTGATCATATGATTATAGCAAACAAGCTAAAGACAATAGGAATTACTGGGAAGCTGGGGGGACAAAGAGTACTGGTAAAAAGAGTCAAATCTGAAGTCTCAGAACTCATCAGCTCTGTCCCATGAAGTACAGTTTTGGCTCCTTTGCTCTTTATAAGAATAACTGTAAACGAAGATGTAGATATTGAAGATAATGTCGTATCGTGTTTCGTAGACAACACAGATATGCAAGGAAATATTAAATGAAGGTGACAGAAAAATTGCTAAATGACATCGAAGCATTATTCAAATGGGTGGAAAACAACAAAATGAAGTTCAACGAAGCAGTATCCCGCTCATAAGTTATGGTACAACAAAGAACTACAGAAAAAAGGAGACAGAACACTAGGTTAAACAGACAACGCTAAACCCACAACTAAAAGACCTTGTATCAATAATGTCATCAGATGCAGAATTCAGGGAACAAAATAACCTTAAAAACTGTAATAGCTAGAAAAATAATGGGAATTAACATGAGAAGCCTCTTTAGCTGAAAAGCAAACATCATACTAAAATTATGGAAGAGTTTAGTTCTATCAATAATTGAATATTGAAGCCCATACAAAAAACGATTCATTGAAAAGAGAAAACCCATGCAAAAGACTTTTACATCTAAGCTAGAAGAAACAAAAGATGAAGACTGCTGTAACGGTCAGAACTACAGTCCAGGAAAGAAGACATGAGCGATATACAATAATATGTATATGGAAAATACTCGAGGAATATGTCCCAAACTTTAGAAATGGAAATGTAATACACAGTAGAATGAGAGAAAAGATAGATTCTGTACTATGCCAGCTGCGGTCGGAGACGAAGACGGAAATTACTCTCGGAATACGAGGCCCAAAACTCTTCAACGTAATGACAAAAGAACTGAGGAACTTACATCACACAAACCTAAACGCATTCAAGAATCAAGTAGATAGGTAGATGAAGTCGATCTCAGAGAAATTTTCGAAAACAACAGATTTTATATACAGTATACTCGTATATAGGCTATTTATTTCAAAATGGACAAATTCCTCCTACATTTTCGTTGGTGATCATTGAAGTAACATTAGCTCCTGCAGATGATGGCTTTCATTTTTTTCAAACTTTTAATAACTTACGCTTGCCTTAAGGTAGTTGGGGTTCAGTTAAAAAGTTTTGAGAATGTAATCATCATATACGATGAAAAAGTGCATTTCCGAATTTCACTCGCGTTAGGATTTTAAATAAAAAAACTTTAAATCAAATTACTACTACTTCGTGCTGCCTCAGGGTTTTATACGTTTTTCTTTGTGTTTTTAGGCTAGGTTAGATCAGGAACCTGAATTGAACTCACTCCAAAAAAATCTACAAAAAAGCAGGAGTAATTTTCTGAGTTGGAGGAAAGTGATACGAAGTTACAGGAGCGAATGTAACTTCCGGCAATAATACATACATACATATATATATATATATATATATATATATATATATATATATATATATATATATGTTACAGTCAAAGTGTGTAACCAGCCATTTCGCGTAATGGCTGAAACTTTCAGTCATTTCGCGAAATGGCTGTTTCACTTGGTCATTTCGGAAATGACTAAAATCTTCAGCCATTGCGCGAAATGGCTGAAATTCCACCTTGGTCATTTTGTGAAATGGGTAAAATGACTTTTGTCATGAATTCACAGAAATAAACATCACAATAAAATTGGAAACATTTATTTAACTAACTAAATCTGCTAAAATATACATACATCCACATTCCACAAGTCTGTTCAAATAAGTGAGAAACACTCTTCAAATACACATTTAAACATTTTAACACATTTGAATTTGAATTTTCAATATAGAGGTTTTCAAATACTAACCGGGCCTTCAGTGTTATTCCGATGTCTGCCATTGAAGGCCCGGTTAGGTCAACTGCATGCCCTCGACAATTGGTTAGGTTAAGTCGTGTTATTTTCGTTAAAACTAACGAAAATAACAACTTAACTTAACCAATTGTCAAGGGCATACAATTGACCTAACCGGGCAAATGATCTTTTACGAAATGACCAAAGTGGAATTTCAGCCATTTCGCGTAATGGCTGAAGATTTTAGTCATTTCGCGAAATGACCAAGTGAAACAACCATTTCGCGAAATGACTAAAAGTTTCAGCCATTACGCGAAATGGCTGGTTACACACTTTGACTGTAACATATATACCTTTCACCCTTTCAAATATTCCGTGCGACGATATATACAGTATGTATGTATATGTATATATATATTTTCTATCGCGTTTCAAAACCTACACAAAATCGAGCCGACATCGTGTCGCCATCATATCCTGTTTTAAATCTTAACATTGCTGATTTCATTATTCTTTGATTTAAATTTGGATTTCAGAAAATTCCTTTTTCCTATAACAACACTAACAATAACAATAACATTAACAATAAATTAACATTAAATCCGCCTTGTTAATGCGTCATAACCAATCTCTACTCTCAAATTATCGAGACTGTTCACCAGAGAGAAACTCACTTTTGTGAAGTTTTGAAAAGGTTACCCTTTTATTCATGAAATTATCACAGAATTTACTCCGTTACAACTTCCAATTTTTAATGTCGTTTTTAATATTTTTAATCTCTTTTAGCCAAAACGTCAACCAACGAGAATAATATATATATATATATATATATATAAATAAATATATATATACTGTATATATATATGTTACAGTCAAAGTGTGTAACCAGCCATTTCGCGTAATGGCTGAAACTTTTAGTCATTTCGCGAAGTGACTGTTTCACTTAGTCATTTCGCGAAATTACTAAATTCTTCAGACATTACGCGAAATGGCTGGTTACACACTTTGACTGTAACATATATACGTGTGTGTGTGTGTGTGTGTGCGTGTGTGCGTGTGTGTTTTACAATCGTTATAAAAGATTTTAAATTCCAAAAATATAAATAAACGTAAAAAAACAACCCTCTTTTGGAAAAAGTTCAAACTATTCTTTGTAAGTCACGTTCAAAAGGTTCAAAGAATCTTTTTCCTTTGAGAAGATGACTTATTACGAGTTCGTCGACACTCGAACCAAAATACTATATTTCACACTATCAAATTTTTTCGAAATGAAAAGTAACTTTATTCAAAGGTTCTCCAGCATGAAATGGGACGTTTATGAGACGTTTTCTTGACTTTTTGGAAACGTTTATGATGTTTACTGACCCTTTCACGAAGGATGGTACTTTAAAGTTCCATAGAAATAATAATAAATTGTACTACAATGCCTCGCTTCTGTAACTGTTTCTACGTGTTTATTATAGGTGTTATTTAGTTGTCTGGAAAGGAACCCAAAATGCGTATCATTTCAGCGATTAGTTTCTAAAATATTTAGTTTTGAATAACAATAAAGCCCATACTTTTTGGTGACAGAATGACCGCATATGCTGCTGGAATCGTTTTTAAAGCGTTAAACTTCCCAATGTCTTGTTGGGTCGTTGCCATTATTAAAAGTCAAAATACAACGTCAAGCAAGTTACGAAAACTCCTCCCCCCCCAAAAAAATAAGAACAGCAAAAATCGGAATTAACTTAAAAATAAAAATCTGATCTTGTACAGTTATGTAAAAAAATCACCGAAAAAGGAAAAGTAAAAAGAAAAGTCGAACTACTGAGTTTTGTGTTTCATTTTTCCAGAAAGAATAAAATGTTAAAGAAAGCAAAATTTAGTAATCATTAATTTAAATAGACTTGACATATCTTCGTTAAACTTACTTTTAACCATACTTGCACAGAGAAAACTACTTGGTTACAATTCAACCAAAAACATGGTCAACTAAATCTAATTGATTAAATCAACCAAAAAGAAAATAATAATGGTTAAGGCATATAGTAATTGCATGGTGGATTAATCGTTTGGATAGTTGGAAAATAGTTAACTATCGGTTGAAAAGTACTTGGTTGTTGTTTTCAAGTAGCTTTGTGTACTTGATTACTTTCAAGTGAATCGGTTTCATTATTTCCTAATATCCGGAAAAACAAGCGCACAAGCGCCGCGCGCGCACACACACACATTATATATACACACATATATATGAAAAAACTATATTTTCAAATTTATTTTTAAGTTGCTATGGCAGCTCACTCGGGATATGGCAAGCTCACTCAGGAAACACTTTGTACTAAAATGTATTTATTTTTATCTTTCGTAAATCACAATTATTTCGTATTATATCTATTTCTATACCAAAGGTGATTTCACTAAAATATCTATATATCTATCTATCTATCTATATATATATCTATATATATATATACGGTATATATAATATTTCCAGCATTTGAAGCTGAATAAAATGACGTCTGTTTGAACCAACATTCTTTGTTTGACAAAACGCCATTCTTCACTTTTGTACTTTTTAACCCTTAAAAATGTTAAAAATAGGTATGGAAACATAAACAAAACTTTATTTAGAAATTTATTTAATTAATTGCACTAGAAACTATGTGATTCCATTGACGCTATCAAGTAATAAGAGACTAACATAACTTTGGTACTTTGAATGAAACAAATAAAAGCAATATTTGTTCTTTGCTAAACACAAGGTAGACCGTATTACTTCGAATGGAATGCATTAAAACAGTTTTTGTCTTTTGTTAAACATAATGGTACATCACACGTTCTGCATTTCAGACGAGAATAACTTTTCATACAGTTTCTGCGTCTCTTCTTGGGTTCTAAATGCTCAGGCCAATGTCCAAAAAACTGCCAGATATTGATATACAGTTATTTGTTATATTCAAATGCCATAAGGCATCATTGAAGCTAATCTGAGGAAATTACGCGTACTTTTTGTTGATGATGCCATATGGAATTGCTGGGACAGAAAGGGTTAATGTATCATAGTTGCTATGATTTTTTTTTAATGTAATTGGTTTGTATTCTTTTTTGTAGCTGTGTTCACTGGGAATGAGAATTGTAATTCCCATAACGTTTGACCAATAAGGAATGTTAATTGAAGCAGTCGTCATTTTATGTATATATACTGTATATAAGTCTTATATGGGAATGAACTCAAAATGGTTTCCTGAGGTTTTTTATGATACCCACAGACCGTGCATGGAACAAGGAACTCTTCTAGGATAATTAAATCCACTATAGTCCGAATAAGTAATGGTAAATGACAAATACTATAGTTTTTTCTTTTTCATGATGCTAGCCCGACGTGGGTAACGGGTCACTCGCAAAGAGGTCCCAAAAATATAGCTTCCCTCACCAGCTATCTACAAAGCAGATAGGATCTAGCTTTGGGACAGGATCAGGGTTTAAAGCAGCCTAGCCCAGCTACATTTAGAACTTCAATATAAGCAAAAGACTCGCTGCCTTCACGTCAGATTGAATACATCAAAGAAAAAGGGGTAACTATTATATTTTTAGCCAAAAACCAAAACTTAAACTTCAACTGGCAGAATTGAGCGTCCACTTTTCAAGGCACATAACATGTCCGTTTCAAGATGGGAATGACCTCAGAATGGTTCCCTGAAGGCAGCGAGTCTTTTGCTTATATTGAGGTTTTAAATGTAGCTGGGCTAGGCTGCTTTAAACCCTAGATCCTGTCCCAAAGCTGGATCCTATCTGCTTTGCAGATAGCTCGTGAGGGAAGTTATATTTTTGGGACCTCTTTGCGAGTGACCCATTGCCCACGTCGGGCTAGCATCATGAAAAAGAAAAACTATAGTATTTGTCATTTACCATTACTTATTCGGACTATAGTGGATTTAATTATCCTAGAAGAGTTCCTTGTTCCATGCACGGTCTGTGTGTATCATATATATATATATATATATATATATATATATATATATATATATATAATAAATTATACATTTTTTGTGACCGATATCCATTGTTTCAAATTTGTAGCGTTATTGCAGCAATATTATTTTCTAAAAGTTCAGACAATTTAGATCAGAGACGTTTCAATATTAGAGTTGTGCTATTGAGCTTTCTCAGCCAGGAAGAATGATCTACCTAGTCCTGCCCTACGCAATTACCTCCCACACCAATCCCCACCTCTTCCCACTTCTACACCTTATAGTCGCGATCATGTTCCGCTTCATTGTTTTTTACTGTACTAAATCGTAGGTATGAATTACTAATCTTTGCTCGCATCTGCGCTAACATTTGTTTTCGTTTTTATGGTTATTTTCTAGTTATTTCAGTTTTCGACCGGTTTGAGTATTCCTTCTTACAGTTAATTTTGTATTGATATCTTAGACTATATAGCCAATACACTTCTTACGAAATGGAATGAGTATTAAAATCGTTATTATTATTCTGACGAATATCATAATACTCGTATTTAAATATTATGAAGAAAGTATAAATAAAGGTATCAAAAAATTCAAACATCTGCTCGTAGAACTATCACACACACACACACACACACACACACACACACACCCACACACACACACACGCGCGACGACCAGAAACAGAATACTTGTGTTGCGCTCCTCGCGCGAACAGAGCTGATAATTAATTAAGCGTAATATAACAATATATATTTTAGCTAAAATAATTTTGGCAATTTAAGTAAATCTGAAGTAAAATATTGTGTAATTAACGTAATTAAATATTTAAAAAGCAATAAAGAAAAGTTTAGAAAACGTTGCAATACAAAGCAAACTGGCTTCATGTAATAAACTGCTGTTATCCAAAACGTTTTTAAATATACGAGTGTATATATATATATATATATATTATATATATATAATATTATATATATATATATAATAATTATATATATATTATATATATATATTATATATATATATATACACACAGGGTGTCCCGTAAGTCTGGAGCCATAGGGCAAAATAAGTAATTCATGTTTCTCCGTTTATGTAAGTGCCCATGATGTCTTTGAGTAAGGAAGAACGCATCCAGGTAATTCTGCTCGTAGGAAATCGGAGTCAGAGGGAGGGCGCTGAGGAATTTAACAGATTGCATCCGGACCGCGCACCGATAACACACACCTGTGTCGGCAAAATTGTAGCAAAGTTCAGGGAAACGGGATCCATAGGAGATAAACCACGCAGTGAACCTCCGAGGACATCCACAAACACATTTCACAAACAGTCCCCAAAAGTCTCTTCGGCGTTTTTATTGCCGTTTTTATCATTTTGCTCTATGGTTCCAGACTTACGGAACACCCTGTATATATATATATATATATATATATATATATATATATATATATATATATATATGTTAAACACAGACCGTGCATGGAACAAGGAACTCTTCTGGGAAAATTAAATCCACTATAGTCCGAATAAGTAATGGTAAATGACAAATACCATAGTTTTTTCTTTTTCATGATGTTAGCCCGACGTGGGCAACGGGTCTCTCGCAAAGAGATCCCATAAATATAGCTTCCCTCACCAGCTATCTGCAAAGCAGACAGGATCCAGCTTTGGGACATGGATCTAGGGTTTAAAGCAAGCCTAGACCCCCTACATTCAGAACCTCTATATAAGTAAAAGACTCGTTGCATTCACGTCGGATTGAATAAATCAAAGAAAAAGGGGGTAACTATTGTATTTTTAGCCAAAAAAAACCAAAACTTAAACCTCAACCGGGACATTGAGCGTCCACTTTTCAAGGCCTTGAAAAGTGGACGCTCAATGTTCCGGTTGAGGTTTAAGTTTTGATTTTTTTGGCTAAAAATACAATAGTTACCCCCTTTTTCTTTGATTTATTCAATCCGACGTGAATGCAACGAGTCTTTTACTTATATAGAGGTTCTGAATGTAGGGGGTCTAGGCTTGCTTTAAACCCTAGATCCATGTCCCAAAGCTGGATCCTGTCTGCTTTGCAGATAGCTGGTGAGGGAAGCTATATTTATGGGATCTCTTTGCGAGAGACCCGTTGCCCACGTCGGGCTAACATCATGAAAAAGAAAAAACTATGGTATTTGTCATTTACCATTACTTATTCGGACTATAGTGGATTAATTTTCCCAGAAGAGTTCCTTGTTCCATGCACGGTCTGTGTTTAACATATAATTTTCTCAGGGAACCATTCTGAGTTTGTGTGTGTATATATATATTATATATATATATTAATATATATATATATATATCGTAAAGGTTAGCACTATAATAATAATGATAATGGTTACGATTGATACTAGTTATAATTGATTGTTAATGATTGATGCTGATGATTGGAGTCACCATGATCCTTTCAGATCAAATAATGTTATTAATTAAGTTGATTGAATGAGTTTTCTTCCTTTATTAAACAAAATAAATGATTTATGAATGAGACAAAACATAAGTTGGTTGTTTACAGTTGAAATTAAGTGCGCACTTGAATAATGACTTCAATATAATAATGACTTCAATATTAACCTTTTATCGCCGAACTTTTTGCGTAGGGTTGAGTCTAAATGCTTGTATCTAAAACGTTATGTATTCGACGCACAGTGCGGTAAAGGGTTAAGAACGCGCGAGGTAATGATTAGTCTTTATATAAAGTTAGGTGAATGACACCAGGCCCAAAATGAGGCCTGCAGAATGATGTTCACATGATGGTAGTTCTCATGTCACTGATTCTTCGGAGAGAGAGGTCGAAGTGCTTCGAGAAGTCCTTGTAACGAGGTTAAGGTGTGAAGCAAGGCATAGAGAAATGCCTTGAAGTAGTTTCTCGCTGTAACGTCATCTTGGTCGTACTTGTGTGACGTCATCTTGGTCGTGTTTGTGTTGATGTAACATCGCTAAAGTATTTGAAAGCGTCTTTGACACTACATATATATAACTTTGGTTAACCTTGGTTTTGCTTCCGCCAGAATTTTTTACTCTGATGAAGGTCAAGCTTGTTGCTCCGCCTTAGACCTACAGCTTAACGTAGAATTCGAACCACGACTTATCGCGGGTGGTCAGAAATTAGAAGGTCCTTATTCGGACTCGATCTTACGATTTCCCGGTTAGCAGCCCAGCTCTTAACCACTAAGATACCCTTAGTACTCATTTATCTACCAATTTTTATTGCATGGAAGGATGAACAACTGGGTTTGGTGCGGCCGACTGCCGTCACGAGGAATCGAATCCGGAGCCGGTGAATTCATAGTCAGCGACGCTAACCACTACACCACCGAGGCCCATATACTGTATAAATATTATATATATATATTTCACAACCAAGACTGATAGCTGCAAAGAACTCAACTACTGGGAAAGACGACGTAAATTAAATCTGTATTCAATAGAAAGAAGAATAAAAAGATACACCATAATTTACATACGGAAAATGATCAAAAACTGGTACTAAACCTCAAACTGAACCCAATTGACGTCCAAACAACACTGGAAAATAGGAAAGATAGAATGCGTAGTGTTCCCAAACTAAAGACCTGAAGGAAAATAGCTTGGTAGTCAGGGGGCCTCAAGACTTTTTAACCAGCTTCCAAAGGACCTTAGGAACATCACAGGGGTCAAAGTTGAACTCTTCAAAAGAAGACTGGACGCCTGGCTGAGGACGGTACCAGATGAGCCGGGTGTGCCTGGCTATGTGCGATGGAGATCGCAAACAAGCAACTCGTCCATCCATCAGGACAGGCATGGAGGTGGGGCCACCAACTTGACCTTCATATGAAGGGAGACCGATGCACGGAACTTTAACTAGGTTTTTATATATACCTTACCCTACCTTACAAAAGTTCCGCACGATGATTCCTCATTCCGCGAAGGCAGGGGCGTACCTAAAGTATTTGGCACCCGGGACGGATCCTTCCTTTGGCACCCCGCATAAATAATTTTAAAATTTAAACACACAGAAAAATATATTATGTTTGCAAATAGATTTTTAAACAGTACAGTACTGTCATAAGCAAATTGGAAATAAGAAAAATGCAGGACATTAAAAATTCAGTGAACAGGTAATACTGCATTTTATTTTATGCATAAAACGCAGGAAATCCAGTCTCAACACTCAGCTTATTCTTCAAAGGTAAATGGAGAGGATTCACAGTCTCTGCTTTCGAGCCTTAATTTCCGCAAATTGATTAATGACCTCATCAAAATTCACCTTTGCATATTCATGTTCAATTGAAAGTAAAGCCAGATTTGTCAATATATGAAAATTAAAACCCACTCAAATAGAGAGAGTTTATTTCCACAACAGTTTCGATGCCCACTGGCATCCTCCTCGGGTGGATACAGAAAAACGAATGAACCAAAACAAGAGGGAAAAACAGTCCAGGGACCGACCGTTAAGAAATTCGCACCTAGGTTAGATCCCATTCTCCCGACACCGGAAGGGCATTTTCATTAAAGGGACCCGCTTATAAGTACATTCGCACAAATTTAAAACTATCTTCCTGTTCTAAACATACAGATTCTATTATTTTTTTACATAATTATTACATTTATTATTAAATTTATTACATTTAATATTGCATTATTATTTATTACAGAAATTATAAATTTATTATTACATTGGTTATTACATTGTTGTTTATTATACAGAACTTATAAACCGAAAAACGAATGAAAAAGGCAAGAAGGAAACAATCCAGAGACCACTGAGAAATTCGCACCTAGGTTAGATACCGTTCTCCCGACACCGGAAGGGCATTTTATTACAGGGTCCCGCTTATAATTACATTCGCACAAATTAAAACTATCTTCTTGTTCTATACATACAGATTCTAATATTTTGACATAATTACTGCATTTATTATTGCATTTACATTTTTTTAACATTTATTATTATTACCTTTACCCTAATTATTAAATTTATAATATTACCTTTATTATTACATCTGTTGCATTTATATTTATTTCCACATTTATTACTTCCATTATTACATTTACTAAAAGCGAGTAAGGAAACAATCCAGAGACCTTTAAGAAATTCACACTTAGGTTAGAACACGTTCCCCCGACTCCGTAAGGGATTTTTTGACCAAGAATCTCATTAAAGGGTCTAATTTATAAGTACCTTCGCACAAATTAAAATTATCTACTTTTTCTATACATACAGATTCCATTATTTTTCTTTTGACATAATTATTACATTTATAAAGTACCTTACTTGATTCCCAATCTATAGCATGATTATTTTGGCTGGCGTGATAAAAAATGGCATTATTAGTATTACAACTTCAGGCTCGCACATCACTAATTCCTGTGACTTTATTAACAAAGTTATGTCCTTAGATTTAAAACGGGGAAGAATGATCAGTTTTGACGTTGAGTCCTTGTTTACGAAAGTTCCCATTGATGATGTACTTAGTTTTTTAGATAGAAAATTGCCAACATGTAACGTAGAACTATGCATGCCCACATCTGTATTTTCAGAACTGATAAAACTCTGTGTCACCAATAATGCCTTCTCCTTCGGTGAAGAATTTTATTTGCAACGTTTTGGTATGGGAATGGGGTCCCCTTTATCCCCAATACTGAGTACATTATACATAGAATATTATGAGTCGGAATTGTTGCAAACAATATGTCCCAGGAATCTAATTTGGTTTCATTATGTAGATGATATTTTCTCATTTTGGCCTGACCACTGGAACAACTTTGACACTTTCTTTCAGTCATTAAATAATCTTGTTCCCTCCATTAAATTTAAATATGAATGGGAGAACGACAAACAATTACCTTTTATAGATGTTTTGGTCATTAACGAAAGCGGAAAGCCCAATTTCACGGTCTATAGAAAACCTACTCATTGTAATTCGTACATTCATTATTTTTCATATCATGATGAAGGGGTTAAAAGCTTAATTATTTCTTCCATGTTTCTAAGAGCACTCAGGATTTGTAGCCCACATTTGCTGGACCCGGAAAATTCAAAGATTTGGAACATTTTTAAGGATTTAAAATATTCTGAGTGGTTTATCAGAAAAGCGTAAATTGGTTAGGAATAACTTTGCAAAAGAGGAACAAGCCTGTGTCTACAGCATTCCCTGTAAAAGTTGTGATTTAGTATACGTGGGAGAAACTGGAAGAAATATTGAAACCCGTATTAAAGAAGAGAAATATGCCTTCAGAAGTTGTAATACTAATAATGCCATTTTTTATCACGCCAGCCAAAATAATCATGCTATAGATTGGGAATCAAGTAAGGTACTTTATAAATGTAATAATTATGTCAAAAGAAAAATAATAGAATCTGTATGTATAGAAAAAGTAGATAATTTTAATTTGTGCGAAGGTACTTATAAGTTGTTGTTGTTGTTGTTTAGCCGATCAGCCCACCCTGACCGAGCAAGCCGGCGGCACGCAGGTAACCGATCGCCCTCTTCGGAGTGGACCAGAGGTTCAGCGCACTAGTGATGTTGTGTTGTATTCGTTGTTGTGCTAGAGCGGTACAGTCTGTCATAATGTGTTCAATTGTTTGTGGTGTGTCGTGGCACAGGTGGCAGGTGTCGTCTATGGAGTTGTCTAGTCTGTGTTTATATGTTAGTAAGTTGGGGTGATGTCCACATCGGAATCGTGCTAAGTTAACTCGATCCGATCTGCTCAGGCTGATCTCTGACCTGTTAATGGGTGGCGGCTTCGCACCTAGGACCGCATTCGGACCGAGTCGTGTCAGTGCTTTGTGGGTTAGGTGTGTGTGTGTGTGTTTTCTGTACTGTGTGATGTCTGTGGGGCGTGGTATGGAATGGAGTATTTGGTTATAATGTCTCTCTGGTGTTACCTTAATGGTGCGAGGTGTCGGTGCATGATTGTACATGTAGTGGCAAGGGTGTTGTGGGTTAGTTGTCGCTGCTGCCATGAATTGTGTTCCCCTCATGTCTAAATGTTCCCTAACTTTCAGTATTTTTATTTCTGTGTGCAGGTGTTCTATTGGTGTTGTTTGAGTGCATCCTGTAATGATACGAAGTGCGTTATTTTGTATTGTCTGTAAGGTGTTTATGTGTGTGTTTGAGATAATGGGTGCATAGCATGGGCTAGCATAGTCCATAACTGAGTGAATATATTGTTTGTATATGAGTGATGTTGTTTCCTGCTGGTGTCCAAAGTTTGTGCCTGTTAGTACCCTAAGCGTGTTAAGTCTTGACGTACATTTGTTTTTAATATCCTGAATGTGGTTTGCAAAAGATAATGTGATGTTGAATGTGACCCCAAGTATTTTGGTCCTGTGATTGTGTGGAATGTTGATGTTGTTTAGTGTAAGCTGTGGAATTACCTGGTGTTCTTTTGTGTTGCTTGTAAGCAAGGTGATGGTTGATTTTGTGGGCGCTACTTTGAGTCTATTGTGTGTGAGCCAGTCTTGTATACTGTTTATGTATGTTTGTAGGTTATTTGTAGCGGTGTCGATGTTGTTGTGGGTGGATGTTAGAGTGATGTCATCTGCATATGATGATAATATAAGCTTGTTATCTATGGGTGTTGGAATGTCATGCATGTATAAGTTGAAGAATGTTGGTGAGAGAACAGAGCCTTGAGGGACCCCGTTCGAAAAAAGCTTGTTTTTGGATGACTTGCCATTAAATGTGACATGTGAGTATCTTCCTGAAAGATAGTTGCTCAGCCACCTTTTGGTGTTATTGTGCAGGTTTGTGTTGAGTATTTTGTTTATGAGAGGGAAGCGTGGGATAGCATCAAATGCTTTACTAATGTCTATTGTTGCTAATAGTGTACGTTGAGCTGGTCGTCTGGAGTTGATGCCATCCATGATGTGCTGCGTGAGGTTAGTGAGTAATGTCGTGGTTGAGTGGTGAGGTCTGAATCCATGTTGAGTAGGCGATAGTGGAATGTGTGGGTTGGTGATTTGTAAGATTAGTCTTTCTGTTACTTTGGAAGGTGTGCATAGTAAAGTAATGGGTCTATAGGAAGCTGTTTCTGTTGGATTTTTGTTTGGTTTGAGTAGTGTAATAATTTTACCTTGTTTCCATATGTCAGGAATAATACAGTGTTGGTATGAATATGTGCTGATATTTGTGAGAGCTAGTATTCCTTGTGGGCCCAAGTGTTTAAGGTGTATGTTAGATATGTTGTCTGGTCCAGTAGCCTTCGAATTCTTAATGTTTTTGATGATCTTGGTGGTCTGGTCTGTATTGAAGGGTGTAATGGTTGTGTCGAGTCTGTAGGTTTTCTTTTGTCTGGCTGTTTGTCTGTCTGCATGTTTCTGGTTGTTGTCTCTGTTTAAGTGACTTATCTTTGCGTAGTGATTAACTAGAATGTTAGCTTGTTGTGTGTATGTTGGGATATTATTTTGGCTGCGACAGATAGCCGCGTGTGAGGTGTGAATGCCGCTGTTAGAGTGGGTAATGCCGTTTATAGTCTTGTATAGCCTGGATGTATCTGTGGAGTAGTTTAATGTTGTTATGAATTCCATGAATGTTTCTGTTTGTTTTTCTTTGAGTTTGTTGTTTATTTCTGTGTTGAGCTGTTGTATCTGCTGTTTTATGGCTTCTGTGTGTGGGGTTTGTGTGTTATATTTGAGGTTGTTACGTTGCCTTATAAGGTGGGCTATTTCTCTAGTGTAATTTGGGTTGTATTTCCTAATGTTGCCCTTGGGTATGTATTTGTTTGCATTATTGATGATCTGATTAAATGTCTTGAGTGTTGTATTGATGTTTATGATGGGTGTGCTGTTTAATGTGGTGAATTGTTCCTCAGTCTGTATTTTGAACTGTTCCCAATCAGATTTCTTGTAATTTCTGTAAGTGTGCCTAAGGCTGTTGGGGCAGAGTGTAGAATGTGTTGTAATGATGATGGGCAGGTGGTCTGATGACAGTTGTTTTTCTGTTCTCCATTGTGTATGTGTTGCTAGTGAGGGGGAACAGAACGTTATGTCTGGGGAGGAGTTTGAGTATCCTGCTTGATGTGGTATGTGTGTATGTTCTGTATTGTTAAGAATGAAGAGGCTGTTTAGTTGTGTGGCTATGTTGGCGCCTCTGGTGTTGCTTTGGTTGTGCAGGTACCAACTAGTGTCTTTGGCGTTGAAGTCTCCTCCTAAGATGACATTAGTGAGAGAGGCCAGATTGTGTAACTGTGGATTGTAATTGGCTGGCACCTGAGGTGAACTATCTGGTGGGATGTAAATGTTGATTAGTGTGGTGTTGTGTTTTGCGCGTGTTTTAATGTTAACTGCCTGTATTTCTATCGTGTTATCTGCTTGGATTGTGTTTGTAATATTTTGGGTAGCATCAGTGTAGCTAATGCTTTTACGTATGTAAGTGATGAGTCCACCCCCGTTACCCCCAGTACGATCTTGACGGATCGCCGTGAAGTCAGGGATGGTGGGTGTTTTGTGTGTGCTTTTTAGTTTTGTTTCTTGTATAAGTGCTATGTGAATGTTTTGTTTGAGTACGAATTCCCTAAGCTGCATGATTTTGTTTGTGAGGCCATCTACGTTGTACTGTAATATGTTAATATTATACTTCTGTATGTGTCTCATGGTGCTCTTGTGTCTATGTCTTTGTGTATGGTGACATGTGTAAGTTGTAGTGGGGCCTGGATTAGTCTTAATGTCGCCAGAGAGTAAGAGTAGTTCGGGGAGCACGCAATTGCTCCCTGTAATTGGAAAAATAGCACGCTGAGAATAGGTCCGGCCCCGGGAGCCGATCGGCACTCTGACCGTGCCACGCAACAGGCCGTCGACTGCCAGTCTGGCCAACCGTAGACAGCCTGCTGCACGGAGATTTGAGGAAGTTTGGCCACCAGCGCGTTGCTGTTTTGGTTTGACGTCGCCTCTTCTTCGCGTTGACGTGTCCCGCGCTGGAGGATGCAGGCAGCCACTGTTAGAAGCTTCCTCGTCAGCTGCTAACACTTTTTTCAGGTTGTTCTAGCTACCTGTTCAGAGGTTTTTTATAAACAAATCTCGGTTTTCTGCTCAAAACGGCTCTTTCTAATTTTAAAATTGATTAGTCAAGGAAGGAAGATGTTGACTTCTATTTTGCGGCAACAGTTGATGATATTTATGTTACTTTACTGATTAATGAAAATGATTAGGCTCTTCAAGTTACAGTATAAAAGAATTTGCAGTATGCTAAGAATACTGTCTTCATTTTTTCTTCTGCTGACGCGTTTCGTTCATATACTTTGAACATCTTCAGAGCTTTATACATTATAAGTATATATATCACATTTATATACATTTATACATTATAAGTTTTATACTTATAAGTTGAACCCTTTAATGAGATTCTTGGTCAAAAAATCCCTTACGGAGTCGGGGGAACGTGTTCTAACCTAAGTGTGAATTTCTTAAAGGTCTCTGGATTGTCTTCTTACTCGCTTTTAGTAAATGTAATAATGGAAGTAATAAATGTGGAAATAAATATAAATGCAACAGATGTAATAATAAAGGTAATATTATAAATTCAATAATTAGGGTAAAGGTAATAATAATAAATGTTAAAAAAATGTAAATGCAATAATAAATGCAGTAATTATGTCAAAATATTAGAATCTGTATGTATAGAACAAGAAGATAGTTTTAATTTGTGCGAATGTACTTATAAGCGGGACCCTGTAATAAAATGCCCTTCCGGTGTCGGGAGAACGGTATCTAACCTAGGTGCGAATTTCTCAATGGTCTCTGGATTGTTTCCTTCTCGCCTTTTTCATTCGTTTTTCGGTTTATAAGTTCTGTATAATAAACAACAATGTAATAACCAATGTAATAATAAATTTATAATTTCTGGAATAAATAATAATGCAATATTAAATGTAATAAATTCAATAATAAATGTAATAATTATGTAAAAAAAAAATAATAGAATCTGTATGTTTAGAACAGGAAGATAGTTTTAAATTTGTGCGAATGTACTTATAAGCGGGTCCCTTTAATGAAAATGCCCTTCCGGTGTCGGGAGAATGGGATCTAACCTAGGTGCGAATTTCTTAACGGTCGGTCCCTGGACTGTTTTTCCCTCTTGTTTTGGTTCATTCGTTTTTCTGTATCCACCCGAGGAGGATGCCAGTGAGCATCGAAATTGTTGTGGAAATAAACTCTGTCTATTAGAGTGGGTTTTTATTTTCATATTTTGACTTTCACGTAGAAAAAAGTGAAGTTTTTTGCACAGATTTGTCAATCTTGTCTGACTCAAGGTCGAGCGAAAGAAATTTTTTATCAATTTCAATTTGGAAAAACTTCTTTCACATGAAGCAATAGACACACAGACAGTCAAAAAGAATCTCAAACACCGTGACAAGCTTGGCAAAGATTCACAAAAATCCCATTTCACAATAAACTCCAGAAACTGCAATGCTGTCCATTTCTTTGCCTCTTCAACGCTGATTTTGGCAGCTTCCAAATGCCTCCGAAGTCGTCCAATTTCCACACTGATATTCTTCATCAGAGAATTCATCGAAAATCTGAGTGAAATTTGGAATATACTTTCGAAGTTCTTTTTCTGTTGCAACAACCAAAGTGTTTGGCTGAATAACAGCGAAGATTGACAGAATTTGATCCATTGCCTTAGAACGAATCTCCAATTCTTGATGAAAGCGATCAAGACATTCAAACATAGCCCTTTTTACTTCCTCTGGCAATGTGAGACCAGCATTCTTTGCCATCTCTCCTGGCATCCTTTTTCGGAGCTTTACTCTCCCTCTTCTCTCCATAGAAATGCCCATTTCCTCACACTTTGTAGTTGCATAATAAATGGCCCGCTCCACAATGCATTTACCGGGTATTATAACATCACGACGATGCATTTATAAACACTTAAACATCACTATGATACCACATTGTCAAAAATTACTGGACACTGGTATAAGTAGCATGATATTGTTATAAACACCAGCACTTTATGCTTTATCATAATTATTTAATGAAACACACCTCATGTATGTGGAGCCACAGTGTCAAGTGAACAAAACTTGGAATGTCAGTTGCAGCCAGCTGGCTATGCTCAACAAACTGATGACTAAAACGTCAACAAACGTTCGCCTTTCGATGTAATTTTTATCAAATATTTAATTTTTCGTTTGTAAATTTTGTATTGCCAATAAAACTAAAACTTTATTTTATAGTGGAAATTAACATTAAGCTGTTGTAATAGTTTGAACATTTTTAAATTTTTTTTCTTACTTTGGCGAATTTTTCATTTGGTTTGAAAACTTGTACTGGTATTTCAACTCTCCCGATGGCACCCCTCTCCTGGCTGTCACCAGGGGCGGACCGCCCCCCTCGCACCCCCTTTAGTACGCCACTGCGCGAAGATCAAGCTTGTCGCCCCTCCTCTCGAGTTGGTATGGTGAAGTTGTGAGTTGGTTTCTTGTGCTGTCCATCTCACATAGCCAGATACGCCGGCTCATTGGGGATTGTTCTGAGCCAGGCGTCTAGTCTTCTTTTGAAGATGTCCACTGCAACTCTCTTCGTGTTTCTTAGGTCTTTGGGCAGCTGATTAAACAGTTTTGGTCCTCTCACCACAAAACTATTTTCTTTCAGGGTTAAGGATGTTCCCTCTCTTGCCTTCAATTTGGGAATACGACACAGTCTACCGTTTCTACTTTCCGCCGTTGTTTCGGGAGTTATAGGGTTCAGAGTGAGATTAGGGACTAGTTTCTCCATTATTTTCCAAGTGTAAATAATGGTGTATCTCTCTCTTATCCTTTCCAGTGAATATATATATATATATATCCGAGATCGAGACCCGGTGACGGCAGGCGCGCGTAGCAAAACCAAGCTGTTCATCCTTCCACACAATAAAAAAAAAATTGGTTGATAGATAAATAGGTACCTTGGGTAGTAGGGTGTGTCAATTTTGTCAACTTTTTTCAAATCAATTTTGGTAGTGAAAATATAGTCTTTTCATGTCAAAACTTGAAATTTGCCAACCAAAATGAAATAAAATAACCCTTATCTACATCAATTTTACCTTAAAGTTTCAGAAATTGACTCTTTTCCGAAATAATAGGACAAATTGATTAACTATTCATCTGTCACAGAATTATCCCACTGATCGCATATGGAGTGTTTTCAAGGTCATATAGTTGTTGTACAATGTACAAGTCACAACATGAATAGAACTGTCCCTCACTCTCAGTCCTCAGTTGCCTCTTAGATGTCATAGACGGTGGTTTGCTGTTATTGCTCTTGTACCTACTTCATAGTTATTCTACTAGACGAATACTACAGTTTAACTGTAAATATGGATTATTGATTATTACAATTATTTATTATTATCAAATTCTTCTGTCTAATTATGTTGTAATCCCATGAAATATTTTTTTATTGAATTTTAGAACATCGAATGACTAAACTTTGAAACATCGTAATTGATATAAAATACTTAAATGTTTTTCTTTCTTTTCAGATATTCCTAAGATGCCAAAATTGAAGACAAGAGGTCAGTCGTCATGCCACTTGAGCCTGTTAGTCGGTACAGGCAAGGAGCTTCCCGTATCAGAACTAACAGTGCGAGACATGCTGAGACTAGGGTTACTCCTTCGTGAACAAAATACAAAGGATAGAAGGAACTACACAGAAAAAGAGCTCATTAGGGACATGATTCCCCCTCTTCTGCATCAGTAGAAAAAAGCTAATGTGTTATTCAAACCACCTGTACTCAATCAGTATAGAACTATTGAGCTAAAATTAACAAAGCTGTGGCACAAAGCAGTTGAGACATCACTTGGTAAAGGAAAACTAGCAAAGGAAAATAAATTTCTGCACACACTTGATACTCTTCTTGACATTTTTAACTGCCAGTGTCCCATAGAGTTGTGTTCTGAAGCCAATTGTTCTCCCTCATGCAGAAGAGAACCTCACCCTCACATTGATTGTCGCTGTCATCGTGAGAAGAAGATCCCTGTTTTGGAGCTGGCTTTCATAAAGGCGCAGAGAACAAAGGCAGGAGGCCAAGGAAGTATGCAGATTGGTTCGGCAGATTATTCAGAAACCAAAAAACAGATTGTTATTGCTAAGAAAAAAGAGAAATCCGAGAGAGGGAAGAAAGGAAAAAAAGAAGAGTGAAGAAGCCACCCAAAGAGATGAAGAGCTCTATCAAGAGGTTTCTCACTTCTTTGAAAGCTCTTCAGATGAACAGAAAGAAGCAACATCAGATGATAGCTCCAAAATGCCATCTGAACCTTCGCCGAAGAGAATGAAATACAACACTAAAGACATCTCAAACATTGCCCTTGCCACTATTCGCCACCATACGGGGCTACGAGAGACTGCAGAGATTGCCACTGCCGCTTGGATAGATGCAGGCCTCATCAGCCGAGAGGATACATCCCTAGTGATAGATCATAATAAGATAAGAAGAGCACAAGAAAAAATAATGAAGGAAATATCTGATCAGCATGAAAAAGATTTGAAGGAGGAAGGTCTCTCTTGCCTTTTGTTTGATGGAAAAAGAGATGACACAAAAGTTCTCCTAGAGGTAGAGGGAATGGACAAAGTTTCCCGGTCTCATCAAAGAAGAACACTACTCTGTGTGTTCCGAACCTGGTGGCCGCTATTTGTTTAACTTTGTTCCTGAAGCAGAAGTAGAAGGCAAGAAACATGCAGAGGCAATTGCTGATCAAATAATATGTTGGCTTCAAGAAAGAAGACTTGACAGTTCACTGCAGGCCGTTGGTGGAGAATCAACTGCGGTGAACACTGGATGGCAGGGCGGTGTTATGACGCATTTAGAGAAAAAACTTGGAAGAAGGCTTGTTTGGATTGTATGTGATTTGCACACAGGGGAACTACCTCTTCGTCGTCTCATCCAGGAACTTGATGGTCCTACAAAGAACAACAACAAGTGGTCAGGCCCCCTTGGCAACATGCTAGATGAAGCAACAGAATTAGAAATAAATACAAAATTTCCAAAGGTCGAAGTAGGCCCTCCCCTTCCAGTGTTGTCTGAAGAAGTTATCAAAGACCTCAGCACGGATCAATCTTACGCTTATCGTATTGTTCAAGCAATCAGATCAGGAGAGTTGCCTCAAAATCTGGCTCTCTTGGAGATTGGACCCGTAAGTCACAGTCGTTGGTTAACTACAGCGATTCGTTTCTGCAGGATTTGGGTTTCCAAACATGCACTGAAGGGCAAAATGCTACATAATTTGATGTTGATTGTTGAATTTATTATTGGGTTTTATCTTCCTCACTGGTTCAATGTAAAACTTAATCCAATGTGGATGGAGGGGCCCAACCATATCTTGTTTCAATTACAGCTACTGAGAACTCAAAGGAAAGTAGTGGTGGACATCGTGTTACCTGTGGTGTGAAGGTCCGCTTGGTATGCTAGGCCATAGGCAGTTTTGCAAGCAATACTCTGCAGCCAATGTACCAAAGAGCGAACTGAGGCTGTGGAAATCATTCTAAAGCTTAGAGGAACATCACTAGATGATGACCAGCTGGGAGACTGCTCTGTTCAGACAAGGAAGGTACCTCCGATAAACGTCAATGCCACGAAATTGTCAGAATTAGTTAACTTGAGTTCGGAAGTTTTGGAGCCACCACTGACAACATAACAAACAAAGATTTAACACAGCTTAAAGAGGCCCCAGTGCAGGTGCCAAAGTGGCCTTCTCACACTCAGAGTGTGGAGAGATGTGTGAAAATGGTCACAGAAGCAGCTAGTCAAGTTTACAGTCACGAGAGGCGAGAAGGCTACATCAAAGCGCAAGTAGCAAGCCGAATGCTGATGTCAAGGAACCGCAGCAAAAAGGACATGACTGCATTGGTTACTTTCAAATAAAGACTCTGAATGATATCTTATTGCCACTTTAAATGTTGATAGGATGTTTGCGCACATTTGTTATTTTGTTACGAATTTACGGAAAAATGGAATTTTTGAATTAAAATTGATGTAGGTAGGAGTTATTTTTTATTGTTTTTGAAGCAAGGATATTATTTTGTATGCCAAATGATTACATTAAATTGCTACCAAATCACATGATTTTCAATTTAGTCATTTCACCCCCAAAATTGACACACCCTACTGGGTAGCCTTGTGGTTAAGACGTTGGGCTGCTGGTGGGGCGTGGTTCGGAATCTAAGTTAAACTGCAGGCCTAAGATGGAGTAACAAGCTTGACCTTCGTCAGAATGAACAATTCGAGCGGAAGCAAAACCAAGGTTAACCAAGGTTATATATGTTAACCCCTCCGTCTATGGCCTGGGTGGGTTCGAAGTCGACGGGGGTTCTGGTTAGGAGGCAGCAACGGATTTGTTACGTGCAGTAGTTTCTTCTATACTACTCTCCGAGTTATTCTAGAGTGGCTCGGAGGATTCTGAGAAGCTTATTAAACTTTCTGAGGGTTCCTCCGATTCTTATAACGTATCGGGAGATTTTAATGACTAAGTTCTCTAAAGAGAGCATAGCTTGAAGGAGAAGAAAAAGACTTTTTCTTACTGTAATTTACTGCTAAAATGTTACAGGTAATGCTCAGCCACGTAGTCTAATTCAGAATGAACATGGAAGAAATTATGTGGGTTTATATACCCCTATTCTGCTAACATCATTATTATTAAATGTTGAAAAGGCTGTATTACTTTTGCGCAGTAGTTAAAAATAAGTAAACTTTTTTGCTGTGACAATGGTTAAACAGATAAACAGGATATAGGAAGAGGAAGCCATATTTTTATCTTAACTCGCGTATTTTCAGATCTGATATTTTCCTGATCCGCCGAGTTAATTAGAAGTGGAAATTGAACTATGCATCTTTATACTAAGATATGCATATGAGCAAAAATTAAAGGTTTAAGATTTACAATTAAATGCTTAGGCAAGACATGACTTCATCTTTTATAACGGAGAGTATGTATACAAAACATGAACATTGCAAATGTTGCTCAGGATTCATTATTAAACTAAATCTAAGAATGATTAAGAAATTTAAAAAAGAATAAGTCACCAATTATTTGGCAAAATAGGAAGCAACTCCAAAATTTATCCAAACGAAAAAATAATAATAAAAAAATAATAATATCGCCGAGTGTACATTCCTAAATGGCGACATAATGTCGGGTCGTACATTGAGTACAATCCCAAGTACATCATTGAGTACATTGTAATTTTGATATATTACAACTGATTATAATTACCAATTAATTCACATTCGCTTATTATCGTTAATTATAGTTTCATTAAAGTACATCAATTACATTACATTAAAGTGTTACAGTTAATTACAATTAAACAGTTAACTATAGTTTTCTTTTTTACAGTGTTTCATATTTATAGACAATTAAGATGTTAGGAGTATAACAAAGTACATGGGCACAGACGGTATATATATATATATATATATATATATATATATATATATATATATACAGTACTGTGCAAAGGTCAGAGACCACTATCGATCTAATAACCTTTAGATAATCTGTCGTATGAAAATTGGTTTTGATACTACAATACATATTAACTAGAACCTCTGGTTCATATTAACGTACAACTAAGTTATTACTTAAGTGTATAAAGTTGTAAAGGGTGATCCAGAGAAATGGGACCCAAAAGAAACCCCTGTAACTCTTAAAGTATACGTCCTTTTATAAAATCATACGCATCATTCGAAAGAGGATAGTTACAAGTTTGTACAGGATTGTATAGGTTTTGACAATACAAGACAAGATAAGATACAAAACAAAATAAAAGTGTTAGTTAAAACTAACCCTTCAAGATGACTGCATGGACTGTGGAACAGCTGCGTTTCATAACTGAGCAATATTATGAGCATGGAAGAAGTGTAGTTTCAGCTCAAAGATCTTTCAAGACAAATTTTCAGATGTCAAAATCACCTTCTAAGAGCTGAAACTACACTTCTTCCATGCTCATAATATTGCTCAGTTATGAAACGCAGCTGTTCCACAGTCCATGCAGTCATCTTGAAGGGTTAGTTTTAACTAACACTTTTATTTTGTTTTGTATCTTATCTTGTCTTGTATTGTCAAAACCTATACAATCCTGTACAAACTTCTAACTATCCTCTTTCGAATGATGCGTATGATTTTATACTTATATTTTATACTTTAAGAGTTACAGGGGATTCTTTTGGGTCCCATTTCTCTGGATCACCCTTTATAAGCTGGATGACCCTCTAGTCTGTATAAATTGGACTTGAGGGTTGATTCATTATATTACTTATAACGCATGTGTTTAAAGATCTAGCGAACTATTACTGATGGATCTGCAGTAAATGCTCCTAAGCTATTGTTATATCAATATTTACAATTAAAAGTATTTACATATTCACTTAAATTCTGCAAAACAAATTTATCCAAAACGTTTCTCATTATAATCCTAATTCATGCTGTTTTTTCTTTCACAGGCTTAAGAAACGACAAAAAGTACATTTCTGATGAGATTAGATATAAAATAATACATTTGCATGGTGAGGGACTGAATCAAAGAAAAATAAGTGAATCTACAGGCGTTTCCAAAACTGGTGTACAAAAAATCTTGGCTCGTCACAGCTCAAATGGAACCCCAGCTGATCGCCCTAGATCAGGAAGGCCCTCTAAGCTTTCTCCATCTGATCTACAATATCTAAAGATTACTTCCCTTCGAGACAGACGCAAATCCAGCACTTCACTTGCAGCAGATCTCGAAAAAACAATAGGTGTCTCAGTTGATCCCTTTACTGTATGAAGGAAACTTAACTCAGTAGGTCTTAAAAGACGTGTTGTAGCAAAAAAATCCACTTTTAAGGAATGGAAATAAAGAGAAGAGAAAAAAATGTGCTTTGGAACACAAGTATTGGACATCTGAGACCTACTGAATTAAGCTTCCTTCGTACAGTAGAAGGATCAACTGAGACACCTGTTGTTTTTTCGAGATCCGCTGCAAGTGAAGTGCTGGATTTGTGTCTGTCTCGAAGGGAAGTAATCTTTAGATATTGTAGATCAGATGGAGAAAGCTTAGAGGGCCTTCCTGATCTGTGACGAGCCAAGATTTTTTGTGCACCAGTTTTGGAAACGCCTGTAGATTCACTTACTTTTCTTTGACTCAGTCCCTCACCATGCAAATGTATTATTTTATATCTCATCTCATCAGAAATTGTACTTTTTGTCATTTCTTAAGCCTATGAAAGGAAAAAAAACAGCATGAATTAGGATTATAATGAGAAACGTTTTGGATAAATTTGTTTTGCAGAATTTAAGTGTATATGTCAATACTTTTAATTGTAAATATTGATATAATAATAGCTTAGAAACATTTACTGCAGATCCATCAGTAATAGTTCGCTAGATCTTTAAACACATGCATTATAAGTAATATAATGAATCAACCCTCAAGTCCAATTTATGCAGACTAGAGGGTCATCTAACTTATACAACTTTATACACTTAAGTAATAACTTAGGTATACGTTAATATGAACCAGAGGTTCTAGTTAATATGTATTTTAGTTAGCTATTGTTTTTATTACGTCAGTAGCTTACTTTTTTCTGCACAAAATTAGATTAAACTTAACTTTTCTGTTATTTTTAACACTTCTGTGAGTTTTTATTCTATTAGTTTGTAATAGAGTGATATTGTCTTTGTTGCAAGCGATTTTTAAGTAGTCAGTCTTAAAAGTGCTATCAAACGTGCCATCATCTATTGAAGAGGATTTTATATTAATTAAACAACTACGTATTGAGAAACACTAATGACCCAGAAAAATGAGGTCTCCAAACAAATCATGTTCTTGTTTTGGCGTAGAAAAGATTACACGTAAAATTGATAAACTAGAAAGTATTCCAAGAATTGAAGGTAACGAGAATTATCTGAATATTTGGGATGTATTTTGAATCGCAAAACTTCTGATTGATTTGTTTTAGATGGCAAAAGAATATTCAGTTTTGCAGGATTGTAACATGTCAATTTGAATATATACGAGTACTTTTGGCTCAGCGACAAAAGCGCAACGCGAATTTCGAAGCTATTTCAAATGACAAACCTTGCAACCGATGTTTGAGGTCATGCTCGAACAGAAGAGAACCAGCAATTGTGCGAGGAATCGTTGTTTGCTAGTCAGGTCACTTCATCAGACGAGCAGCTTTGCATTTGGACATAAGTTGCTCTATCAATGCTCAAGAAGGGTATTCGAATGAAACCATACAAAATCCAGATGATGCGTGAATTGCATGACGTGGATAAATGTGGATGAAGACCGAAGAGAGGAAACTATGCGATACCTTACTTTAGCATTTTGACGGCGATCCATCTGTTTTGGACAGCATCTGCGTTAGCAATAAGGCGACATTTCGTGTGTTTAACCATTTAACGCCAGGATTGTTTGTAGAGTTAAGTTATGAACGCGTGTATTTGAAAGGTTACCAATATGGAGCGTCGTCCTTTTAGGGTTAAGAAAGTTAACAGGCATAATTGTCGCAGCTGTGGACTTGAAACCCCAAGATCATGTCGTGAACATGAGCGAGATACAGCAAAACGTAATGTTTGGTGTGCTTTCTTCGCCAAAGGAATCGGTGGGCCTTTCTTTATCGAAGATGCTGACGGGCAAACATCGTACATGAATGTGGAAAATTATTCTGAAATGCTCTAACAGTTTTCCTTGTCTCAGAATCTTATGGTTTCAATGAAATTATCTTTCAGCAGAACGGAACTTCACGTCATTTCTCACTTCCGGTTAAGGTAATAATAAGTTCACCATATTTAAATGTCCTCAGTGAAATTGTCAAACAGCGCTTTCCCGATCTGGTGGACTGGGAGAAGCGGATCAACTCCTTGGGCTCCGCAGTTACCTGCCCCGCCGTAAAACTTATAACCATTTTCAAACAGGAATCTCTATAGAAACATTGTCCAGTATCGCAAATGAAGTTGTGCTCAGTGGTTCAAGTGCAGTGAAATTGGTGGTGCTTATATTTGACAGCATAATGTTATCTAGGCAAAATTTGAAATGGAATTACTGTATCTCTTTTGCAAACAAATTTGAATGAGATTAAATTTGTTTTGTGTTAGTTTCATTTATTTTTCCAAACAATTTTATTTTTTTAAACTAAACATACCTGCTATTTAAATGGAAGTATAAAGAGTTAAACATCTTTTCACATAAAACACCATTCCGCCCATACACCTATTTCAGGGTGGGAACAGCTCTCAGCAGCATTGCAGCAGCATCTTTCTCACACACACACACACACACACACACACACACATATATATATATATATATATATATATATATATATATAGGCCCTATATGAGAGAGAGAGGGAATAAATAGAAGTTACACACACACCATTATATTTAATATATTATTAGTAAGAAAAGTAGCTATTAACTGCAATGTTACACCAAAGTGTACTTGTATATGAATAGCTAGACATATATACTGTACATATATTATTAGGCCGGGTCGAAATTTTTTATTTCTTACGTACATAGTGTGAGGTAGTTCAATCAATCATAGTAACACCCTGGTAAAATATTTTTGAATTCTGAGGACCCCTACCCCCCCCTACCGGTTTCAGTTTTGTCAGAAAATTCGTAAAATTCGAGATAATTTGCGATTTACTTTTGAAATTTTTTTATTATTACAAAAGTTCGCTTGTAAAACAGTTATATTTATTTTTTAATGAAAAAAAAACCAAAAAACACAAAAATGCATGAAAAAAAATTTAATACATAAATTTTTAGCTATTATTGGTGGAAATTTTGAAATTAAGAGACAGAAATTCAATAAAATTTTTTACCTAAAACTAATGATTTTTTTTATTCCTTCCATTGACCTTTCCACTCAAAAGTAGGCAGTTCTTTTCTAGACTAAAGTATTTAAAATAAATTAATGCCGATTAATATAACCAATTCTTTCCTGGCTAGATTTAGTTACTATGTTCACACGCCGTTCAACGCTTTGGCTGTGACATGGAAAATCTAGTATTTCTAGAGGTTTAGTTCTAATCTGAATCAATTGCTCATTGGTAAAATTACTTAGCAAAGGTGGAGGAGTGATTATCTGCTCATTCCAATTAATCAAATCAATATAATCATTTGCTAGAAAATTTATAGATCTTGGTAGCTCAAAATTTCTGGCTCCTGCAAACCCAGTTCTGGAAAGAATTATCTTTTGAATTGCTAGCTCTCTAATATGTAATCGTTCGTCAGAAACCATTGACAGGAGTATATTTTCAGGATTAGCGAAGTAAGCGTTGTTTTTCATGACCGGCTCAATAATTTTCTTGAATTTTACATCTAAATTTCGAAGAAGAATTGCCATAAACCAAAAATTTCGCGTACCCTCAGTGGCTTTTGGGTGTGATTTTATTTGAAACCACGCAGGGGCATAAAAATTGATAACAAATATGACAAGATCTTTTAGGTTAGTATCATGATTTGATGTAGAAATGTATAGGCGGAGAACCCTATTAGCCAAAGTCAGCCACCTGGCCTGATTTAGTCGTCCTGGAGATCTTACAGCGAGACCCTCAGAAACATTTCCTGTTTGTATTGCATGACACATTTCGTACAAGTATTTTTGGTCACTACTCAAATCTTTTACAATATTAGGAGGTATTTCTTGAACTTTACCTTCTATCGGTTCAAAATTTATTACTTTCAGTAATGGCAGATGAAAATTTTGCTGGATATCCGAAGGCTGCATTGTGGCTTCTTTTTCTAAGAGCCATAATTTAATTTAATAAGATTTTAACTATATTTTATTTATTACTGATATTTTAAAATTAAATAACGTATTTTAATACAAACTTTTAACATTCTAGGTACCTAAATAGCAATCTGGAAAGAAAAAAAACAAAAATAATGTAACATTAGGTCTTATATCCGGTAGTATGAGTCAGCACCGGATTTAAGACCCCACCCCCCCGACCTCAGAAAAAGTTGGTGAATGGTCTTGTTGGTTTACGTCGTCGTCGTCGGCCTAGGCAAGCTACGGCTTGGGACCGTAGCGCATCTATCCGGTATAGGTTAACCTGGATGATGTAGCCATAAGCACTGCCGCTAGTTAAGTGCCAACCAGTGATTATCTCACTAGCCGTATTGAGTCCGTTAGGCGAAACTGCGACAGTACCAAAGGTGGAAAATATAACCATTGGTTTTCTATTGTTTATTTGTAAAATGGACATGGTATTAGATTAAAATAATTATTTGAATATAAATAATTAACTGACAATTGTGATATATAATTAATTATGTTTACATACAATAAAATAATACAGTATACATAAAATTAGTATTAATGTGGTTCACAATTGAATTATAATGGGATAACTAATTTAAAATGAATATAACTATTCCGAAATTCAAGACTGTAAAATTAACATTTATCTTGAAACTAAAATAAGAGTATTCACTACACACTCCCCCACCAGAGAGGAAGTTCAAAGAGTTCCGAACGACACAGATTTCCGCTGAACCTTTTTGGTAGCTACTTGTACCTCGCTTAAGGTTGATTCCAAAAACGCAGGCTTAAGACGATCGATAGAAACCTTGTCGACCTTGGAACCGCGCTGGATGAGAAATGATTTGCGCGTACGTCGGAGAACTTCATAGGGCCCGTCATATGGACATTGGAGAGGCCGTTTTGGGACAGGTACACGAACGAAAACGTGGGTGCAAGATTGGAGGGCTGGGGAAACAAAGATGTTCTGTTGGCTAGTCAATCGAGGGGGAACAGGCTGAAGGGACTGCATGTGAGAGGAAAGTGTTTGAGCGAATTCCGTAGGATCACATGACTTATCCCCTGCAGTGAAGTAGCCACCTGGTAGCCGCAGTGTTGTTCCATAGACTAGTTCAGCCGCTGTAGTCTTCAGATCACTCTTAAATGCAGAGCGAATACCAAGCAACACGAGTGGAAGCTTATCCATCCAATGGGAGTCTTCGTGACACATAAGGGATGACTTCAGCTGGCGATGGAAGCGTTCGACGAGGCCGTTAGCTTGCGGATGATACGCACAGGTATGCGCATGTACTGTACCCAACAAGCTGGTAAACTTCTTCCAAAGCGAAGACTCAAATTGGCGACCTTGGTCAGTGATGACTTTTGTCGGCAATCCAAATCTTGATACCCATCCATGAAGAAAGGCTCTTGCAACAGTGTCCGCTTGGATATCAGGAAGTGGGATGGCTTCAGGCCATCTGGAAAAGCGGTCGAGACAGGTGAGCAGATAACGTTGGCCTTGAATCACTGGAAGAGGGCCAACAATGTCTACATGAATTACCTCAAATCGCTGGGATGGGGGCGGAAATGCGTCAAAGGGGGACCTGGTGTGCCTTTGGACTTTGGCACGCTGGCAGGCAAGGCACGTTTTGGTCCAATGTTTGACATCCTTCCGCATCGAGGGCCAAACAAAGCGAGAGGTAACCAGGTGTTGCGAAGCACGGATACCAGGATGGGAGGGCTTATGAAGATCCGTGAAGACTGCTTGTCTGTGACATGGAGGGACATAAGGGCGAATAGCAGCTGTTGATACGTCGCAATAGAGGGGCACAGACAATCCTGGCATACTCATTTTCTTGAGGGAAAGTGAGTGAGTGGAGTCTTCTCTGAGCAGGTCTTGTAGTTCCGTATCCTTATCTTGATCCTGTGCAATAGCATTCCACAGTGTAGAGCTGAAGGTAACAGAAGTAATCTCTATTCTTGAAAGTGCATCCGCTGGAGTGTTCAAGACACCTTTGATGTGGCGGATATCTGTGGTAAATTGCGAGATATAATCGAGTTGCCTGATGACTCTGGGAGAGGGTTACAGCTGTTTTTATTGAAGACAGTGACCAAAGGTTTGTGGTCGGTAAAAACACAAAACTCTCGGCCTTCAAGGAAATGTTGAAAATGCTTCACGTTTAAGTAAATAGCAAGAAGTTCACGTCCGAAAGCACTATAACGCGTTTGGGCTGGCTGCAGCTTTTTCGAGTAAAACGCGATGGGTGCTTGTTGACCGTTAATAGTTTGTTCCAACACTCCACCGATCGCAACATCTGAGGCATCGACCGTCAGAGTTAGGGGGGCATCACTGATTGGAAATGACAGAGACAATGCACTATTGATAGCATTTTTGGCATTGTCGAACGCCTGTAAACTATCGTTACACCATACCAATTTCGTTACCTTGCGTTTGTGTGTGATCATAGCGTGTAGAGGAGCAAGAACACTGGCACAGTTTTTAATGAACTTGTGGTAATAATTGACCAAACCTAGAAACCGACGTAACTCACGCTGATTATTTGGCATAGGGTAATTTTTTATCACTTCACACTTGTCCTGAAGGGGGGTAATTCCGTGCTGCGAAATCGTGTGACCAAGAAATTCCAAGGTTGGCTGTGCAAACACACACTTAGATGCATTAATAGTAACACGTATTGTTCTAAGCGTTGAAAGAGAGTGAAAGATGTTCCTTATGTTCCTCTTCCGTTGAGCTGGCCACAAGCAAATCATCGATGTAGGCATAAACAAAGTCTAAGCCTCTGGTGACCTCATCTATAAACCTCTGAAAGGTTTGCGCAGCATTCCGTAGCCCGAACGGCATCTTCAAAAATTCGAATAACCCAAATGGTGTACAAACTGCAGTCTTGGGAATATCCGAAGGCTCTACGGGAATGTGGTGGAAAGCCTTAACGAGATCTATTTTACTGAAGATAGATTTGCCGTGGAGAAGAGAAGTAAAGTCTTGGACATTTGGTACCGGATATCGGTCCGGGATGGTTGTCGAATTCAAAAATCGGTAATCCCCACATGGTCTCCAGTCTCCTGACTTCTTCTGGACCAGGTGTAGCGGAGAGGACCAACTGCTTTTGGAAGGTCTTATTATCCCAAGATCTATCATAAGCTGGAATTCCGATTTGGCAGCTTTCAGTTTGTCCGGGGCAAGACGTCTGGGTTTTGCAAACACAGGGGACCTTTTGTTGTAATGTGATGGGTAATGGTGTGCTTAATGGTATCACCCATCTGCATCGGTTGAAGAATTCCTGGATATCGCTGGAAAAGGCACTGGTACATGGAATTAGGGGGAACGAGGGAAAGTGCAGAGTTCGAGGCGTCCGGAAGGGCAACCTGTTTGGCAAGAACAGAAAGCAGTGTGGCCTGGTCGCATAAGCGTCGCTTGTCAAGATCCACCAGGAGTTTGAAATGCTGGAGGAAGTCAGCGCCGATTATGGGATGCTGCACTTGAGCACAGATGAAAATCCACTTGAAGGATCGGTGAAGGCCCAAGTTTAGTTCACGCGACTGAGTACCGTACGTGGGTATGCGTGAACCGTTAGCAGCGTATAGAGGCGGAGATTCCGAGTGCGTATGACCAGATTTTTGAGGAATACACTGACTGACGCTCCGGTATCAACCAAGAAATTGACACCAGAGTTCCTGTCCTTTATGAATAACAGGTTGGCAGTGCGAGTACTAGACGCCATTAGGACTCGCTGCTGGGGTTTTCCGACGAAAAATTGCAAGGGGAGATGCACTTCCTAGCCTTCTTTCCAAATTTCGAGTGGTAGAAGCAGATCTTCCCGGAACTCGAACGATGCTCTTCGTAAATCTTGACCGAGAATGGCTTCTTTGCCGTTGATTTTGTAGCAGAGAACAAACGTGGTTGAGTTGTTGACTTAACTCTTTCACTTTCAAACTCCAGTTCCGATTGTGTGTTCACGTTGTTGACCGGAGCTGTGTCAATCTCTACTACTTTGTCGGCAGTTTCTGCTAGTTTATCAACTGGAGTAGCAGGATCCATAGTGGCCAAGACACGCTGAGCTGATGGAGGAAGTTTCTGCAAGAACAACTGTCTAAAGATGTCCTTATCGAAGGTTTGTGCGCGTTCGCCTAGAACGCACTGCATAGCCCTCAGCATTTGAGTGGGCTTACGGTCTCCGAGTTCTCTTTTGAGATTAACTGATGTAGTTTCTCACGCTCGGAGACAGTGGTGCGGCACAGGATGGCAGACTTCAGATCGTTTGTACGGGTCCTCACTCGTGGAAGTAGATACGATGACGTCACGGACTTCAGAGATGATGCTCGCTGGTAGAGAGGACAAAACATGATCGTATTTCGTCCTGCTAGCGGTGATCCTTCCAAGTTGAATTGTGATTCCACTTGGTGGAACCAAATAAATGGATCACCCGGCCAGAAGACGGGGAGCTTTACGCTCAAGTGGGAGATGGCACCAGCGTCGTCAGGCATCTTCTCCTATGCTTGCTGACGTACAAGTAAGACGACAAGTTCCCAACGAAGGAGTGGAGGTTGAGACGAGCGCAGGCACAGAGCGCACGGGCAGGGGTGAGGGGCAGAGGGCACGAGCGACATTACAGTCTGGTCCTAGTCGCTCGGGTGAAGGGGGTGATGGGCACGAACGACGTTACAGTCTGGTCCTAGTCGTTCGGGTGAAGGGGGTGATGGGCACGAACGACATTACAGTCTAGTCCTAGTCGTTCGGGTAGAAGGGGTGATCGTAATCCAGCTCCGGGGTCACCAATTGTTGGTTTACGTCGTCGTCGTCGGCCTAGGCAAGCTACGGCTTGGGACCGTAGCGCATCTATCCGGTATAGGTTAACCTGGATGATGTAGCCATAAGCACTGCCGCTAGTTAAGTGCCAACCAGTGATTATCTCACTAGCCGTATTGAGTCCGTTAGGCGAAACTGCGACAGTACCAAAGGTGGAAAATATAACCATTGGTTTTCTATTGTTTATTTGTAAAATGGACATGGTATTAGATTAAAATAATTATTTGAATATAAATAATTAACTGACAATTGTGATATATAATTAATTATGTTTACATACAATAAAATAATACAGTATACATAAAATTAGTATTAATGTGGTTCACAATTGAATTATAATGGGGTAACTAATTTAAAATGAATTTATAACTACCGAAATTCAAGACTGTAAAATTAACATTTATCTTGAAACTAAAATAAGAGTATTCACTACAGTCTATTCTGATGTAATTCGTGCCGGGAACCCGATTTTGGCAATCCGAAAGCAAAAAAATTAATATTTAGGGTCGATTTTTACGATTTTCGATTTTTGGCCTATTTCTCATACAAATTCACATGGGAAAAAGTGAGTATCGGTAGGGGGGGGGGGGTAGCGAAGGTCCCACAGCCTTGATTTTTGGTGTGGATACTACTATTACAAAATGATCAACCTCACAATATGTACCTAAGCAAAATCTTGACCTTGACCCCTTTTCGACCCGGCCTAATTATATATATATATATACACACGCAAACACATACACATATACATATATATATATACACACACACACACACACATATATATATATATATATATATATATATTAGTGTGGACCAAGAAAATGAAGGTTTAAAAATCTTTGTTCCACATGAGTAATGTTATTCCTTTTGCTTACCTTAATCAAATTACAAAATTTGAAATATCTACGTCAGGTTTTAGGGGTCCCGAGAAAATTGCACTTTTCCTTTTAATGCTGAAAAAATTAGTTTTTCCTCATTTTCATAAGTTCTGCTTTATTTTTTGTTGGAAATTCTTTACGATTCTTGAAAACTGTTTTGAGCAGGTATTGTTTGTCCTCTTCTTTAGTTGTCACTGCTTGATTAAATTTTTCAATCAATGCAACACCCCGCTCAGCTGTGTCATTTGTCACTCTAAGGGCACGAACTCTAGCACAGCCTCTTTGGTACTCAGGATCTATTCCCCATGTTGATGCAGAATTTTCAGTGAAGAGAGAATTGAGATGTAGAGCATCAAAAATAGATTTAGTCCTTGAAGTAACAAAATCAGAAATCCTTTTTTCTTTAAAAGAAGCTAGGGTTACCTTTGCTTCTAAACGTTTCAGTCCCTTATTTCTTGGAGGCATTTTGATATATTTCGCATTTGCTCCTTTTCTTCAAGGGATATGCTTTTGTCAAAGAAGCTTAATCCAACAAGTGTTTCTGAGAGGTACCACAGATGTCGTTTAATGGCATTTTGGGCTTGCTTGATAACACTTGATATCAAAGAATTTTCCTCCATTATTGCAAGATCTTGCAAAAATTTAAGATCAACATTTGGGGCTTCCTCTGGTTGAGAAGCTTTTTCCCAAGATTTTGCGTATACCAATGCAACAAATAAACAAATTTCTGTTATTGCATCAAGTTCTTTTTTAGTCATCTTAAATTGATTTTGGAGAAGAAAAAGCTTAAATGCATAAATTCATTTTGCCATCCATCTTGCATGATGGTACGCTCCAGGTCTCTTCAAGGGAGTATTAGAAATGCTTTCTTCTCCAAAAAACAAGAGAACAAGTTGAAAAAATTCTTTATAATCATCTCTTGGCTGTTTAGAGTTGAGTGCCTCCTTCATGATTAAGACTGTTTGATTTTTTAAATCTTGAACTCTTTCAATTATTCTGCAGCTTTGGGAATCAACAGCAGTTGTGATTTGAGAATGATCCATAAAATCCCATTGAGTTTTGAATCTTTTGAAGATTGGAATATCAGGTTCAGAGGAATGGCCCATAGAAGTCCGGAAGACTTGAGATAGGACAATCTCATAAATATGGTGTCTGCAGGCTAAATATAAAAGCTCTTTTCCAAGTTCTTGTTCAATTTTAGTGCAAGCTCCAGCATGGATTCCGGTATTGGATGCTGTTGTGTTAAATGACAGCCCAATAATTCTCTGGGTCATATCATGTTCTTGCAGGAGAGAAATGCAAACACGAGCCATCTCCGTACCCGTGCCAGCAGTGACTTTAGGAATTCCCAGCAATTTCTCTCACCATTCCCACTGACTAACACTGCAATCCTTTCCGTTCTTCCTTCGCCTGCAAGAAAAAGTTAAAATATATAATTTATATATAATTTATATATAATTTATATATATTTATTTTTAATATTTTATTTTATATATATTATATTATATATTTAATATTTTATTTTATATTTAATATATTTATATATATTTAATTATATATATATAATATATAATTTTAAATTAAACTTGACTTATTTTAAATTAAACTTGACTTATTTTAAATTAAACTTGACTTATTTTAAATTAAACTTGATTTATTTTAATTTGAACGAGTTATTTTAATTTGAAGGTAAAATGGTGTAGATTGTGAAAACTAGCTTCAGACAGTGAAATGTAACCTAATTAAATAGAAATTTAGCTATCAAAATGTTTAATTAAAACCAACCAGATAATAACACATTGCCTAGGTGTGAAAACCAGACCCACAACTAAAATTAATCAGACAAAAAAACTAACCTGATATCTCTGGGAGCATTTTTCCATCCCAATGAAGAACTAAAGGCTCTCCAGGACAAAATGCTTGCTCTTGATATTCTGTTGCTATTTCTTTGCGTAACTTTTGACGAGTTCGAAGCATAGTAGATTTTGACACTGTAATGTTTTCCAAATTATGGCCCAAAGACTGAGCAACAACAGCATAAGACATAGCTGCATCTTGATTGGAAAGATTCATTCTATCATAGGCTGCTACAACATTTTTGTCAATAGGCTTTGACTTTTTAGGAGCCAACATTTTCTTTTTAAATTGCTCTTCAGAGGGACCTTGAAAATTCATTTCAAGGTTGTCGTCATTAGTTGATGGTGATGATGATGATGACGATGTGAAATCATCTCTATTGGCAGGCAAGAATGATCTTTTAGATCGCTTCTGCTCTTTGAGGGCTCTTTCACACTCTAATTCTTCACGATGAAGCCTTCTTTTCTCTCTTTTTGCAAGAATTTGGTCTACTGTACCCATGCTACTTTGTGTAGGATATTCCTGCTGGCTTAAGTAGAAAAGCTTGTCTTCTTCATTTGACATCATCAAAAGGGCATTAGAGTGACCAATATCAAGAATTTCAGCCTTAATTTCATCTTTAAACATAGCTTCTTCAATACGGCAATTTTCCTCGGGCCTTTTTCTGTTTTTCATCAATTTATCATAACAGCTTATTAAAGAGTCAATCTTTCGGATGGCACTGTCTCTACGCATTGTGGGAATCCTGGCTTTCTCCCAGTAGGTCATCACTTCATCTAAGCAAAGATTAATGGATCTTCTTCGTCCCAATTTTTCCTCCTTTTGATGGAAGAAATATGTTTGCAAAACTTGCAGTTTTGTAGGTAAGCGGCAACAAAGTATATCTTTATTTAAATGGCCAATGAGCCAAACTTTAGTTTTAGAACGAGTAGCCATTTTTAGTTTAAAAAATTAAATTTCTGAAATAGTAAAATAAACCAGTTAAATTAGGAGATAAAAAGGATAACTAAAAGGTTCAAGCCAATTAGGCAAAGCCTTTAATTTAGAGTTGACCAATTAAGGATAATATATTTTATCCAAAATTTTTGTTTTCCTTATTAATAATTTTCTCTGAAATAATGATCTAAGATTGTTTTTGTACTCTATTAACACCAGAAATTTCTTAAATAAGAAGAAATTTTTTCATAAGTTGCAACTCAAGAGTTGAGTTGATCATTGATGTTCTAAGCGCGCCTATTCATTGGAAAATTTTTATAAGTCATTAAATCTCGGGACCCCTAAATATTCTCATATTTGACCCACATTTTGCTGACATGTCTATCTGGTCCAAAGAAACAAGGGCATTAATGTGGAACAAGGATTTCTTCAACTTTATAATTTACCCCCATTTTGGTCCACACTAAATTATACTATATATATATATATATATATATATATATATATATATATATATATATATATATATATATATATATATTATATATGTATACATACATAATACGTACAAATAAATAGATGGATAGGTATATACAGTAGAAGTTAAATACAATGAAATGTGTTTTGAAATGCTTCACCTGTAAACCAATACTGAACGTAAAACATCATATCTTAAATGGAGTTTAGACCACGGCCATTTTATCCATTACAAACTAAAAAAAAATGTTGGGAAATTCAATAAGGAAGAGGAAGCATCAAGTGGCACCCAATATCGACCAAACAGAATCAGTGTCACTCACTGCCAAGTGCCACTCCAGTACAAGCAAAATGCGACGAAAGAGACGCATTCAATTATGGAAATAGTTCCACTATATTATTTAAAGTTTTTATTTATTTAAAGTTACTATTTTATATTCAATAATATTGCTGTTGACATCCAGATTTTCAGCCCAATTTAATTAGCATTTTAATTAATTATACGTAATTAATTTTTCTTAATAAATATTTGTAATTATGATAATTACTAATATTATTATTATAATTATTTATTATTATTATTTTAAAACCGCCTCTAATTTTGTGAATTTATTTCCTGATTATATACACAAAATTAGAAAAGGCTTTTTAAAATCTTATATAAAAATATATGATGATATTACGTTTATTATTTATTATTATTATAATAGTAACAAATGTAATGATGGAATTGTTTGACCTCCTTCGTAACATCTTATGAGGGAGGGGACCTACAGCTTAACGTGGTATCCGAACCACGGATCGCTACATAATCTGGACACGGAAGACGGTCTCCCATCCAGCTTAACTTGGCTAATCGACAGGAAGCAGCATTAGGACACTGGTCATGACATAGCCCTATTATAGTAACAAAATAATTAATTCCATGGACATAGGTATGCAAGTGTACACTTAATCGTGTTATATACATGTTTTCCTAGTAATTTTGGATGTAGTAAATTAGTGAACTAAAGCTAAACAAAGCTTTAACTACATGATAACGCCGAAGTTTGTTACTTTATGGTGAGAAGCATTTCCATCCAAATATCAACATGTTTATCCATGAAGTTCGATTTTACAGTTTCTGTGTATATATATATATATATATATATATATATGTATCTATGGTAGTATAATTTAAGTATTTAAATTTTTATATTACCAATATTTGTTTAAAAATTATGAACATCAAGTGAAAAAAATTGCTTCTTTAAACTAAAATAATTTTATCTTCAATATAAATTAATATACAGTAATTTCTGTATTTCATAATCATGTTTTAATTAAAATTGGTATTCTTTAGATGTACACATTTTTAAGGTCTCGTGTAATATATATATATACCTGTGAAGTGTATTGTCAATAATTTTCATCTGTATTTCAAAAAAAAATTTTCAAGGCTGCGTGAGTTTGGAAAAGATTCTGAATGTTAATTAAAAACCTAAGAATTTTCACGTAAAAAACTAAGTTCAGCTTCGGCACGTGTTTCATAACGTGAACCAGCGAGAACACTTTCAACAATTCCTTTAACTCTCTCACGATTTTCGTTTTAAAAAATTGAATATTTGTTTTCATACTGTTTCATTATTATACAAAAGGATGTTGCAAGAAATATAAATTTTCATTTTAGTGCATTGTATACTCTCTCTCTCTCTCTCTCTCTCTCTCTCTCTCTCTCTCTCTCTCTTCTCTCTCTCTCCGCAGGGGGTATAAAGGTTATGGACGTTCCTTCTGGGTGTTGTAAACTTTATACTTGGGGTGTGACAGCCCTCCGGTCCCGAGTCGTGGGATTCTAGAGAAATTGGCTTCCAGTTCCTTTAGGTTCTCTCTCTTTCGGGAGGGCAGGTGAAGTCTGTTGTACAAACCTGTCCCGTGGGTTACTAGGACCCCTTCCCATCCCTACTCTGTCCTTTTAGCTTAGGTTAAGGATGCTCTCCTCTGACTGCAAAAAAAAAAAAACTTTTAGTATTAAGTGTTTTTCTCTACTCTTACTATTAGGACCCTACTGCTACCTCATGCGTGGGAAGAGAGGCTTTGGAACCTCTATAAATAACACCATTTCACTTCAGTTGTAGGTAAATAATTAGAGGGGATAATAGCGGGTAGGATTTTGACCATTTGGATTCCTACAAGCTACTTGGGGACTCCCAACATGGGTTTAGATGGCATAGGTCGTGTCTCACCAAGTTGCTCGAGTTTTTCCACGTCATGTTGAGTGAGTATGATAAGAGTAGGGCGATTGATGAGAAAGCCTTTGATAAGGTACCTCACCGCCGGCTAATGGCCAAAGTGCGCGCGCTGGGTATTGGTCGGGAAGTAGGTAGGTGGATTGAAAACCGGCTGAAGAATGAAACAAAGTTAATCCCTTCCATTAGGCATATGGGCTAGAATCGACGCTTACGTGACGCGGATTCAAAGATGTCGATTTTAGAAGCATGTTCAGTTTAAACGATAACCCAACTCGTAACAATGGTTGGAAGTTGGATTTGAAACGGTTTAGGACTAGTGTGTGTGGGAATTACTTTACGTATAAGATCTGTGACACGTGGAACAGGTTACCTTCAGAAGTTGTGAACAGTTCCTCTGTGGATCAGTTCAAGAAAAGGTTAGACCAAATCTTGCACACTATTTGAGTGTGTAGAAAATTTTCCCTGGCACCCGTTGCCATTGGTACCTCCTCGGTATGGTCCGCAAGGCCTTTTGAGGTACTTCTTTTCCTTGTAACTCCTTGTAACTCTCTCTCTCTACCTCCATCTCGTACTCTACCTTTCTTTAACTAAAAGAAACAGAAAGCAGCTTAACTTAGTCAAAGGGCAATCGTTCTAAAGTTATTCTTGGCTGGAATGATTTCGTGGCCCCACTGAAAATAGAAACTAAAAATAAATATGGCCTTTGGAACCTCCTCGACACACACACGAAGAATAGGTCCGATATACATGGACACGAGTAGAACACGAGCATTATATAAACCTGCTGTAAATTGATGCGGATAAGAGGATGAGAATATTAGGGTTCTTGAACGTGAAGCCAACTTGAGTAACAAACAGAAAATGTCTTTGGAAATGTGTCATGAACGAAAGAAACAGTTCTTCTCCATCAAACGATGGTGTTTCAAGAGAGAAAAGTATTGGAAATCTGTGGAAACGTCATTATCATTCGAATACTGTTAATAATGTAAACAGAGAGAATCTAAGTTCGTTTCCAGAAATTAACTATTATTGAAGAGTTTGAAACAGGGTCTTCTGGTATAGATGGACCATCATACATTTAAGGCCATGGTTACGCGAGCGACTTTGTCGCTACGTCAGAGTTGCAAGGTGTCGCAGCGACACAGTCGCAAACTACATGAGCTGCGATAAGTTGCTGCGATTTCTTCGGTTTTAGACTGACACTGCGGTAAAGTCGTTCGTGTAGCCTACCCCACTTGGAACAATACAACCAATCCTCCCTGCGACTTTGTCGTGTCGCGGGGAAACCGCAGCCGGATGGAACAGATAATAATTGTCGTAGCGACTGTCTGCCGTGTAGCTTGCCCAATATGAAACAACAGTACCTATTCTTTGCGATTTTCGTTACTTCTATCGCAGCGACAAAGTCGCTCGTGCAGCATTGGCCTAAACCATTCGAGAAATCTTTGTTATCTATGCTGAAATGATTATTTCTAGTCACCTCCAAATCAGTTTCGTTTCGAGCGGAATCATTAAAGAAACTCGTATATTGAAAGTTGTAAACATGTTCAGTGAAAACAGTTCGTTGCTATATAGTTGTTTTTTGAATATAAGGTAAGGCTTATGAAAGCGTTAATCATGATACACTATTGAACAAACTGATGTAAAGAAATATTCATCCATGTATACTGAATATCTTAGTGGTATTCAAAATTAAGCGTTCCTGATGAAATGGAAAAAAATGTGTTCTCCGATTGTCTGAAATCTTTATGTAGAGTACAACAAAGGTCTTTACTATTAATGGCGATCATTCTATAGGTGAAATTAAGGCAATTAACTTACTTTATGCTAATAATATGGTGTTAATCAGCTCATCAGTTGTCTTATTGAAGGTTAATAATGTGTATTATGCAGAATTATTATCCTGACATTGTGTTCAATGTAGATAAAACAAAAGTTATGCATTTCTATTCTAAGCATTACCGAAAACAAAATACATATGTATTTAAATTAAATGATGTCGTTATTAATTAGATACATGGATCTACATACCTAAGTCATGTATCTATCTCCTCCCCCTCCTACCTAGCAGGGAAGGGGCTTTTGAAAGACAAAACGCTTCACCGACGAACCAAATTCTAGAATGAGAAATTTCTCGACAAAAATATTTGGACTCAACACTCAAACAGACACCTAAACTTATATTGATCTACACCACCATATAATCTAACCTAACCAAATTTGACATAATCTAACTTAATTTAACCTAACTCTAACCAATCTCACCTAGCGACCTAACCTAACCTAGCGTAACCAAACCTAACTTAGTTATACAGGGTGTACATAAAGTCAGGATCTATTTTTGTGAAGCACTTGGAAATTATATGGAATTCAATCATAAAATGATAAAGTGGTAACATTTATTAAATAATTAAGAGTAGGATTCGACGTGACGCCATCAGTATCCCTGCACAGCTCAAATCGTTCCGCAGCATTTCTAAACACATTCTGGAGCATTTGCGGGGTTATGTTATCTGCAGCAGTTCGTATACGTGTACGTAAGTTTTCAAGACTCGTAATCTTCATCTGATAGACGTACGATATGATAAAGCCCCATGCAAAGAAATCTAAAGGGGTTAAATCTGGTGATCTCGCTGGCCAAGGTCTGTTGCTTCCGCGTCCGATCCAGCGATTTGGAAAACGTCCATTTAGATAATCCTGAACAATTTTGGCATAGTGACAAGGAGCACCATCATGTCGATAGACGACGGGGATAAGATTGTTAGTACCGTCGTCTATCAACATGATGGTGCTCCTTGTCACTATGCCAAAATTGTTCAGGATTATCTAAATGGACGTTTTCCAAATCGCTGGATCGGACGCGGAAGCAACAGACCTTGGCCAGCGAGATCACCAGATTTAAGCCCTTTAGATTTCTTTGCATGGGGCTTTATCAACTCGTACGTCTATCAGACGAAGATTACGAGTCTTGAAAACTTACGTACACGTATACGAACTGCTGCAGATGACATAACCCCGCAAATGTTCCAGAATGTGTTTAGAAATGCTGCGGAACGATTTGAGCTGTGCAGGGATACTGATGGGCGTCACGTCGAATCCTACTCTTAATTATTTAATAAATGTTACCACTTTATCATTTTATGATTGAATTCCATATAATTTCCAAGTGCTTCACAAAAATAGATCCTGACTTTATGTACACCCTGTATTACATTTACAAAAACTACCATTACAAATTTGCAAGACATTAGCTCTTCCTCCATCAATTACCCAACCTCTCACTCTTTCTATATACAGTATATATACTCGCATATAAACTTTATTGAATTTAATAATGCGCAATAACTTCATTATACTTCAGAAACATTTACTTGAACTTCCACACGTGGATATGAAAAACAAACTTTTATTGTCTTTAACAAAACAAAGAATTGCAATTACGACAATCTATCAGCCGAAGAAGAAAAATTAAATGCAATACAAAAGATCTCATATACTACAATATTCCTCAATTATCAGTCTCTCACTCATCTTTTCACGTGACTTTATCAGTCGACGCCATGATGAAAGAGAAACACTTCACAAATTAAATAACTTCCAAACTGAAATGTTTCAGGATTTTTTTTTTTTTCACAACTGACATATTTTTGACATGAAGATTTGGAAGCGAAGATTTTTTCATAATTATGCTCACTTTATTTCGTGTTTTCTTTTACAACAAGTTATTATTATACCAAAGCTGAAACACAGAAAAGTAGGTGCGCACACTCACACACGCACGCACACACACACACACACACACACACACACTCAATGTGCGCATCTCCGCATAGGCGAGGTACCAACTTTTTTAAATTCATATATCAAGAAACTAATTAACCAAATATAATTTAACCTAGGATCTTTTCGGTTTGACGGTCTGTAATATTTTTTAATATTACTTGTTTTTTATTGTCCAGTTTTAATCGAGGATTTAAAAAATAACATTCATGTTTTAGAGAAACAAATAGTGAGGCAGTTATATGCAATTTAACAAATTTAAAATATATATTTTTAAACTGTATTGGGATCTTTTTGGTTTGACGGCCGCGGAAAAAAACGAGTCATGGCGACGGGAACGTCAAATTCTAGACTCTACCAACTGGTTAGGTTAACTGAATGCCCAGTTAGGTTAACAGAATGCCCGGTTATGTCAAGTGTACGCCCTTGACGATTGGTTAGGTTAAGTCATGATATTTTCGTTAGTTTACTCTCAAAACAAACTAAAATATCACGACTTAACCTAACCAATCGTCATGAGCGTACAGTTGACCTAAAACTTTCAGGGATTTTGGAATCTTAAAGCGTATATGATATTCTCTAAACTAAAATGTTAACTGCCTCACTATTTGTTTCTCTAAAACATGAATATTATTTTTGAAATCCTCGATTAAAGCTGGACAGTAAAAAACGAGTAATGTTAAAAAATATTACAGGCCGTCAAACCGAAAAGGTCCTTAAACTAATCTATCCTTAATGCCATCGAACCGACAAGGGCGTGATGAGTGTTTCGAACACAATTCAGTGCTCAAACGGTGGTTCCTGTTGCCATTAACCCTTTACCGCACTGTGCGTCGAATACGTAACGTTTCAAACACACGCATTTAGACTCAACCCTACGCAAAAAGTTTGGCAATAAATGGTTAAATAGTGAAGTATTAACTAATACAGCCTAACCTAACTAAACCTTAACTAATCTAAAAAACTAATTAGGACCAACATACCATTTTTTTGACACAAATTATTTCTAGATTTTTATATAAACTTTTAATGTTATGAAGCATCATCAGTTTCACCTCACAAAAGAAATTACCCCACTCAACCACACTTATGCCCATTTGCCTAGGCACACACACACACACACACACACACAAACAATATATATATATATTATATATATATATATATATATATATATATATATACAGACCGTGCATGGAACAAGGAACTCTTCTGGGAAAATTAACTCCACTAGTAATGGTAAATGACAAACACAATAGTTTTTCTTTTTCATGATGTTAGTCCGACGTGGGCAACGGGTCAGTCGCAAAGAGGCCCCAAAAATATAGTTTCCCTCACCAGCTATCTGCAAAGCAGATAGGATCCAGCTTTGGGACAGGATCTAGTGTTTAAAGCAGCCTAGCCCCACTACAGTATATTTAGAACCTTAATATAAGCAAAAGACTCGTTGCGTTCACGTCGGATTAAATACATAAAAAAAAAGGGGGTAACTATTGTATGAAACGCACATGTTATGTGCCTTGAAAAGTGGACGCTCAATTCTGCCAGTTGAGGTTTAAGTTTGGGTTTTTGGCTAAAAATACAATAGTTACCCCATTCGCAGCTGGAAGAGAAATTCAAGATCGTTGAGTGGTTACATGTGACAAATTCTGTGAGACAGGTACGGAGGAACTTTTAGAGAGAATATGGATGCAGAGATCCACTCAATAGAAAGACAATATCACGAATTGTTAACATTTTTCAAACAAAAGGAAATGTAAGCAATCAACATAAAGCGTTATGAGTTTGCTCGAATGATGAAATACTCCTTGCCTCAGTACCTTAGAGATATAAGTGCAGTCCCAGTAGATACTTTTAAAAAACACTTGGACATGTTTTTAGCCAACATACCCGACCAACCCACAGTGTCAGGGTATTCCTCTGCCAGACCAGCCCCCACAAATTCAATAGGGGACCAAATCGTATGGCAGGAGCAAGAGAAAAGAAGGGTGGCGACCCCGTCGTGGCCCCACCTCAGGAGGCGCTGAGTGGACTTCGTGGGAGCAGCGCACCCTTGAGGCAGAAGCGCTTTAAGTATGGGTTGCTTCGGTAGCAAAGAAAAGCTTTCTAAAGAAGACCTCGAATTCTTAAAGCAACATACAAGATACAAGATACCAGTCAGGTTGTATTAACTTTTATCCCGTCGTAGCGGTCAGAACCTTCGCCTTCTGCTCAAGAAGTATTTCTAGAAGTTACTGGCTACCAAAGACTCGAAGATTCATTATAAATTAGTGAAAGAAGGAAGCAAGGTAGGAAAGATAAAGAAATGGACAGTCATAGAAAATTCCAGCTGAAACGCTCATACAGTACAATGCAATAATTTTCACACCATGCATGCATTAATTACCTCATGCACCCAAACACACATGAAAATTTGAGGTTCTGTAGTAAGAAGTAGAAGACATGAAAGGATAGTGCGAAACAGTAAACTACACCACGCATTTATTTTAAAGGATTTCTTTTTAATTTATTGAGTAAAAGAAACATTGTTTCATCGAATCTCTCTCTCTGTCTTTCTGTGTGTGTGTGTGTGTGTGTGTGTGTGTGTGTGTTTACCACAAGTCCAACTCTGAATCAGAACTCAATTTGTAAAAAATATTTATCTAATCTATTCTTAAACATTTTAACCGGTGTATCACCTACGACCTGCTGCGGACGACTATTCCAAATAATAACGCTATCTTAAAAAAAAGAAAACAGTTTGGCGCTATTGCGTTATTAAATCTTCAGCCTTTAAGTTTAAATCCATTATTTCTGGTTACGTTCTCATTATCTAATATAAAAAGGTGCCCAAAATTTACATTATCAAATCTATTTCATATCTTAAAAACTTTAATAAGTTGGCCTCTCCGCTTCTCTTTTCTCGCGAATACAGATGAAGTTCTGCTAATCTTTGTTCATAGCTTTTATTACGAAGATTAGGTATAAATTTGGTCGCTCTTCTCTGAATTCTTTCGAGTGTTTCTATATTTTTCCTCATATACGGAGACCAAAACTGTACTGAGTATTCTAAATGTGGCCGAACTAAAGACTTATATAAAATTAATATGTCTTCAGATTTATACTCGAAATTTCGCGATGTAAAACCAAGCACTTTATTAGTTTTCTTGCTGGCTTCGACTTTGTCTTTCGTAACAATAACACCTAATCTTTCTCCTCCGATGCTGCAATAAGGTCTTTCTTTAACTGTTATGCAATAACTAAACTCACTATTTCCAGAATCGATATGTGTTACTTTGCATTTATCGACACTAAATTTCACCTGCCATTTATCCGACTAAGCAAGGTAACTTTACAACGTCTCTCCTGTATGCTTTACCAACGAGTTTCGTATCGTCCGCGAATTTTGGAATTTTACTAATCAAATTAATATCAAAATCATTTACATAAACAATGAACAAGATTGACCTCAACATAGACCCCTGAGGGACCCCGCTAGTTGCCCTTGCCCACTCCGGTTCAGATCCATTTATTACAACTCTGTTTCCCGTCTGTTAACCAGTTCTCAATCTATTTCAGTACGTTATCCCTCATACTAAGGGTTTTCAACCTTGTCTCTGCTGCGTACCCTTTTGCTAATTGAAAACCCCTGCCTTATACTATGCGCCTTAATTTTTTCGAGTAATCAAATAATCACATTTGCAGAACCGTGTCGAACGCTTTAAATTTAAATGCACAACATCTACTGCTCTATGTTGATCGAATATATTTATGATGTAGGACTTCAATCAGTTGGTTAGACACGAACGTTGTCTACGGAAACCGTGTTGACTGTTTCTAATCAGATTATAACTTTCAAGATGATCAACTATTCTGTCACGCATTATTAATTCTAAAAGTTTGCCCACAATCGAAATTAAGCTAATTGGCCTGGACTTAAAGTCAGACTGCACAATTCCCTCTCATAACATTCTATTAAAACGTTTAACGAGAAAAGGTATTAATTCGTTTTTCAATTTCTTCAAATGATAAGAATAAAATAAATCAGGACCGGCGATTTACTAGATTCTAATTTATTCATGTAATGCAAAACTATCTCTTTAAATACAGTTATATTCGTTAACATCAACTCATCTTTAAGGTTAAACATAGATCGCGTTTGTGGTATGTTCGATACGCTTTCTATTATAAACATTCGAAGAAATTAGTGGTAGGTTCGAATATAAATAAAATAAATAAAATAAATAAATAAATAAATAAATAAATAAATAAATAAATAGTGGCGCTCATAAGTATGCGTACAGAGAAATATTTCAATTATATTCGTCCTTATCTTTTGTACCATGCACAGAATACTTATGAAAAGCTGACCATTCGTTTGAAAAAATTTGACAAAAAAATTAGTTCAACTCCAACATATAATGTAAAACATCAAAGACTTTGAGGAAAATAAAAAAGATTTCAAATGCAAAAGTTTTCGTACGTTTATTTACAAAATTATTTAATACTTTGTGTGTTCACGTTAGGATTGAAGAATTTAAAATTTTTATCATAGTTGGTTGTTTGTTGATTAGAAACTGTTTACAATTCTGAATTCTAGAATTTTTTCTGTGAATCTTCATGGAAGACGGATGACTGTACAAACCATTAGTAAGCAATGGGTCGTCATGGCAAAGAGTTGTCTACAGATACTGAGAGACTGTTGTTGTTCCACACGAGTCTCCTCGAAAGAGTTATAAGAAGAGAGAAGAACTTCGAATTCCATTTACGACGGTTGCTGTAGTTATAAAAAAATGGAATTGCTTTGGAACAATCAAAACTCTACCAAGGTGTGGAGGACCTTGCAAGATTTCAGAACGTACAACTGGACGGATTGAAAGAATAACTGCTGCGAATCCATGAGTGACTGCAGGTGATATTTGCCAAACATTAAGGCGGTCTAAGATCACTGTCCATCTCTATTGTGCGTCGTACATTGAGAAAGAATGGTTTGCATGGAAGAGTTGCACGAAGGAAACATATACACAAAGAAGCTTGTTTAAAGTACTCAAAAGATCATCAAAATGATGGATTTGCATTCTGGAAGAAAGTTTTCTGGACAGACGGGACCAAAATTGAATTTTTCAGTAAGAACGAGCAACGGTATGTTTGGCGAAAATCAAATACTGCATTCGAGGAAAAATTAAACTCTTCCTACGGTTAAACATGGTGTTGGTAATTTGCTTCTTAAGGGATGTTTTAGTGCTTCTTGTCCAAGAAAGCTTGTTATCAATGGAATCTTGAATTCGAAGAAATATCGGGAAATTTTAGAACAAAATGTATTTCCTTCAGTTCGAGAGTCGCAAATGGGTCGCAGTTGGGTACTACAACAAGATGATAATCTAAAACATCTAAGTGAGAGCACCATGAAATGGATTCAACAAAAGAATTTCAAGCTTCTCGAGTGGCCCAGTCAAAGCCAAGATCTCAATTTAATCGAGAATTTATGGTGTGATTTGAAAAAAGCTGTCCCCAAGAGAAACCCCTTAGAATCTGAATGAATTGTAACAATTTTTATTGGAAGAATGGGCTAAAATTTCTAGTGAGAGATGTTGAAACGTTGTAGAAAAATACCTAAAATGAATCACTGAAGTCATTCAAGCAAAAGGTGGACACACAAAGTATTAAATAATTTTGTAAGTAAATGTACCAAAATTTTTGCACTTCAATTTTTTTTTTTTATTTTCCTCTTTGGTGTTTTACATTATATGGTGGAGTTGAACTAATTTTTTTAAACGAATGGTAAACTTTTCATAACTATACTACGCATGGTAGAAAAGAAAAGAACGAATATAATTGAAATATTTCTCTGTACGAATACTTATGAGCACCGCTGTATATATTCTATATGAACTTGAGTCATTTAAATTGTCCAACCCTTATTAAAGTGTAATGCAGCACGGCCAAAGGCCAAATCGTAAGATTTGCAAAGATACGCAGCAAAGGGAGTCCTGAAGTCAATTTGCTCTCAACATCATCTTGAAGCATAGTTGATCCATACAACTTGCATGAATAACTTTGACTGAGAGAGATGGATCTCGCTATGCATCGGAAATAAACCTACACTGCAAACATTAAAGAGGTCTTCCTGCCATCAAATTACGGTGTAGTTACTTCTTTGGTATCATACGGAAATATTATACTTCTAGGGAAGTAAATTAAATTAAATTTTTAAGGAAAGAGGAAACTGACTGACACGTAAATTTCCTTTTTGCCTTGAAAATTAAATTTAATTTACACCATTAGAAGTGTAATATTTTCGTACGATATCATAGAAATAACCACACCGTAATTTGGTGGAAGATGACATGTTGCCAAAATATTAGGAAGGTTTTCCTCTATTTTTTTTTACAGTGTAAGTTCAACGTACTGAGTCCTACATGAAACGTTCCGGAAAAAGATACCAATACGCGTGCAGAGACCTACATCCTGTAATGATCAGGGGAGTGCTCACTACGATTCGGAACAGGATTTGTAGAAACTGATCCGAGGGGCTCTGGAGGATTCGGCTGTGACCCAGAAAATGGACGAAGATTAAACTCTCATTCATGATAGACAGTGGACAAGGACTGCAAACTACTGGTCCCAAGTCGGTTTCTGCCAGTATTGCAGTGGTGAAGTCAGTAGGTCTGTTAGTCTTTCGTGACTTTCCTGATAGGGGAAATGAAAACGTGATACATATAGCGAAGAAAATGTGAGGAGATGGTTCTTCTACTGGCGTACGAACGATTAAACCCAAGTTTGATATTGTTTGTCGTTTAAAGTCATGATTAGGGGTGTGAGCGTTAGGTCTAGCCCTTTTGTTATGCGGACTACTTTCCGTACTATGGCTGAAGATACAGTAGCACTTTGGAAAGAGGGTGAATCTTGGTTTGGTCCTCGAAGTCGAGCTCGGCCTTACCCGTAGGACATCCAAGTTGTGGAGGCGATTTATGACACGCTGTGAACACACACACACACACACAAAATGAGGAACTTAAGTAACACAGAGTTCTTTTTATACGAGTTTTAATTCAGTTTTCAGTATGTTTATTGGACGATTTTCTACAGAAAGAGACAGAAGGGAAAGCTAAAATTTATAGCCTCTTTTTACTGCTGATGGTTAGATCTTCGGAAGGAATTTTACAGGGAAGTAGGTTCGACCTCCTTGGTCTAAGTCTCAGGCAAGAATTAAAAAGGGAGGAGGTTCGATCTCCTCGGTCAAGGGCTAAGGCAGGAATGAATTTACATCATAAAATATTAATTAAAATAAAAAAATTATTTCGGGGACTGGAGCTGAAGGTTAAGGCTCCCCCTTAGTTGGAGAACTAAAGAATCTTAGTAGTAAGCTAAACTTAATCAAAACAACATAATTTAAAATTACAAAAAATATAATTACATATGAAAGATAAGATTTTGCAAAGTGTACATTCTTGTGTGGCGACCTAATGTCGGGATTGTACATTGAGTACATCCTAAGTACATTGTAATAAATGAATAGATAAATTCAAAAATAATTAAAGATAATGTAAAGGGTAATTTACGTTGTGACTAAAATTAAGAAAAGATAACGGTATAGAGAAAGATGCTAATTTAACATTATTTCATTCAAGAAGAGACATGGACGGATGAACGAACATGGCCGACAACATTTATACTGTATCACATTAGACAAGACAACATATTCATAATGACTTATATAGTATAAACTATGGGAAAGTTATCATACAGTGAATACTAAAGATGTCAGTCTGAAGATCTAGTATTCAAGGTATGACAAATGCGAGGAATTAATTTACTTTGACATCACATTTCATCGCATTATACAGTACAATATAAGTTAATTCATAATTAATACGTTACAGTTATTTAATTAGGACGTACAAGTATAGGGTAAAATAAGAGGGGCAAAATAATGAAGTGTTTACAACACTGGTACAAGAGCGAATGAAACTTTTAATTAAATATATGCACTTATATACAGCAATAATTGATGAATTACTCGTGGGTGCATTTGGGTATGGCCTTGGTGCATGAGTAATGAAATACAAATAAAGGTTTAAAACATTCCACATTCGATGGGCATGAATAATCTGATGAGATTTTTGAGTGGGTCATTGAGGTTGAGATGGTTTCCATGACAGTTTGGAAAAGGGGAAAATGGTAATAACTCCAGTAAAATCTAAAGCAATCTAAACCATTGTTTGTCTTGTTTGTACTTTGAAGGAATGACATTAAGACATTCGTTTCTTTGAACGAACTTCTACTGGCTCAGACATGGATACCGTACGAACATAGGAATAATCGATCACATGGTTGTAACACTTTTAATAGGGATTATATGGCCTAAAGGCATAATGCTAAATAAAAATGCTTTATTACAATAGGTTTAATTATAAAAATATGAGGTAATTCGAGCTCATTTATAGGACTCGGCATAATATTAGGGGAATTAATGACTTTTGCATATAACTGATTTTAGAACTTCCTTTAACAAATGTTAAACAACATGACTGAAAACAGTGACATATAATGTACGTTCAGCGAGTTGTTGTTATAATTATAAGTTGTTATAAAGCTGAATTAGTGTTAATATAGGAATAATTAGCTGCCCAAACAAGACTTAAACGTCCTGTCTGAAATCTACAGTAAATTTGTGTATATTGTCTCATCTCCAGTTGATTTGCTTAACGATCTGTTGATAGGGAGGTCTTCTACAAAGGAATAAAGGAATAGAAAGGATACCAAACAACAACAGACTGGATAGTCTCTGCAAGGCTGCTTGTTTAAGAAGGAAGGTTAAAAGTTGTAAGAAAATTTAAAATTAAGTGAAAGTTTTAAACCAAAGCAAAGAAGGGAGATTGAAAGGAAGGAAAGAAAGAAGTTTAAAGATAAAGTAAAAATTTTAAAGTGAAGAGGAGGGAATCAGAGTGAAAAGTCTACAATACTTTTATTCGCCAACAAAATCTTCCATCTGGGATTTTAAGGCAAGATAAACATCTAGTCTCTTTTTAAAGGACTCAACTGAATTGCTTTGAACTATTCTGGCTGGCAATCCATTTCACAAATTAACTATCCGATTGAAGAAAAAATATTTAGCTTCATTTAGAATTAAAATGTTTACCCACTAATTTGAAACCATAACCACGAGTTCTGCCTGCATTCCTGAAGGTGAAATATTTTTCGATGTCGACACTATCAAAACCCTTAATCATTTTAAACACCTGGATTAAATCTCCTCGAATATACCTTTTTACAAGTGAGAATAAATTGAACTTTTCTAAACGGGCAGCGTATGATTTGTTTCTAAGTCTAAGAATCATCTTAGTAGCTCTCGCTGCACTATCTCCATTATGTCGATGCCAATGATATACATAATAAAAAGAACTGGTCCCTAATACATGCCGCTAGTTACATTCCCAGGTAGACGCTTTGCCATTAATGACCACCCTTTGCTTAACGTCTACTAAGGCAATTTTCAATCCATTTGAGAACATTCCCATCAACTCCGTCAGACTGAAGTTTAGCTAATAATCTCCTGTGGGCCACTTTACTGAACGTCTTTTGGAAATCAAAATATATATAATATCTACCGTTTTACCCTCGTCATATACTGTGCATATTTAAAATATCATCAAAGCAATCGAGCAAATTAGTAAGACAAGAACGATTACGTCGAAATCCGTGTTGAAAATCTTAAATTAAATTATTCATTTGTAATTAATTAACTATTCTGTCCCGAAAGATCGTCTGCATAAACTTACCAACTACTGAAGTCAGACTAATGGGACGATAATTTCCCGGAAGAGATTTGTTCACCCTTTTTATAAATATTGGCGTAATGTTCGCAAGTTTCTAGTCGAACGGAACTTTTCCATACAATAACCATTTTAAACGCAAAAACTTCACTTTTCTACGTGAAGGTCAAAATATGATAATAAAAACCCACTCTAATAGACAGAGTTTATTTCCACAACAGTTTCGATGCCCGCTGGCATCCTCTTCGGGTGGATACAGAAAAACGAATGAACCAAAAACAAGAGGGAAAACAGTCCAGGGACCATTAAGAAATTCGCACGTAGGTTAGATCCCGTTCTCCCAACACCGGAAGGGCATTTTATTAAAGGGTCCCGCTTATAAGTATCATACATTCGCACAAATTAAAACTATCTTCTTGTTCTATACATACAGATTAACCAAAAACAATATGTGAGTTTGCCTTACATTGCCGGCTTAGAAAGAATAAAACCTTTGACGAAAGATTTTAAGTTTGCTTTGGCGTTCAAATATTCGTCCACTGTAAAAAGTAAATTGGTTAGGAATAACAATGCAAAACGGGAACAAGCCTATGTCTACAGCATTCCCTGTCAAAGTTGTGATTTAGTGTACGTAGGAGAAACTGGAAGAATTATTGAAACCCGTATTAAAGAACATAAATATGCCTTCAGAAGTTGTAATACTAATAATGCAATTTTTTATCACGCCAGCCAAAATGATCATGCTATAGATTGGGAATCAAGTAAGTTACTTTATAAATGCAATAATTATGTCAAACGAAAAATAATAGAATCTGTATGGATAGAACAAGTGGATAATTTTAATTTGTGTGAAGGTACTTATAAGCTGGACCCTCTAATGAAATTCTTGGTAAAAAAAAATCCCTAAGTGTGAATTTCTTAAAGGTCTCTGAATTATTTTCTTACTCGCTTTTGGTTCATTCGTTTTTTCGGTAAAATGTAAATGGAATAATAAACGTAATAGTAATAAATGTAAATGTAATAATAAAAGTAATAAATGCGGAAAGAAATGTAAATGCAATAATAATAAATGTAATAATAAAGGTAATAAAATAAATGTAACAATAAATGTAAAGGTAATAATAATAAATGTTAAAAACATAAATGTAATAATAAATGTAATAATAAATGCAGTAATTATGTCAAAATAATAGAATCTCTATGTATTGAACAAGAAGATAGTTTTAAATTTGTGCGAATGTACTTATAAGCGGGACCCTTTAATAAAATACCCTTCCGGTGTCGGGAGAACGGGATCTAACCTAGGTGCGAATTTCTTAATGGTCTCTGGATCGTTTCCTTCTCGCCTTTTTCATTCGTTTTTCGGTTTATAATTTCTGTAATAATTAATAACAATGTAATAATCAATGTAATAATAAATTTATAATTTCTGTAATAAATAATAATGCAATAATAAATGTAATAAATGGAATAATAAATGTAATAATTATGTAAAAAAATAATAGAATCTATATGTATAAAACAAGAAGATAGTTTTAAATTTGTGCGAATGTACTTATAAGCGTGATCCTTTAATAAAATGCCCTTCCGGTGTCGGGAGAACGGGATCTGACCTACGTGCGAATTTCTTAATGGTCCCTGGATTGTTTTCCCTCTTGTTTTTGGTTCATTCGTTTTTCTGTATCCACCCGAAGAGGATGCCAGTGGGCATCGAAACTGTTGTGGAAATAAACTCTGTCTATTAGAGTGGGTTTTTATTATCATACTGTAACCATTTATTAAATATATAACGTAAGAGGAGAGCCTATTGCGCAGTTCATTACTTTAAGTACCCTAAGGTAGAGTTTATCTGGACCTGGAGTTTTATTAGGATTAATTTTACCAGTGGCCGAGAGTACTTCACTTTCATTAATGGTAAAATCGTGACGCTTTAAATGATCATCATTCAGTATGATTATGGGGGCGGGAATGTTGTTCATATTTTCGTTAGTAAACGAGGAAGAGAAGAATTTATTTAAAACGTCCGTCATTTGTAAATCATTGTAAATTTGTTCGTTGTTTTCGCCTAATGAGTGGACCAATAGTAGCGAATCTATTTTTTTATTCCTAATATAATTATAGAATTCTTTCGGATTCGATTTAATTTGGTTCACTATATATAGCTCATAGTTGCACTTACTTTTTTTTTAAATTTTTTGGGTGCTACTATAGTATGCGGTCTACCTACGATTCGGCGGTCTACCTTTTAATTATAGCTTCTTATCTTGTTTACTAATTGCTTGTGATACTCAAACTCCTCCCCAGACATAACGTTCTGTTCCCCCTCACTAGCAACACATACACAATGGAGAACAGAAAAACAACTGTCATCAGACCACCTGCCCATTATCATTACAACACATTCTACACTCTGCCCCAACAGCCTTAGGCACACTTACAGAAATTACAAGAAAGCTGATTGGGAACACTTCAAAATACAGACTGAGGAACAATTCACCACATTAAACAGCACACGCATCATAAACATCAATACAACACTCAAGACATTTAATCAGATCATCAATAATGCAAACAAATACATACCCAAGGGCAACATTAGGAAATACAACCCAAATTACACTAGAGAAATAGCCCACCCCATAAGGCAACGTAACAACCTCAAATATAACACACAAACACAACACACAGAAGCCATAAAACAGCAGATACAACAGCTCAACACAGAAATAAACAACAAACTCAAAGAAAAACAAACAAACATTCAGGGAATTCATAACACTAAACCACTCCACAGATACATCCAGGCTATACAAGACTATAAACAGCATTACCCACTCTAATAGCGGCATTCACACCTCACACGCGGCTATCTGTCGCAGCCAAAATAATATCCAAACATACACACAACAAGCTAACATTCTAGTTAATCACTACGCAAAGCTAAGTCACTTAAACAGAGACAACAACCAGAAACACGCAGACAGACAAACAGCCAGACACAAGAAAACCTACAGACTCGACACGACCATTACATCCTTCAATACAGACCAGACCACCAAGATCATCAAAAACATTAAAAATTCGAAGGCTACTGGACCAGACAACATATCTAACATACACCTTAAACACTTGTGCCCACAAGGAATACTAGCTCTCACAAATATCAGCACATATTCATACCAACACTGTATTATTGTATTATTCCTGACATATGGAAACAAGGTAAAATTATTACACTACTCAAACCAAACAAAAATCCAACAGAACCAGCTTCCTATAGACCCATTACTTTACTATGCAAACCTTCCAAAGTAACAGAATGACTAATCTTACAAATCACCAACCCACACATTCCACTATCGCCTACTCAACATGGATTCAGACCTCACCACTCAACCACGACATTACTCACTAACCTTACGCAGCACATCATGGATGGCATCAACTCCAGACGACCAGCTCAACGTACACTATTAGCAACAATAGACATAAATAAAGCATTTGATGCTATCCCACGCTTCCCTCTCATAAACAAAATACTCAACACAAACATGCACAATAACACCAAAAGATGGCTGAGCAACTATCTTTCAGGAAGATACTCACATGTCACAGTTAATGGCAAGTCATTCAAAAACAAACTTTTTCCGAATGGGTCCCTCAAGGCTCTGTTCTCTCACCAACACTCTTCAACTTATACATGCATGACATTCCAACACTCACAGATAACAAGCTTACCTTATCATCATATGCAGATGACATCACTCTAACATCCACCCACAACAACATCGACACCGCTACAAATAACCTACAAACATACATAAACAGTATACAAGACTGGCTCACACACAATAGACTCAAAGTAGCGCCCACAAAATCAACCATCACCTTGCTTACAAGCAACACACAAGAACACCAGGTAATTCCACAGCTTACACTAAACAACACCAACATTCCACACACTCACAGGACCAAAATGCTTGGGGTCACATACAACACATCATTATCTTTTGCAAACCACATTCAGGACATTAAAAACAAATGTACGTCAAGACTTAACACGCTTAGGGTATTAACAGGCACAAACTTTGGACACCAGCAGGAAACAACATCACTCATATACAAACAATATATCCGCTCAGTTATGGACTATGCTAGCCCATGCTGGGCACTCATTATCTCAAACACACACATAAACACCTTACAGACAATACAAAACAACGCACTTCGTATCATTACAGGATGCACTCAAACAACACCAATAGAACACCTGCACACAGAAACAAAAATACTGAAAGTTAGGGAACATTTAGACATGAGGGGAACACAATTCATGGCAGCAGCGACAACTAACCCACAACACCCTTGCCACTACATGTACAATCATGCACCAACACCTCGCACCATTAAGGTAACACCAGAGAGACATTATAACCAAATACTCCATTCCATACCACGCCCCACAGACATCACACAGTACAGAAAACACACACCACACACACCTAACCCACGAAGCACTGACACAACTCGGTCCGAATGCGGTCCTAGGTGCGAAGCCGCCACCCATTAAAAGGTCAGAGATCAGCCTGAGCAGATCGGATCGAGTTAACTTAGCACGATTCCGATGTGGACATCACCCCAACTTATGGACATATATACATAGACTAGACAACTCCATAGACGACACCTGCCACCTGTGCCAGGACACACCACAAACAACTGAACACATTATGACAGACTGTACCGCTCTAGCACAACAACGAACACAACACAACATCACTACTGCGCTAAACCTCTGGTCCACTCCGGAGAGGGCGATCGGTTACCTGCGTGCCGCCGGCTTGCTCGATCAGGGTGAGCTGATCGGCTAAACAACAACAACTAATTGCTTGCTTACATCCCAATGTCAATCGCCCTTGACGATTGGTTAGGTTTAGTCATGATATTTTCGTTAGTTTTAACGAAAATATCATGACTGAACCTAATCAATCGTAGGTAGATCGCATACTACTGTATAGTAACACCAATTTTTGCTTCGGCTTCTCAATAGCTTGTAAGCATTTTTATCAAATTATTTTTTCTTTAAATTTAAAAAATGCGTTCCTTTTTAACGTTAAGCGAGTTAAAAAGGAACGCATATTTTAAATTTAAAGAAAAAATAATATGATGAAAGTGCTTACAAGCTATTGAGAGGCCGAAGCAAAAATTGGTGCTACTATGGTATGCGATCTACCTACGATTCTAAATGTTTAAAATAATTAAAAATGAAATACATGTGCCATTAATACTATCACGCAAAAGAACCTCATCCAATTATGGGTCGAAAGTGTCAGTTTTATGTCACGAAATTTACCTTTTAAAATCCAAAACGGATTCCAGACTCTCCGAATTATGAACATTAACTTCAATTTGAAATGTTATTTGCCTATGATCACTGGTGTAGTAGTCCCCTACAGAGATGTTACCAATTAAATCTAGGTCTGTACTTAAAATTAAATCTAGAATATTGCGTTCTCTAGTGAGTTCCTTGACTATTTGAAAAAGTGAACTTTCGAGCAAACCCTCGAACAGTGAACGACCGAAATTAAACTGTAAACTGTAAAGAACTATCCCACTCCCTGCAAGGTAAATTAAAATTTCCAATAATTATCGCATCATGTTCGCTACTCGCATCAAAAATTAGTTCCTGAAGTTAATCATCACTACTGACAGTCTGAGAAGGAAACCTACGAGTATATACTAAACCTATAATTAATTCCTTCCACGAGTTGTCTTTAATTTCACCAAATTTATATTATCAATTTCTGCAATTTTTTAATTATGGGTTTTAAGTGTGACTGAATATGTAGTACTGTACCACCACCCCTTCTTTCTATTCTATCATTGTTAAATATCTCATAACCAAGAATATGATATTCTCCGAGAAAATCTCTACTCTCTGTATTTAACCAGGATTCATTAATTACTATAACCTCAAAATTTTGGTCAACGATAATCTTTAATAGTTCATCAAATTTAAATCTTAAACTTCGACCGTTGGTATAAAGTATATTTATAAAATTTTGAGCACCGCAGTAGAATTTCGAGGTTTTTCGTGGAGGTAGTCGCTCACTGTAAAGAAAATTTATGTTAGGCTGGTCGCTTGCGTAGTAGTTACGCCCGGATTTTTGCCTGAAAGTCCATCGCAGAGCTATGTAATAGTCTACCAGGACGAGCTACTTCCACGACATTCAGGTGAAGACTATCGCGTAAAAATAAATCCTTTTTATTTGAAAAATGACTCCACAAATCAACGAATTCAACATTTTTCTATTGGGAAAGGGACTTTAGAATATTATTCATGTAATTAACTCTGCTGAAAAAGTCGTAATACATGATTATATTCTTTTGAACCACAGGCCAATTGAAGTAACATTAAGTACTGCTGATATGAAGAGAATGAACTGGCAAAGCGAAAGAGAGTAATCACCTTAACTGGTCACATATACATATCCAGAAAATGTCTGTTTACAAATAGAAATCTGAAATACTGTTAAACAGGCTAGAATTTCTACGTGTATCCCATAAGGACTGCTCCTAACATTAATCATTATAATTTCATTGATGAATATTATAAAAATATTATCACTGCTTGAAGAGAAGCAGGAAGTAGCTTGAGTAAATCGAGGAATCGTCATTCTAAACTTATTCCTAATTGGAATGATCTCGTGGCTGCAATTAAATTGTTCATTGTAGATAAAACAAAAGTTATGTATTTCTGTCCTGAATAGTATGAATTAACACAAAGTACACATGTACTTAAATAATGTTACTATTAATCAAGTACATGAATTTAAGTGTGCAGATAATATTATATCTAGTACTTTAACGACGATTGTAATATTGAGATAGAATACGTAACTTGTGTATCGAATTAAATATACTAATAAGGAAATTCAAATATAGTACAACTGAAGTAAAAACCCAGTTATTCCAAACGTTCTCTACAAATTCCAATTTTATCTGTTAACAACTGTTGACGAGCTAAAATAAAATCATGAAGAAAATGTTGAACCTGTTGTACAATAAAGCGTTCAGGGTGGTACACAGATTGTTACTTACAAGTTCAGTTTCCCATACATTTGCCACCCATACTATTCTTATAGTTTTGCCGAAAATAGCAGACGAGCAAATACAGTTAATGCATAGAATGGCTCACTCAATCAGCCCTTTCATTCAAATTCTCATGCCCTCTTGTCATATATCTTCCAAAATTTGGTACAAATGGCAAGATGTCATTTTTATTTAAACTGAATCTCACATTCATTGAATAGTAATCTTCTGTTTGAATTATAAAGATCCATTCTGTTTGAATTATTAGGCCCTTCCATACCATATTACGGTACGTAAGACGTGGGACCCCTCATATATATAATGATAGCATAGAAATTCCAGAAAGTACAATATGCATAAAGATAGGTCTTATAAATGCGATTAATAATAAAATAGAGAGAGATTATGAAAGGTATTAATAAAAGTTAGCTTTCACACAAAAAATCTAAAATAAAGTATGAATATGGTATGGAAGGGCCTAATAATTCAAATAGAATGGATCTTTATAATTCAAACAGAAGATTACTATTCACTGAATGTGAGATTCAGTTTAAATAAAAATGACATCTTGCCATTTATACCAAATTATACCAAATTATACTAAGCGCCAAAATTAAAATTCGTCAGAAATTGCCTCCAAAGTTCAGCAATATTCTGGCAATAGTATCTCTGTTATTAATTGAGCTAGAACGTTCATTTTTGGCTAAATTAGAGTTCTAAGTATGCTAATGAAGATGTTGATGAGTTTTTGGAATAGATTTTCATATTTTATATATATTTTTTAAATTTTTTGATTTTCTTATTATGCAGAACTTTGGGTGAACTTTTGGCTGGCGATAGTGGTGAAAAAAGTAGTTCGCTTCATAAGGTTTTCAACCATACTTCTAGTGTCGTAAGGTCATTATAACCCAAACCACGCGATAGAAGAAGGGTGAAAATAGTGATATCCATCAAAAACACGTTTTCGCCTGTGGTGGCGCTTAGGTACCCTAAGACGCGCGACCCCTCACATTATATATATATATATACACTGTGTACACACACACACACACACATATATATATATATATATATATATATATATATATATATATATAATATATATATATATATCGCCAAAAAAATAAAGCACCCCCATTGAATTTGCCTTAATTTTATTGCAAATTCAGTGTGTGTTTCCACTTTTCGGGACATACTGTCTGCAAGGTACTTGCGTGTGACACTCCCAATTTTGTCCCATTCTTCCAGTATCGTTGGAATGTAGCTATAAACAGTAAAAAGTATTTCGAAGTAACGTTTATAAAGTGCATATTTATATCAGTAGTAATTGGAAAATGAGGAAGATGAGAAAATTAACGGAGTGCTGTTCTAATATCAAGGATTCTTCCAAGTTGCAACTAAAGCGTTCACAGTGCATGGTTCAAACTACCTTACGTAAATTCAAGAATACCAAATCTTATAAAAGTAAGCCTTAACGTGGAAGTAAAAAACAAAAACCAACCGAGAAGACAGGACTTTCAAATTCAATTCGCTCAGAAAGCGTAAAACATCATCGTTCACGTCACTTAGGATTGGCTCGTAAAGGAGTATCCCAGATTGATCAATTGGCCTCCTCAGTCACCTGACCTAAATCCAATCGAACACCTGTGGGCACTTCTAAACAATCGTATCCGAAACTACCATTGTTCATCAAAACCTGAGGAAGAATGGGACAGAACTGGGAGTGCCACACGCAAGCACCTTGTAGACAGTTATGTCATAAAAGCGAAAGGAGGGAAAAAAATATTAAATACTTATTGAATTTGCAATAAAATGACTATTGTAAAGGATTCATTATGTTATTACTTTTTCTTATTGTTGTGCGGGCAAATTGGATGGAGTTTCGAATACTGTATAGCCACGACTAATATACAGGGTGTACATAAAGTCAGGATCTATTTTTGTGAAATAATTATTTTTTCTATTTTTCTTTTCAGAAGCCCTTAGAATGAATACAGAAGAGCGTGTGGCAATAGTAATTTGGCGAATCGAGGGAAAGAAATACAATGACATCAGAGAGAAGTTTAGAAGGAGATTTCATAAACCGGGGCCAATAGACAAGACAATACGAAAATTGGTGAACAAATTTAAACGAACGGGATCTGTAAATGATGAAGCAAGATCAGGACGACCGTGTATGTCAGATCTTACCGTGAATGCAGTACGCGGAATTATCACTGAGGAGCCACGTACGTCCGTTCGTGCTGCATCACACAGACTCGGCCTCCCAACGTCATCTGTGCACAAACTTCTGAAAGTTAATTTGCAGAAGAAAAGCTATCATTTGCAGGTTTTACATGATTTACATGAGGAAGATTTCCCTCGACGAAGTGCTGTGTGTGCTGATCTCGTAGAACAAATCTGGAATGATAATTTAATGGACAACATTCTCTTTAGTGATGAAGCCACTTTCCATACGTGTGGAAAAGTAAATCGCCATAACTGTCGAATTTGGGCAGATGAAAGACCGAATGATTTCGTCCAAAATTGGGAAAGAGACTCACCTAAAGTTAATGTCTGGATGGGTTTAACAAAATCTAAGGTTTATGGTCCTTTTTTCTTTGCTGAAGCTACAGTTACGGGGCTTATTTATCTGGACATGTTGCAGCAATTCCTTGAACCTCAGCTGATTGGGGATAGGATTGTTAGTACCGTCGTCTATCAACTGATGGTGCTCCTTGTCACTATGCCAAAATTGTTCAGGATTATCTAAATGGACGTTTTCCAAATCGCTGGATCGGACGCGGAAGCAACAGACCTTGGCCAGCGAGATGACCAGATTTAACCCCTTTAGATTTCTTTGCATGGGGCTTTATCGAGTCGCACGTCTATCAGACGAAGGTTACGAGTCTTGAAAACTTACGTACACGTATACGAACTGCTGCAGATAACATAACCCCGCAAATGCTCCAGAATGTGTTTATAAATGCTGCGGAACGATTTGAGCTGTGCAGGGATACTGATGGGCGTCACGTTGAATCCTACTCTTAATTATTTAATAAATGTTACCACTATATCATTTTATGATTGAATTCCATATAATTTCCAAGTGCTTCACGAAAATAGATCCTGACTTTATGTACACCCTGTGTATATATATATATATATATATATATATATATATATATATATATATTACATATATATTACATATATTTTACATATATATTACATATATATATGTAGTATAGTACTGTGCAAAAGTCAGAGACCACTGTCGATCTGATAACTATCAGATAATTATATAATCTGTTGTATGAAAATTGGTTTTGATACTAAAATACATATTAACTAGAACCTCTGGTTCATATTAACGTATACCTAAGTTATTACTTAAGTGTATAAAGTTGTATAAGCTGGATGACCCTTTAGTCTGTATAAATTGGAGTTGAGGGTTGATTCATTATATTACTTATAACGCATGTGTTTAAAGATCTAGCGAACTATTACTGATGGATCTGCAGTAAATGCTCCTAAGCTATTGTTATATCAATATTTACAATTAAAAGTATTGACATATTCACTTAAATTCTGCAAAACATTTATCCAAAACGTTTCTCATTATAATCCTAATTCATGCTGTTTTTTCTTTCACAGGCTTAAGAAATGACAAAAAGTACAATTTCTGAGGAGATTAGATATAACATAATACATGTGCATGGTGAGGGACTGAGTCAAAGAAAAATAAGTGAATCTACAGGCGTTTCCAAAACTGGTGTACAAAAAATCTTGGCTCGTCACAGATCAAATGGAACTCCAGCTGATCGCCTTAGATCAGGGAGGCCCTCTAAGCTTTCTCCATCTGATCTACAATATCTAAAGATTACTTCCCTTCGAAACAGACACAAATCCAGCACTTCACTTGCAGCAGATCTCGAAAAAACAACAGGTGTCTCAGTTGATCCTTCTACTGTACGATGGAAGCTTAATTCAGTAGGTCTCAGATGTCCAATACTTGTGTTCCAAAGCACATTTTCTTCTCTTCTCTTTATTTCCATTCCTTAAAAGTGGCTTTTTTGCTGCAACACGTCTTTTAAGACCTACTGAGTTAAGTTTCCTTCATACAGTAAAGGGATCAACTGAGACACCTATTGTTTTTTCGAGATCTGCTGCAAGTGAAGTGCTGGATTTGAGTCTGTCTCGAAGGGAAGTAATCTTTAGATATTGTAGATCAGATGGAGAAAGCTTAGAGGGCCTCCCTGATCTAAGGCGATCAGCTGGAGTTCCATTTGATCTGTGACGAGCCAAGATTTTTTGTACACCAGTTTTGGAAACGCCTGTAGATTCACTTATTTTTCTTTGACTCAGTCCCTCACCATGCAAATGTATTATGTTATATCTAATCTCCTCAGAAATTGTAGTTTTTGTCATTTCTTAAGCCTGTGAAAGAAAAAACAGCATGAATTAGGATTATAATGAGAAACGTTTTGGATAAATGTTTTGCAGAATTTAAGTGAATATGTCAATACTTTTAATTGTAAATATTGATATAACAATAGCTTAGGAGCATTTACTGCAGATCCATCAGTAATAGTTCACTAGATCTTTAAACACATGCGTTATAAGTAATATAATGAATCAACCCTCAAGTCCAATTTATGCAGACTAGAGGGTCAGCCAGCTTATACAACTTCATACACTTAAGTAATAACTTAGTTATACGTTAACATGAACCAGAGGTTCTAGTTGATATGTATTTTAGTATCAAAACCAATTTTCATACAACATATTATCTAATAGTTATCAGATCGACAGTGGTCTCTGACTTTTGCACAGTACTGTATATATATAATGCGCCTCGGTGGTGTAGTGGTTAGCGTCGCTGACAACGAATCCATCGTCCTTGGGATCGAGATCCGGTGACGGCAGCCAACGCGCAGCAAAACCCACCTGTTCATCCTTCCACACAATAAAGACAGTGGTTGGTAGATAAATGGGTACCCTAGGTAGCCTAGTGGTTAAGACGCTAGGCTGCTGGTGGGGCGTGGTTCGGATTCCACGTTAAACTGTAGGTCTGAAGTGGAGTGAAAAGCTTGAACTTCGTCAGAATGAACAATTCGGGCGAAAGCTAACCAGAGGTTATATATATATATATATATATATATATATATATATATATATATATATATATGTATGTATGTACGTATATACAGTATGTTACAGTCAAAGTGTGTAACCAGCTATTTCGCGTAATGGCTGAAACTTTTAGTCATTTCGCGAAATAGCTGTTTCACTTGGTCATTTCGCAAAATGACTGAAATGACTTTTGTCATGAATTCATAGAAATAACAAACATCACAATAAAATTGGAAACCTTTAACTAACTAAATCTGCTAAAATATACATACATCCACAGGTCTGTTCAAATAAGTGAGAAACACTCTTCAAGTACACGTTTGAACATTTGAACACATTTGAATTTGAATTTTCAATATAGAGGTTTTCAAATACTAACCGGTCCTTCAATGTTATTCCGATGTCTGCCATTGAAGGCCCGGTTAGGTCAACTGTATGCCCTCGACAATTGGTTAGGTTAAGTCGTGTTATTTTTGTTAAAACTAACAAAAATAACAACTTACAAGATCATTTACCCGGTTAAGTCAACTGTTTACCCGGTTAAGTCAATTGTATGCCCGGCTAGGTCAATTGTATGCCCTTGACAATTGGTTAGGTTAAATCGTGTTATTTTCGTTAAAACTAACGAAAATAACACAACTTAACCTAACCAATTGTCAAGGGCATACAGCTGACCTAACCGGGCAAATTATCTTGTTCGAAATGACCAAGGTAGAATTTCAGCCATTTCGTGTATTGGCTGAAAATTTTCGTAATTTCGCGAAATGACAAAGTTTCAGTCATTTCGCGAAATGACCAAGTGAAACAGCCATTTCGCGAAATGACCAAGTTTCAGTCATTACGCGAAATGACTGGTTACACACTTTGACTAACATATACAATATATATAGAGTGACAAACTTGACCTTCGTCAAAATGAACAATTCGGGCGGAAGCAAAACCAAGGTTAACCAAGGTTATATACCTTTCAACCTTTCAAATGTTCCCTGCGATGATTCCTCATTTCACGAAGGTCAAGCTTGTCGTCCCTCCTCTTATATATACTGTATATGATTTTATGGAAACTCTTGATAAATTTAAAACATTTTTCTCTCAAATTAGGGTCCAGTGCCATTAATAGCATTTGAATGTCGGTAGATGGCGCATTCAAGCTAAACGAGTGCCATTAGGGTCCAACGAAATGTAAAATGTATTCATTTTTACGATGCATTTCGTTAAAAATAATTTATCTTACGCACTGTTTATTTTGTGTTTAATTAAGGCAAATTAAAAACGAAGGTTGACACCATAAAAATTGCCTTTTAACAACTGTCAGATGTGCGATACGTTCTCCTCGATATCAGCTTTATTTGAAAATAATCTTTTTTTTTCTTTTTTCTTGTATGATTTCATGATGTTAATTAAAACGAAAATTAAAGTTAAGTAAATAATAAATATAGCAAATATCGCCACGTCGCAGCCATGTTGCAACCTCTTCCCTTAAGATCAACAAAATTAAGCCGTATTAAATATCGGTATATCGTAGTTGCATGGGTAACAGTGATTTGCGTCCAGATGATGTAACGTTCCATGGTTCAGATTCTACATTAAATCATAGATCGCTTCTGTCATAAGATCTTGGCTGTTAGGAAAGAAGCCATATCACACAATTATTGTTCACCCTTTATCTTCGAGGGGTCGCTTCTAAGGTCGAACAGAATCCTCTGATGTTATCCAGAACAAAATAGTGAAGTAACACGCTGGGCTTTAAGGGTTTAATGTCTTAGAAAGGATAAAAATTTCAGGTTTCATTGAGAGTGATTGGAAATTTGTTTTACTGAAGGCTCTTAATTAATATGATAAATTAATATAAAGTTAATATATGATATGATTTAATATGATCAACTAATGTAAAATTAATATTTGCTGTATAGCATTACGAACAATGATTGAAAAGGATATCAATGCAATGAAAAATAATCTATTGTTTTTGTGGTATACATGCATGCCATCTCATCAATGTGATGGAAAACTTGAGCTCAATGATATGAAAACTTTGTTTGGCATTAACTCCACTAAATAAGTGGTGTTACTGACTAAATTTCAGATATATACTGTATATATTACGCATTAAAGTAATATTGGTTCTTGGGACACGAGGTTTAAAATAGGACACTCCTTCTTGTGCCAGTCATAAACTCTCACTGACCAGTTTAGATCTTCGTTCTCTCTGTACATAAGAGTTAACTTTTGGTTGAAATCCCATCTCCGAAAACATCTCTCTATGAACGACGCAACAGTGTCTTCAGACTGCACAGAAGGATGTGGTAGGGTGCAAATGACCAACAATTATTGAGACAGACATTTCGATTTACTTAGTACCTGGAAAATGAAACTGAATGGAAATGGTGATATTGAATAGAAAACAGTGAAAGGTTTGAAATCGGTGAGAAAAGCGTATAAGAGTAGGAAGAGCGGGGCATTGTTTTGTTATTGGAGGATGAATGGTACATGCCATCAGAGGGGAGAATATAAGTGTTTGTGATAGATCACGTATGATAAATTCAAGTTTAATACAGTGACATTAGTACTGAATTTAGCATATACACTGCACTATGTAATGATAGATGTGAAGAAGAGAAGGCCGAATTCTGTAGCTGGTATGACTCAAAACAAAAGGAATAGCTATTACAGTAGTTGTGGGGGATGATTACAGTGCAGTAAGTGTTAATGAGCAAAGCACTGCTTGGAGATGAGGGTAATATAAAAAAAGTTAATGAAATGAGTGTAGTCAATGAAATGAGTGTAGTCGTATCAGACCATATGATTGTGCTGTGTTAGGTGAAATTATTTAGTATCTGGTATTAAAGGTATATGAATGATAAAAAGAATGTGCATAGAAGTGTAACAGTTAAAAGACTAATTGAGTGAAGTGGCAGAAATATCTAACAGAAAAATGGCATAAAGCTTATCGGTCTACAGAGACAGAATATGTATAAGAGATGCTAGCAAAAACGTTACTTCATGTGTGTAGGTGTGTATAGAATGGAATGAAAAATAAAGGAGGGTGAATTTTAGAATGAAGAGGCGAGTAAAGGGTTTAAAAAGAAAATAATATAAAAAAGAATGTTAAAAATAAAGGATAAAATATAGTATGAATTATGCAAAGAATAGAAGAGGAATGCTAAAAATAATTAAAGGAAGAGAAATAGAGAGAGATTAAAGGAAGAAGAGGAATTAAGCAGTATGGCGAGGATAGAAAGTTATTCTGGAATAGAATGGATTAGTAGAGACCAGCTACATTGAATGATTTAATATGAAAAGTAAGAGTAACTATATGAATACCTGCTTTTGCGAGTTGGTACGTAGATTTAGATGAAATGGAATCGGATGTGAATGTAGTTAGACTGCTTCTTAAAGTGTGAAAGATATTACGCATTCAACGATATTTTTACTGCAAACTTTGTAAACAACCACTTTAAATGTTAAACTGAAAAACTTCAGTCAGAAATACAAATCCGTAAACGATCTCTAAAGTCATGCCCACCAACTTATATTTTTCTCTGCTGCCACTACTTCCAGGAAGGGAAATATTGCTGCTACGCCAAAAACATTTACAATGATACCCACAATATAATTGTACCGATAAAAAAGGTTAAGGGTAAGAATTATATATCCCTACCTAAAACTGTCATCTCGGTATTTTCAAAGCTATTTTACTCTCATTGTTATGAATGGTCAGTGTAACACACTTTTCAAAGAATAAACTACTGCTTAGAATCTTGTAATTTCTCTATCTTGTTATCAGCATTAAATTTGAAGGGATAAATATAACGAAATGGCAGTTTTAAAGCTTACTCTATTAATAATACTGTACTAAGGAAAATTTAGAAACGGTAGCTTCATTATTTATGAATTTGAGCAAGGTCATATTATACAGATTATAATAGTAATCTCAATAAGTTTGCTTTTCGGGATGATATTGGCTGGTTTGAAATGAGTGAATGACTAGGGTTAATCTCTCTCGAGTTGCAACAGCTAAGTCAATGACGTTGTGACTGGAATAGTCTATTTGTGTACAACAATACTACAACATATACACTGCGTTCGCATTTATTAAGCAGATTACATTTTCTCCAATGTTTTCAAAAGTTTTTCCCCGATTTCAATGAAATTTGTAGCAAATAATCACTATATATAGCAGCATGATGGTATTCATTTCGATAAAATATTTTGATAATTAAAATAAGTATCTCATTTTATTGAAAAATATGTAAAATATTGTGTTCCGAATTATTAAGCAAGTATTCTATTTATGGATCTAAATGGTGAAAATGGGTAAGAAGAAGGATTTAACATTAACTGAGAAAAGAAAAATAGTCAAGTTACTCACTCAAAATATAAAATCTATTGAAATTGCGAAGCAGTTTGGCAGAGCTTATTGAACTGTAAACAGGTTTGTAGCGGAAGGTACCAAACTGAGGCAGCGAAGTGATAAAGTTTTTGAGCAGGCTGGCATACATAATGTACCAAGAACATCTCGATGTGAAATCTTCCAAACAATTGGCAAGACGTGTAAACCTACGATTCAGTCACCATTAACACCCAGGTACAAGAAGCAGCGTGTTGAAAACAGATTTTAATACTGTATTGTTAACCGATGAATGAAGAGCAACCCTCGAGGGATCTGATGGTTGGTTAAGAAGATGGATTGCTAAGGGTCAGTCTTTACCATGGAATGAGGTTTTCTTTTAGAAAGTTTGTGTAAGACTGGGCATTCATTTTTACACCATCAGGCACTCTGTATGGGACAGCTACTTCATTGCCAATCAATCCTGCCCAAAACATGACACTACCTCCATCTTGTTGGCGTCTTAATCTTGATGGTAGAAATTGGCTCTCAGCAATCCATCTTCTTGACCAAACATCAAGTCCCTCAAGGGTTGCTTTTCATTCATTTGGTTAACAATACAGTATTAAAATCTGTTTTCACGTACTGACGCGCCCATTCAACACGCTGCTTCTTGTACCTGGGTGTTAATGATGACTGAATCGCAGGTTTACACGTCTTGCCAATTGTTTGGAGGATTCCACATCGAGATGTTCTTCATACATTATGTATGCCAGCCTGCTCAAAAAGTTCTTTACTTGAGGACAATGGATGCTTTGCAATTTGCGCTTGATTACAGATATCTGCCGCTTTGTCACTTTTCTTATAGCTCCTTTATCACTTCGCTGCCTCAGTTTGGTACCCTCCGCTGCAAACTTGTTTACAGTTCGATAAGCTCTGCCAAACTGCTTCGCAATTTCAATAGATTTTATATTTTCAGCGAGTAACTTGACTATTTTTCTTTTCTCAGTTAATGTTAAATCCTTCTTCTTACCCATTTTCACCATTTAGATCCGTAAATAGAATACTTGCTTAATAATTCGGAACACAATATTTTACATATTTTTCAATAAAATGAGATAATTTTTTTAATTATCAAAATATTTTATCGAAATGAATACCATCAATGCTGCTATATATAGTGATTATTTGCTACAAATTTCATTGAAATCGGGGAAAAACTTTTGAAAACATTGGAGAAAATGTAATCTGCTTAATAAGTGCGAACGCAGTGTAGTAATGTTTTAGTGAATGTTTGCCTTTGAAAATAAAAAATTAAACGTGGTATACCAAGACTCTGATCCTTTTCCGTTTTGATATACATTAATGAAGCAGGAATATATAAAGTTCATATTGTGAAATAATCTAAATACTGATGTTAAGACATATTTCATCTGTATAATTATTATAACTATATTTTAAAATAAGTTAAAACATTTTTAATCAAACTAATTTTTAAGGTATTTTTATATTTCGTTCAAGAGGGGCAGAAAGATATTTTATATCGATTCAGTCAAACCTCAATTAAGCGAATTTTAGTTCTTGAAGAATTATTATGTTCATTGTAGTTAATTACATATTCTTTCTACCCTTTCCTTTCGATTATGATATACATGAATATGAAACTTTATTGACTATCACGTATACATTATAAAACAATTATGTCACGCACTCTGATAAATTTAGCTTATAATATTACATAACTTAACTGCAATATTTCTTTTGCAGTCATGCATGCAGCTACAATTCAAGAGGTTTTTTTTTAATAATCTTTTCGTTTCCTTATGACTAAATTTACATATTCAAATTAAGTACCAAATATTGATTTTATACGCCTTTTATTCGATTTTATATGAGGAGATGGTAGACACCAGTCGACTAGGGAAGTACTCTGGGGGTGGACGTTTGGTAGGAGACAGGGAGTGCTGGAACTCCGTTTCTCCTGTCACTGTCCCCTTTAGCTGATCTTTTTCCGTGTTTCATCTACCCTGTAAGTAGTTCAGCATGCTCTCAAACACACACTTTTCCCTCTATTCTTCACTACACATAGGCCTACATACATTTCACTCACTAAAAAACTTCTCAAAATTTACATAAAAAAATAGTATTATAAGCCTCGGAGACCTTCATTTCGGCTCTTTCCTCCTTACATAGGGAGGGCATTTTTGCGGGTGCCCGCCCTTGTTCCCTCCTTTCTGCATAAAAAAATGATTTATAATACTTCTACAATTTTCTTTTCAGCTTTCCTTTACATCGAAAGAGAGGATGGTAATTTATCTTTTTCGGACACATTCATGGTCACCGGGCTTACCGAAAAACTATTAATAATGCTTTCCTCATTATAGTATATTAACCTACTTATTACAAAACATTTAGATCTTGAAATAATTTCATATATATATATATATATATATATATATATATAAAATTTTATATATACAGTGTGTCCGTAAAGTCATGGTGGGATTTTAAATAGCTATATTATTGCAACGAAACATGATGAGATGAAAAAAAGGCAAATTGAAGAACAACTCTAAAAGAATAACTTTATTTAACGTAGTTCGATATGGGCTCCTCTGGTAGCCCTGCAGACATCTAGGCGGTGATTCAATTCCAGCCACACGCCCAAGAACATCAAGAGTGACGGATGCGATAGCTTCCGCGATTCGCTCGTGCAAGTGATGAATATCCCTAATGGGTACACTGTACACGCTTTGCTTGACGTAACTCCACAAATAAAAGTCCAAAGGTGTCAGATCCGGAGAGCGTGGAGGCCATGGCTTCCATCCTCCTCTTCCTATCCATCTCTGTGGAAATTTTTCATTAAGGAATTCTCGAACAACGTTGGCATAGTGCAGAGGAGCACCATCTTGCTGAAAGATGACATTGTCAATAAATTGGGGTACTGCAAAATGTTCCAACATAGCGAGGTAGTTGTGTGACGTCACAGTGGGTTCCGCGAAGAAAAATGGGCCAATCACTCGATCTCGTGCTAGAGCACACCACATATTAACTTTCGGGCTATTACGCTCATGTTCAACATAGGCATGTGGACAGCCTAGACTAACTACGAGATAAAGGTTAAGCTTAGCCTAGACTAACTACAAGATACAACTTTGAGAGTTGTTCTTAAATTTGGCATTGTTTCATCTCATTATCATGTTTCGTTGCAATAATATAGCTATTTAAAATCCCACCATGACTTTACGGACACACTGTATATACTGTATATGCAGTACCTTTCAAAAGTTTGGAAACATCTACATATATCTCATTCATGCTTTACACGATATGATAAAGTGTCGCACCTTTATCGTCGCTATATTGATTCATGTAAGTGAAGGGTTCGAGGTTTCTCCCGGGGTGACGTCCTTTCGCGGAGTGACCCCACCCCCAATGTAATTGATCAATCATTGCCACGTTTGTGGGTGGGTGTGTCGATATTAATACACGTCTAGTAGCGCGGACACGAAGATATTTTTTTCTATTCATTCTTTTCCTCCCTGCAGCCAAGTGACTTTCCCTGTTTTTACCTTTACACTGATCTTACTTTATAATAATGAGCGTGTGTCTGTCACGAATTTTAAACGACATTTGTGAATTTTACTGATTAGAAACACAACAAAGCTTTAATATTTAATCTTAAGTTCGTTCACAGAATAAATTAATCTACACTTACGTTAAAGGTACAGAAGCCTTGATCGTAAGTGAAATAGGCCTAAGGAAACGGGAGGGTGGCCTAAGTTAAAATGAGACACAAGTAAGCCTAGGGTTGAAATGAACTTTTTCAACCATTAAAGAGGAATTAAATTAACTTCACTGACCTAAGTTCATCTTAAAAGTAGGCCCCTTTTCCTACGGACATAAGTGGAAATATTAAAAAGAAAATGACGTGGGAGGGAAAATGCGATCTTCTGATGGACCGTGTACGATCCTCTCTACATGACAAACTCATCTCCACTGCCTCACTCACTATCGATCTGCGCTGCGCGCTATTTTTCCCCATTCCAAATTCAATTTTCATTTCGCAATGGGAAAGACAATTGTACTTCTTTTTCCAAATGATCCTGGAACTTAGAAAGAACTTCAAAATACATTACGAGTTTTACAAATTCCTAACTGTTTTATATTATTTAATTAACATATCCAATATACTATTTCAGAAATGAAACCTTATATATATATATATAGATAGATATATTAACAGGGCCGGATCTAGAAGTTGCGAGGCCCTAGGCAGATCTAGAAATTGCGAGGCCCTAGGCCTATATATATATATGAAAATATGGACTTAATTATCGATACTATACCAGCAATATTAGAATCCCGCATAGACAGAACTATGCCAGCACTTAAAAATTAAACCAAACCAAAATAATCACGCATGGAAATTGTATAAGAAATATAAATAAACCATACAAATAAGTATAAATTATAATATGAATCAAGATTTGTATCGAAAATATAAGACAATGATTTCTAAGATTTATATAATAAGCACACCGGACAAAAAATTAGTCACCCCTCTCAGAATGTACCTAATAACGTGTGACGGCGCCTCTGGCCTTGATAACCGCACGAATCCGGCGAGTTTAGTATGCCGAGGTACGCCTGCTGGTTCAAATTCATCGTCACTGGAACGAGAGGGCCCATTTCGTGGTACGAAAAACATCCCCAGAACATCACGGAACCACCTCCAGCCTGAACAACACCTTCGACGCATTCAGGATTAAAGGCTTCATTGGACCTGCGATGTACTCGTCGCCTCCCATCATTGGAGAACAAACAAAAACGGGACTCATCGGACCAAATTACACGTTTCCAATCTGCCGCAGTCCAGTTTTTGTGCCTCTGAGCCCATTTATAACGTGCCAAGTTGTGACTTGCTGTTAACAGCGGCCTCTTCCGTGGTACCCTGCTCCAGATGTCCATCGCATGCAGTTCTCGTCGCAATGTCCGTTCGGAAATTGGTCGCTGGAGAACCTCATTGGTTTCTTGGAGCAATTGTTCTCTGGTTTGAAAACGATTTGCAGTTACTAGACGAGAAACATGGCGGCGGCCCCTATTGTCGAGAATTGTTTTCCGGCCACAGTTACGCCGTCGATTTTCAGTTGATTGCGAACTACACCACTCTTTGTAAACTCGCTGGACAGTACGCGTTGACACACCAACAAATTGGGCTACTTCAGACATTTTGTATCCGTGGGCTCTGCCAAACACGATGGCTCCTTTTTGCCACTGAGTAACGTCTGCCTCACGACCCATTTTGCAGACTATATCCAACACACACTTTGTTCTTCACCACCTCACGAAACAGATCTGATCCTGTGTGCTACGTCACCGCTACTTCTCACTTACCAATGCTACATCAGCGCCCTCTGTGTGACCTTGAACTTCCTACTATCGGTGCTAGTAGGGGTGACTAATTTTTTGTCCGGTGTGCTTATTATAGGTAATGACTTTCCATAGTAATTTAGGGCGGGTCGTACTCAGGTGACAACATGAATCTGAAGGAAATCCTACCATCAGGGGTGTCTAAATTATGTGTTTTTACATGGGGAATTCAAATATGAGCTTATTGTTTGGATAGGATAACTCTAACCTACATCATTTTGTATTTCTAAATTGCCAATTTTACCCTTTTGAACCCCTTTATAATATATTAAAAGATATAAGGTAAATCATTTATATTGACAAGACCAAATCAACTTTAGATATATTTATTAATAGGTGAACTGCATGTATATCACTGGATATAATTACAAAGATCATTCTCCTGACATCTTGAACTTTGCCAGGTTGCACAAATCCTGCTTTGACTCAGACTTGGACATCAGCTTCCTGCTGGTCTCCTGAGCCCTGATCCCTCCATCCCTCTTTTCCTGTGAGAAGTACTTAGCAGAAGCCTCAGTCACCATTTTAACAACCCTCTCAATGCTTTGTGTGGCAAGGCCAGTTGCGCACCTCCATGGGGGTGTTGATGAAGTTTTTCACCTCTGAGGTGCTTAGAGAGCAGGTGAGAGGTGGCTCTGACACACCTTCTGACCAGCTGATCAAGTCACCGATGCTGGAAGCATCACAATTGATGTCAGGTGTCCTTCTGCTCCTAACAGAGGAGTCCCCCAGCTGAGTGTCCGGGTCCCCCTCTCCCCTGATGGCCAGGATTCTCTCCACCCCTTCAATCCTCTCCTTCTGATCCTCAGAGCAGAGTAGTGTTTGGAGGATGACTTCACTGTGGGCATACCAAGCAGATCTTCTCACAGTTGTCATCACAATATCCAGCACCTCCTTTCTCTGGGACTTGAGGCAGTCCAGCTGAAAGAGGATGTGCCTAGGCTCTTCGATCCAGGAGTGCTTGACCTTCACGTTGAACCAACATGGGTAATACACTCCAATGATGAATTCCACAATGAATTGCAGAATCTTCAGGTTCTTTCCTTTAAGTCCGTACTTTGACACCCAGAGCCTGAGAAGTCTGTTCGCTGTGGTGAGCCAGCGGCTGTGGTTTACTGGTCCTATCTCTAACAGAGCCAGCCCTGCAGGAAGTACTCCATCCCTGACTGCACAGACAATTTTATAGCCATAGTATTGATCAGTTGAGAGATCTTGAATGACCTTATCAGGAAGCTTGATCAGTGGAGGGACAACAGAGATTCGGGTGAAGTTTGGATTGATATCAAAGTCTGTAGCAGAATCAAGGAGCTTTCCTATTGACCCGGATAATTTTTTGTCTGACAGAGTAGGGCCATCAAGGTCAACAATGGGATGGCGCAGGGGAAGTTCAACAGTGTGCAGGTTGCACACCAACCAGACCAGCTTTCTCACCAGGTGCAGCTCCAGCTTCCGCATTACTCCAGCTTTCACACCAGTGTTGACATTTGTTGAGTCTCCTCCAATGGCCAACAAGGTCTTATCATAACCCCTCTCTTTCAGCCAGGCAAACAGGACCTTAGCAATCTTCTCCGCATGTGACTCCTCTTTAGTTGCTTTCTCTGGGGTAAAGTGGAACAGATAGTAGCTGCCAGGCTCACTAACAACACTATAGTGTTCTTCCTTGATCTTTGCGGGAAAAGATTGGTCACTGCCCTCAGCTTCCATCATCACATTGGTCAGGTCAATCCGCCCATCAAAGAGGATGCAAGAGATCCCCCCCTCCTCCCTGCACTTCTTCTCGAACTGTTCCCCCAGCTCTCTCATCAACTTCTCCTGTGCTCTCTTGACCTTGCTCTTATCAATCACTTTACTTGTATTGTCTTCTGTGATGATTCCTGCGTCAATCAGAGCTGCTGTTGCTATCGCTGCAGTTGGCCTCAGCCCTATGCTATACCTTACACTAGCAAGGGCAATGTTTTGAATCTCATCATAGTTTGCGCGCCAGAAAACCGTCAAAATATTTCATATACCAAACTGTATGATAATTACAATTAAGTGGAATGGCACACCTTTTTATTTGAGTATTTAAATATTATTATTATTATATGAATTACATTATATGTGTTTATATGAATTAGTTAGAACAATGCTCTATGAGAGATAACGTGAGCAGCCATGATAGAAAACGTGAGAAGACATATTCTGGGGTAACTACAATAGTAAAATAATCAACAATTTAATAATAATCAACTGCAAAATGATGTAGGTTAGGGTTATCAGAATTAAATATTTTCTTCAGAATTGTGTTCTATACACCAAAATATGTCATTTGAACACCCCTCTCCATTGATTTAAAAAAATGCATAGTATGACCCGCCCTACCATAGTATACAAACGTTTTTCATATGTGATGTATAAGAGATGTTGACATTTCATTTTTTATAATAGTGAGCGATCGACTTATCAGGCTAAATATTAATGCTTTAATATTTGGTTCAGATGCTCCTTGAATATTACAGCAATGCTTTTCCACTTTTCTTCGAGCTAAACTCTTCAATTAATTGAGAATAATCTAATGAATTTGTTATATCGTTTTCTATTGATAACATAGCTAATGACTGCAATCTCGCTTGAGACATGGTGGAACGCAAATATGTTTTAATAAGTTTGAGACGCGAGAAACTTCTTTCAGCCGAAGCAACAGTAACTGGGGTGGTTAATACTATTCGAAGTGCAACATAAACATTAGGATAAATCTCACTTAGTTGTTTTTGCACTATATAAACAAGGGCATTTCCGAGATCTGTTTTCTCAGGTATAAACCTGCAAAATACTTTAAGTTCTTCATAGAGTTCTAAGTCATTAATATCACTTGAACAGAACGCGCAAAACGGCTTGAGCGAGGCCCCCTTTGGCGCGAGGCCCTAGGCGATCGCCTAGTTCGCCTATAGCTAAATCCGGGCCTGGATATACAGTATATATATATATATATATGTAACAGTTTTTTTTGCGCACACCTACAGGTCGCTACAATTGGTGTAGAATAATGCGGTTTTCACAATTCGATGCGTCTTTTTATTGTGCAGTGCCCATGCTAAAAAAAATTCCCTAACATAATTCCTTCCCCCCTTTTAGGGGTACAGTTCTTCCCATGCCTGTACACGCATTTTTTTTAATTTTTCATTTTTAATCATAATTTTGGCACAAAATAAGTCAATATTTACTAAACATTTAATATCATTCGATTCACAAAAGATTTATTTATCGATTCAATTTAAAAAAGTATATATTTTTAAAATTCATAAAGAATTATATATTATCATTTCAAGTTTTATATTTACGAGTTCTGCCTATATGCTCTACCCTTACTCAAGTGTTCATTTATCGCTATTATCCTTGCTGTTAGTCTGTTATAACTTACAGGTTATATTAACCTATGTTTTGTTGTAACACTGACCGCAAATTGTAAGTATATATATTAAATAAAAAAGTAACATTTTGTGCAGCAAACAAACATTCTATGGTTCGTTAGTACGAGAGGTACAGAAGATATGATCATGTCGAAGCGGCCAGTACCGATGCCTACTAATCGGTACACCACTTACATATATATATATTATTAGTGGTGGACCGGATATCCGCATCCGCATCATTTTTAACATCCGCACTTCTGACTGCGGATGTTATGCGGATATTACTTCTAATAAATTATGCAATTTACAAATTAGCTTATAAAGTAGCTTATAAGGCCCAGTCATGCACATTTCATGTAAAGTATTAATTATTATTAATGAACAAACAAATATATAAATCTCAAAATATAAATACCTGGTAACACAGAAAATTGAATGAAACTTGTTTCATTGAATTTTCTGTGGCTGAAACTCTTGAGAAAGTTATTATTTTTATCATAATGAAAACATTAATATTAATTTTAATTCTTATGCATTGCCTGCCATAATAGTAATATCACGAAATTTGAAAAATTATGCCATATATTCATAATTCTATATTATATTGATAGATTAACTAAATATCCGCATTCGCGGATATTGAAATAAAAAATCCGCATCCGCAGATGTTGAAAAACTGACATCCGGTCCACCACTATAATATATATATATATATATATATATATACACACACACTCAGTGGTGCAGTGGTTAGCGTCGCAGACTACGAATCCATTGGTCCCGGGATCGAGACCCGGTGACGGCAAGCGGCGTGCAGCAAAACCCAGCTGTTCATCTTTCCCCATAAAAAAATTGGTTGGTAGATAAATGAGTACCCTGGGTAGTCTAGTGGTTAAGACGCTGGTCTGCTGGTGGGGCGAGGTTTGGATTCAACGTTAAACTGTAGGTCTAAAGTGGGGTGACAAGCTTAACCTTCGTCAGAATGAATAATTCGGGCGAAGGCGAAACCTAGGTTATATATATATAATTAATGTGCATGGAACAGGGGACTCTTCTGAAATATTAAATCTACTCTAATCCGAAGTAGTAATGATAATTAATAGGCAAATATTATAGTTCTCTTTATGTTCATTATTTATATATATATATATATATATATATATATATATAATTTTTTTTTTTTTTTTTTTTTTTATAGACGTTCGAAGACAAAAGGAAGTCACTATCTAATGTAACACTGCGAAGAGAACATTCTAGATCAAAGATAGGCATAAACTGGACCGGAAATCTCATCACTATCATTTAAGCCTCCGGTGCAGTTATGTCAGAAAATAAAGAACTGTTGGGAGGTCTTCAAAAAAAGATTGTCTACATTATTTCCATTTAGCTGGGGGAGATTAGAAGGAAGTAGGAAAAAATTAGCATCCCTGTTTCGACAATTGCCTCAATAATAAATGGACGAGGATGGGTTTCATGACAACGTTGCCTGGAAGAAGAAAACCTACCCTCCCTGAAAAAGCCATCTGAAAATCAACAATAATCCCTGGTCGACAGCTCCAAATATTGAACGAGATCAGCAGTATATCAGGGCATCATAACATCATATTCAGTTGGCACCATTCGTTGCACGCTGGTCTACATGGCAGGATTCCTCCACAGAAGCCATTCTTGAAGCATCAGCATAAGACAAACAAGTTGCAGTTTGCCAACACCCATCTTAATGATCCACAACATTACTGGGACCGGATGTTATGGACCGATAGGACGAAGCCAGTGCTTGTTGGGAGGGAAGATCAATGCTATATTAGGCGAAAAGAGAAGAAAGCCTTCGCCGAAAAGAACACGGTTCTGACCATGAAGCACGGTGGCGGATCAATTATACTTTGGGGTTAATATTCCTTACCGGGACTGGAAAATTGGTATGAATCGAGTGTAATGTGAATTCTGAGAAATGTCAACAGATCCTCGGGGCCAATTTGAGTCCTTTTGTAGGGAAGCTTATCTTAGGCGACAGTGGGTCTTCTGACGTGATAAAGACCTCAAATATACATAAAAATATGCTAAAAGTTGGTTGATTAATAGTCGAATAAACGTTTTAGAGTGACCTGGAGAAAGTCCGATCTTAATCCATGCAAAGAAAAGAACGTTTTTGGCCAAACCTGAAGAATGGTGTCTACAAGCAAAGGCCTTCAGACTTGGAGAACTAGAACAATATTGTTAAGAAGAGTGGTAAAAATTTCCAGTTAGCAGATGCGAAGCGTTGATTAAGGCCAAAAGAAAGTGGCTTCTTGAAGTCATAAAAAAACTTCTACAACTTGTTAAATATATGGGTATGAATAAATTTTCAGTGGCACTATTTACAAATATAAAATAGCTTATCCGCTACATATGATAATGATCTCCTTTTGCCTCAGAATGTCTTTAATTATTAAAGGATAAATACATATAGAATTATCTTTGCTTGTTGCATTATTTTACACTCATGGCGATATACGTGACTTTATATATTAGTGTGCAATGGGTATAAATAATTTTTAGTGCAATTGCATGTATACACTCGTGTGTGTGTGTGTGTGTGTGTGTGTGTGTATATATATATATATATATATATATATAAAGAAAAACCAGAGATCACCCAAGACTTTATTATACAAATAGCAACATGGATTCGGTAAAGTAATTTTACCGATTATATTTCATTCTTTGCTGAAATAAGACCCCAAAAATGTATGTCCTTGAAGACTCAAACTTTTTATCAAGCATTGGATAATAATGTTACACGAAAAAGGCTACTATCAATGGGAAATTAGTGAGAAACTGAAGATTTTTTAGACAGGTGTTCAAGACCTAATCAAGGCATACGAATTTTAACCCCACTACAATGCACCCTTTTAATCCTTCCTGAAGCAGTTTGTCTCTTATTGGGGATGAGTCTATCTTTGATTTCGGTAGCTTTGATGGTTTTCCATATCTACTCATATCCTTAGTTGTGACAACCTCTGTATATCTTCATTTGGTCTTGAACGCTTGTTCGAGAAACCTTCGTGTTTTTTTTAATTTTTTTCCCATTGACTGTAATCATCTTTGTATTACATTATTACAGCATGCTTTATCTCATTTGAAAGAGTGCGCTTTGGAAAACAATGTCGTAATGGGAGGTAGTGAAGCGTACTACTAAAGTTCATCAACAAAAATATTGGGTCTAATATTTCATTGAGTAAAATAATGGCTTTTATCAACATTCAAAGGTTTAATTCAATACTTTTCTCAGAGAATATCGAAGAATATGTTTTGAAAACACCTGACTATGAACTCAAACATGCACTGAACGACAAAGACAGATAGAAAGTGTGAGTACACTTTTACAAAATTTGACGGAGATACGTTAAGGCAGAATTACACTATCTTAGCGAGGTTCTACAAGGACATACACATTTTGGATCTTATTTCAACAAAGAATGAATTATAATCGATAAAATTACTTTACTGAACCCATATCGTTATTTGTATGATGAAAGTGGTGGGTGGTCTCTGACATTTGCACAGTATTACGTATATATATATATATATATATATATATATATATATATATATATATATATATATATATATATATATATATTTGGCATGTTAAGTTTCGAGGAGACCAGATTTTTAACAAAGCCGAAATTGTTAAAAAGATCCCGATTGGCCGAAAGTGGTCACGTGGTAAATAACTAATCTAAGACGACCACCAAACCTAGTGTAATCTGGTTTCCATGAAACTTTACAATATATAACAATAATAACCGACTAACTATATGTTCACATCCGCTGTTTACTTACGTGTATCCTTGGTTCTTGATATCCTGTGTGAGAAACGATGAAATTCTTAAAGTTTCAGTGTTCTGATAAACATTTACGACACAAATGACATTTATAGCATTTGTAATCGTCTACAAGTTTATCATTCCTAAAATTAAATTTCTGTTAATTTTGTTATATTATAAAGTTATTTTTTGTTTAATAAAAATAAAGTTTTCTCTTAATGTATTTTTTATATATTGTATGTATAAATATTGGAATGATTTTTTTATCCCTTTCGTGTATACGAGTATATGGTAATATAACTTATATATTTAATATAAATCGTAAATGCTCACTTAATATTCACCGTTTTACATCATATATCGGATGTTAAAGTTATAGCATTCAATCAAAACGAAACTATATAAAATTCTTTCTTAAAAGACTCTCATGGAGCGTTAAACTTAACTTATACAAATGTTAAAACGTATCAAAGACTATATATTTTGTTTCAGTATTTACATTACTTCATATTATATTAAAAAAATCCATTATTTCAGTAAACACTCAATTATTTTAGTAAAAATTTCACTTGAAGTTACTCGATACTTGTCCTGATGCAGTTAGGTATACTAGTTTAGAGACATAATTCACCTTATTTATAATAATTTATATTTTCCTGCAAATACTGCCTAACTGCATGGGTTAATATAGGAATCAACAGGTACTCTTCGAACAGATTTTCGCCAAATGTTTAAAATATTTTACCTATATCGGATCAGAGCGTTATTAATATTGAACAGGTATTTGAATAAACTGCAAATGCTTCGATATTGGCAGTATGAAAACGATATTAGGGACTAAATTCTAATTCATTAGATCACAGTGTCATAAGGTATTTCGACATCATATTAATATCAGTCTTCGTACAACGAGTCACTAAACATCTCGGCATACATTTAAAAACATTATCGTCATTATCATACACAGCGAATGAAGATGCATTTTTAAAAAAATTGTACATGTAGAAACGTTACAATGAACTGGTGTTTTTCTCGTGTATGAAAAACAATTCGTCTCACACAATGCCTGTGACAGAGCCCGAGTCATTCATTGCTTCCACTCACGGCGCCAAACTATCACTAGTTCGTTCGCTGCGTCGAGCGATGCTCGAAAGCGGTTTTTGAACAGCTTGGGAACTCTTTTTCCCCTCTTTCCGTCTCGCTCTTTTTCCATACCTGTTTTCCCCATTCTGTTTTTATTTATTTAGTTTTGTTTCTCGTTCTTCTTTCGTGTTTCCTTGTTTTTTTTAATTTACATTTTCGTTTCAGTTGTTTTTGTAATTTTTTTTATTGTTTACCTCACCTTTACTCGTTTGTTCTTTTTTTTTATCATTATTTACCTCTTTATTTCATTGTTCTGTTTACTATTATTGTTTTTTGTTATTATTGTTTATCTTCTTTTCTCGTCATTTTCTTGTTCTTTTCCTGGTTTTTAATATTTATGATACATTCTGGTTTCATTTTTAATTTCGTTTTAACTCACTGGTTTGCCTGTTTGTTTTTTCTATACTGTTTTCGCATCTGTATTCAATTCGCTTGGACGACCTTTTCCTGTTTTCGTAATCTGCTCTTACTTTTAACTTTTGCTTTGTTTTCCTCCTGTTTTAAGTGTTTAATTAATAGATCAATAGAATTATAAACCTGTATACTTTAATTAAAAATTGCATTTACGTTCTGGTTTTCATTTTCATTGTATATGATAAGCTTACTGATTTTTAAGCTATCTTAAAAATGAAAAATTTCTGATTTATTTAGAAGTATCGTATACAGTTAAATGAAATTCTAATATTATAGTAGGGATCTACCGAATATTTGGCATTCAGTATTCGGCAAAAAATGAGAATATTCGTTATTCGATATTCGGCCGAATAATTTTTGTTTTAAACCGAATACCGAATATTTGATAATTAGTATAAATAACGTGATTTAGGAAATGGAACTTAAAATGTATGGATCACCTGAAGATCAGGGCCCCCAGCCTTCTTTAGTTAGCCTTATAAGGCTAACTAACGAAAATATCACGACCTAACCTAACCAATCGTTAGGTCAACTGTACGCCCTTAACGAATGGTTAGGTTAGGTTGTTATATTTTCGTTAGTTAGCCTTATAAAGCTAACTAAAGAAGGCTGGGGGCCTGATCTTCAGGTGATCCAAATGTATTTTTTTTATTTCAAAGAATAATTACAAACAAATCCAACTTGGTATAGTGATACTAATAAGTAATAACCTCACAAAATATGAACTGCCAGTAATAACAATTACCGCAAAACCAAAACCTAATAAATGAAATTTAAGGCAAGTAGATTCTCGTGTAGAAAAATTAGTCGTTCAGCAGTATCAGGCGCTAAACGATTGTGGGTGGCGTGGTGAGATATTAGGTGATGCAGACGTAGTGAGTATCTCATTTTTTTAGAAACTCAGCCACTGTAATGCAAGCAAACACATTTGAAACGAGGATTTAAACCTGAGCAATCATGCAAGTAATGTCTGTCTTCTACTACTTGAAGCGACTCTTTAAATTTTCTATTAAATTGTTTTTCAAAGTATGAATACATACATCATCATTCATGTTACGCAAACATACCACGAGACCTGTTACACTGGGAGACACCATGGAAAGACGAGAAGAATCAGAGGAAAGGTCATTCGTTAATTTTTCACATGGACTAAGAAGCTTTACATCAAGCTGAATTAGAGTCCACTGATAATTTTTGAGGGGTGGTATGTCATAGTTCGAAAAATATGCAACAACTGCAGTGTTTTGTTGAAGAAGTTGTTGTAGCATATAGAATGTAGCGTTCCATCTGGTGATAACGTCTCTTATAAGTTTTTTTAGGGTAAATTATGTTGCTTCTGGATTTCCTTAAGTCTGTCATAGGCTGGCGATGACTGATTAAAATACGAATAGATTTAGCACGCAATCACACACACACTTTATATCTGAAACAGACTTCTGGGTAAGAAGGGCTTCATTAACTGCAAGTGCTAAAGTATGATTCGCGCAAGCAACAGAAGCCATTTTGAGAACGCGCACATCTTTTGTAATATTACGACCATTGTCGTGCACAACTGCATGCACGCGATTGCTCTCAAATGACCATTCTTGGAATATATGTAGAAGTCAAAGCAGTTGCATTGTTTGCAGGAGTATGGGAACATGGTAAAACTTTGGTGACTAAAGCATACTGCTTTTGCTCATATTTATTATCTAGCAGAAGTGGCTCCAGAACCGTCGCGACGGTCCCGCAGTCTATAAGCTACGCGACTGTCGCGCCGGTTTTGGAACCCCGAGCCAAGTCATGGCTACTGGACCGTCAAACTCTAGACTCTACCAACTGATTAGGTTAATTGACTGCCCGGTTAGGTCAACGGTATACCCTTGACGATTGGTTAGGTTAAGTCGTGATATTCTCGTTAAAACTAATGAAAATATCACGACTTAGTCTAACCAGTCGTCAAGGGTGTACAGTTCACCTAACCGGGCATTCAATAATTTTCCCGTGGGTTTCGATTAATTTTAAGCAACTTTTACTTAATAATTTTTTCTCTCCAAAAAGCCATTTCCGTGTTTTAGGGTGGGACAGACAGCGTTAGCCTAATATATATATATATATATATCAACGTAAAGAACGACGCTTGTATAGAAGAATATTCTGCGCAAGATGAGGAGGGAGAACGAACAAATGAAAAAATGAGGTAACCACCCGGGAATCGAACCCGGGATCTTCCGATTGCCGGTCAGATATGATAACCACTACACCATGGTCCTCACTCGATCAGAAGTCGTAATTCTCCTACATACGCGCAGAAACCAATGCCCCAAGGGGGGCACCTCCCGCATGCCGCACATATATATACATTTCAACTGCAAAGAACACGCAGTATAATTAACGTAAAGAACGTATATATATATATATATATATACATACTATATATATATATATAATATATATATATATATATATATATATATATATATAGACTATATAGTATATAACTTTGGTTTTTCTTCCGCCCGAAGTGATGAAGGTTAAGCTTTTCACTCCACCTTAGACCTACAGTTTAACGTGGAATCCGAACCACACCCCACCAGCAGCCCAGCGTCTTAACTACTAGGCTAGCCAGGGTACCCATTTATCTACCAACCAATTTCTTTATTGTATGGAAGGATGAACAGCTAGGTTTTGCTGCGCGCCGCTGCCGTCACCGGGTTTCGATCCCGGAACCGGTGGATTCGTAGTCAGTGACGCTAACCACTACACCACCGAGGCGCTATATGCATATATATATATATATATATACAGGGTGGCCGAAGGTAAAGTAGCCCCACTATTTCTTAAAGCAAATCTCAATGGGGCTACTTTATCTTCGGCCACCCTATATATATATATATATACATTGCCAACATAAAAGCCACACAAAGGACTTTTACGTCTAAGATAGAACTAAGAAAAGATGAAAATTACTGGTCTCGACTACAATTTCTGAAACTCTACTTCTTGGAAAAAAGATAGGAGCTCTACACAATAATATACGTATGGAAAATACTCGAGGGTTGTGTTCGTAATTTTAGAAATTAAATAGAAACACACTGGAATTGAGAGAAGAGACAGATTTTATACTGTCCCAACTGCGGTGGGACAGGAGGCCATGAAAACGAGGATACAAGGATGGAAAATACACTCAGAATACGAGGCCCAAACTTTTTCAATGTACTGCCAAATGAACTGGGCAACCTCCAGCAGACCAACTTGAATGATTTCAAGAACCAGATGGACAAGTTCTTGTGCAAGGTTCATGACCACTGTGTCTAGCCATGCGTGGCTGGCTGTGAGACCAGGAGGAAAGAAGAAAACCAAGGCTTTCCTCCACCAAATCCTGCAAATGGAGAGGGATATATATATATATATATATATATATATATATATGATGAATAAAACCACGAAGGAAAAAGAAACACAAAGGGGTGCTCAAGCGCTTTCGTCTAATGACATCCTCAGGAACACTGGAGTGAAAGGACAGATCAAGGCAATATATAGGTTACAAAAATAAACATACATACATACATATTCACATATATATACATATATATACATACATATATATACATATATATAAATATATACATATATATAGTAAGCATAGAAAAAATTGTGGGAGGAGCCAACATTTATATGGTCACAGAAGAATAAAGAAATAAAAATAAATATAAATATAAATTGAGAAAAAATTAATTACAAAATAGTGCCTTAGTGATATATATGTCACAGCCTAAATAATCATAAAGAAATAAACAGGCAAATAAAAAAAACCATAAATACATACATACATATATATATATATATATACATATATTACACATATATATATATATATATATATATATAAAGACACTTTTAGCACTTTGGCCGACCTTCCATATAAATTCAATGGCTTTTTTATGGAACAGGTCACAAAAAATAAGAAATACAAATAAATATAAATATTGTAAGTGGAGTCTACCAATTCAAGCTCAAGAGGGAGGTTTTACAATCGATTTAATAGATGCTGCCAAATTGATATATATGTCACATTATTAAAAAATAAAAATTGAAAGATAAATTTTAAGAGAGGCACACCAATTTATAAGGGAAAAATTACCACATATGCATATTATAGTCACAAACGAATACAAAAATACAAGTAAATATAAATTGGAAAACAAAATGATCCCTAGATGATATATAAAGAACAATAAAATATATATACAACATATTTACGGTATATATACGAAATATAAACGCAATATATACAGAATATATATATATATATTATATATGCATAAGGGAAAAAAATTACCAATTTGTTTTTATAATTATTGTCTGAGAAACGGTAGGTCGCAAAAGAATAAAGAAATAAAAATAAATATAACTTGAAAAATTACAAATAATACACGTACACATATATACCCGCATACCCAAATATATATATACATATACACACATATATACAAACACACACACACAAACACACACACATATATATATATATATATATATACAAGCTTGACCTTCACGAAATGAGAAATCATCCCGCAGAACCTTTGTGAGGTTGTAAGGTAAGGTAAGGTACATACACATATACATATATATAATATATATTTAACTGCATACATACATACATACATACATATACACACATACATACATACATATACACACATATACATACAAACACATTTAACTGCAATGACCACACACATACGCACATACACATACATACATACACATACACTCATACAGCAAAAAATTGAAAATAAAATTGTAAGGGAAACAACAGACAAAAACAAATTTTTTACCAAAGATTTAACAACCTGCCCTTTTGTTTAAATCCATTCTGAAGGAATTCAGAGCAACGGGATCAAGTTGAAACAGACCTTTACTCATGTTAAGGTTATTTGTAAGTTGAATTATAGCCGACTCAAGAATATTTCTATTAACAATGTTGCTAGAGTGAAACAAAACTGAAACATTATTCCAATCAATACAATGGGATAACTCTGACAAATGGACAAAAAGGGCACTGGACAACTGTCCCGTTCTAACGGAATATTGGAAGTGAGTTGTGTTACCCATCTGCGTTCATGGAATCTTGTCTTAATAAGGCTAAACGAACCTTCTATCGTGTGAATAATAACACTCGCACCTTGTCAAAGAATATTTTAGTACTTCCATTTTTCCCGGGCTTCTTAGGCATTGCTAATGTACTTAAACTTTGGATATCAGTGTAGTTTTTTCATATAACAATATTGTGAAAAACATCATAGTAAAAAATAGCCCTACCAATATTTAGGCATTATCTATAAAATTGGGTGTAAGCAATGTGATTCCTTTACATAGGTCAGACGGGAAAGGATTTGCAAACGCGTGTAAAACAGCATCAATATTCCGTTAGAACGGGACAGTTGTCCAGTGCCCTTTTTGTCCATTTGTCAGAGTTATCCCATTGTATTGATTGGAATAATGTTCAGTTTTGTTTCACTCTAGCAACATTGTTAATAGAAATATTCTTGAGTCGGCTATAATTCAACTTACAAATAACCTTAACATGAGTAAAGGTCTGTTTCAACTTGATCCCGTTGCTCTGAATTCCTTCAGAATGGATTTAAACAAAAAGGGCAGGTTGTTAAATCTTTGGTAAAAAATTTGTTTTTGTCTGTTGTTTCCCTTACAATTTTATTTTTCAATTTTTTGCTGTATGAGTGTATGTGTATGTATGTATGTGTATGTGCGTATGTGTGTGGTCATTGCAGTTAAATGTGTTTGTATGTATATGTGTGTATATGTATGTATGTATGTGTGTATATGTATGTATGTATGTATGTATGCAGTTAAATATATATATATATATATGTATATGTGTATGTACCTTACCTTACCTTACAACCTCACAAAGGTTCTGCGGGATGATTTCTCATTTCGTGAAGGTCAAGCTTGTATATATATATATATATATATATGTGTGTGTTTGTGTGTGTGTGTTTGTATATATGTGTGTATATGTATATATATATTTGGGTATGCGGGTATATATGTGTACGTGTATTATTTGTAATTTTTTCAAGTTATATTTATTTTTATTTCTTTATTCTTTTGCGACCTACCGTTTTCTCAGACAATAATTATAAAAACAAATTTGGTAATTTTTTTCCCTTATGCATATATATATATATATATATATATTCTGTATATATTGCGTTTATATTTCGTATATATACCGTAAATATGTTGTATATATTTATTGTTCTTTATATATCATCTAGGGATCATTTTGTTTTCCAATTTATATTTACTTGTATTTTTGTATTCGTTTGTGACTATAATATGCATATGTGGTAATTTTTCCCTTATAAATTGGTGTGCCTCTCTTAAAATTTATCTTTCAATTTTTATTTTTTAATAATGTGACATATATATCAATTTGGCAGCATCTATTAAATCGATTGTAAAACCTCCCTCTTGAGCTTGAATTGGTAGACTCCACTTACAATATTTATATTTATTTGTATTTCTTTATTTTTTGTGACCTGTTCCATAAAAAAGCCATTTGAATTTATATGGAAGGTCGGCCAAAGTGCTAAAAGTGTCTTTATATATATATATATATATATATATATATATGTGTATATATATGTATATATATATATATATGTATGTATATGTATTTATGGTTTTTTTTATTTGCCTGTTTATTTCTTTATGATTATTTAGGCTGTGACATATATATCACTAAGGCACTATTTTGTAATTAATTTTTTCTCAATTTATATTTATATTTATTTTTATTTCTTTATTCTTCTGTGACCATAAATGTTGGCTCCTCCCACAATTTTTTCTATGCTTACTATATATATGTATATATTTATATATATGTATATATATGTATGTATATATATATGTATATATATGTGAATATGTATGTATGTATGTTTATTTTTGTAACCTATATATGCCTTGATCTGTCCTTTCACTCCAGTGTTCCTGAGGATGTCATTAGACGAAAGCGCTTGAGCACCCCTTTGTGTTTCTTTTTCCTTCGTGGTTTTATTCATCATAAATACTTTTCACGTGTCACTTTCGTGAAATAATTTTTCATATATATATATATATATATATATATATATATACCATAGTGTAATTCCTGAACAATAAATAAAACACGAAAAAACATGATAAGCAGCGTAACAAAGTATTTCTGTGTGTGTGTGTGTGTGTGAGATTGAAATGACATAAAGGAGAAACTGCAAAAAACTACATTTTCATCTTCATTGTTATTTGAAGATTCTATAGCAACTATTTTCTGAACGTTTTGTAATAAGAATACATGAAAGTGAAATACATATTTTTATTTATATAAAGACTATAAAGACGTAGGTGTCCTTAAAAAAAAAAAAATATATATATATATATATATATATATATATATATATATATATATTTTGTGTTCAGATTTCTGTATATTATTACATTTTTATTTAGTACACATACTACTTGTATGATATGTACTAATTTTTTATTTTTTTTATGAAGAGTGTGACGCTTTATGAGTCCTCTCCCTCGATGAAGATTCGGCCCACGCATTCAACCTTCTGGACTGCAATTGCTCCAGTACTGACAGAAATAAACGCAGGAACAGTCTCGAAATATACCATTTAAAACATTTAAAATATTCAGCATTTGTCGATAAGAAATTAGTTAATTTGTCTCTTTTTATCAATGTTAAAGTTTGGGGACTTGAAGTTTGGTATTGATTATTGTCCTTCTTCCAGTTTCTATACACCAATTTGCAGCAATCAATTTGCTAGATTAATCTGTAATAGTCACCGGCGATATAAATATTACTAATTTTATCTTTAACAATTTCCCTTCAATGGAGAATACTTAAAAAAATTATTGTATGCGAAGTAGAATATTAATTCCATCAGTAACTGTACCCGCGAGAATTCCTACTCGTGCTCCGCCATCCTCATATATATATATATATATATATATATATATATATATATATATATGTTACGCCCAAACATCGAAATCGCTCAATGAGCGAAAAACACAGCCACAACGCGTTGTGGATGCACCTAAGTGACCACACACCGATGTTAAATATTTTTTCGCTTCATGGCCGTTCTCAAACAACCGCAACGCGTTGTGGACGATTCGGATATGACCACAACGCGTTGTGGACGATTTGAAACGACCACACACCGATGTTTTTCATCAACCTCTACTTAAACATGACGTATATTGAAATGATATAAACAAGACGTATATTTATCGACGTATTCACCGATTAAAAAGTAAAGTTAAGCAGATATGCTAGAAAAAAGATAAAGTCCTTTAAAAAATGATTATCAATAATTTTCCCGTAGGTTTCGATTAATTTTAAGCAACTATAGAATGAGACTTAAATTTAAAAATTAACCAACTGGCTAGGTTAATTGAATACCCGGTTAGGTCAACTGAGTGCCCGGTTAGGTCAACTGAGTGCCCGGTTAGGTTAACTGAATGCCTGGTTAAGTTAATTGTACGCCCTTGACGATTGGTTAGGTTAAGCCGTGATATTTTCGTTAGTTTTAACGAAAATATCACGACTTAACCTAATCAATCGTCAAGGGCGTTCAGTTGATCTAACCGGGCATTCAATTAACCTAACCAGGCATTCAATAATTTTCCCGTAGGTTTCGATTAATTTTAAACAACTTTTACCTATACTTTTTTCTCTCGAGGAGCCGTTTCCGTGTTTTAGGGTGACACAGACAGACAGACAGACAGACAGACAGACAGAGCATTTTATATGGTGTGTGGTCGTTTCAAATCGTCCACAACGCGTTGTAGTCATATCCGAATCGTCCACAACGCGTTGTGGTTGTTTGAGAACGGCCATGAAGCGAAAAAATATCTAACATTGATGTGTGGTCATTTAGGTGCATCCACAACGCGTTGTGGCTGTTATTTTCGCTCACTGAGCGATTTCGATGTTTGGACGTAATATATATACAGGGCGTCCCAAAAAAATGTATACACACTTTAACAGCTGATAGCTCAATTGATGTTTCTTTCTTTCCAAGTTAAACCCATTAGAATTAATAATGGCAGTCAGACTAAGCTTTGAACAAAGGAAATTCATTCTAAAATGCTACTGGAAGTGTGAAAACGCAGTTGAAGTGCAAAGACAGTTTAGGAGGGAGTTTCAAACAGATCCACCAACGCGACTTACCATCACTCGAATTAGAGATAAGTTTGAAGCCGATGGAACTGTTCAGAATGTCCACAAGAAGCGTTCCGGAAGACCACGGACATCGACAAGCCACAAAAGCAAGAAAGAGTACTGGAAACGTATCACCAAAGTCCAAGAAAATCTGTGCGGCAAGCGAGTCGTGAGGTAGGAATTTCAGAATCGTCTGTCCAACGCATTTTGAAGCGCTGTCAATGGAAAAGTTACATTCCAAGATTAGTCCATGCTATTAATGAAGATGATGACCGGACCGAAGAGTGGAGTATTGCGAGTGGTACTTGGCACGATGTGGATGTGGATTGGACGAAGGGGTTTCGTAGAATACCCTCCGCGTTCACCAGACCTCACACCACTAGACTTTTTTTTATGGGGATACTTAAAAGACAAAGTCTACGCTATAAAACCTGCAACAGTTGCTGAATTGAGAGCAGCCATTGAACGAGAATGCACAAATACCAAACGAAATGTTTCGTGATGTTTGCGATTCCATTGCTTCGCGTTATCAGCAGTGCCTGGACCAGAACGGACGTCAGTTTGAAAACAGGCGTTGACAAAACAATTAAATAATGTCTGTAGATTCTATTACATTTTGAAAATGAAATGTATTTTAATAAACACTGCCTTTATAATTATTTAAAGTGTGTATACATTTTTTTGGGACGCCCTGTATATATCATATCTAGACTAGTGTAAATTTACCCTATAATACTTATGGAATCGAGTTGGTACTCACTGGCCATTATTCTGTTTTATTACTAACCAAGTCTAACTATAAAAAGCATCTCATAAATAAAACGTTCCATGATTATTCGTCGATGCTCCGCTCCGCTTATGAATTTTTAACCGTTACTCTCCGTTATAAATAAACATATAACTAGAAAGATAAATAAATAAAATAGTACAATAATAATCAGTAAACCAAAAGTGTTTAAAGTCTCTGGCTAACCCCTTGAGTCTTAATCTGTATTAAAAGAAGCACTGACTTTTAAAGGGTTATAAACGAGACATGATCTCTCCTGAGTATGTAAGGAATTTGAAAACATCCTTAATTTGCTGTCTTTTCCGAAGACTAAAATTTCGTTATTACGAATGACATTTCATTGGTAAAAATCACATGAAAGATACCTAAACACTAATTAAACATTCCTTTTCTTCAAGTGGTTCTGAATTACTTGTAAACACTGTTCAAATTTCGCAATTGCAACAAATAGCCGATACCTTCAACGACTGTTAATATTGTCCACCGCATTAAAGCAAATTTATATAATCCTACTTTGTCTTACCCTTTCAAGCGTTTTCCTGCATGCGGTATTTTTTTTCACTTTCTACTTGTGATGAAGTATGTGCGGAAATTCAGACGTTAATAACTAAAAATGTCCAAACGATGGTATTCTGATTAAAATTTTCAAGCGATTCATATATTGATCATTATGTTTTAATGTAGCTGAGCTTTTTGATAGTTGTGTTTTTGTGGGTATCTAGCCAAGTTTTCAAAACCGACCAAATTTAGCCCAGTTTTTAAAAGCGGTGATACGCCTCTAATTACGAATGATAGGTCAGTATTAATCCTCTTCACCCTTAACCCTCTTTAAAAGTTTTTTCAAGCGTATTAACAACTCCTTACTGATTAAGGTATCGTGTACACCAACCATAAGGATTTGACCATAACCTAAATATGCAGCACGCTTTTTACGATCTTTTAAGTAAATTTGTACCCAACCTTTAACAAAATGAATTTTGCGATTGCAACTTTTATTGATTTATCGAGAACCTTCAACTTATCTGACCATGAAAAGCTGCTATTAATCATATCTGGAGAATAGATGTCGAACTGTTCGATGCGGTGTTCTATCAAGAAAGAGCGTGATCGACTCTGGTATCTCACGTAATTCAATATTTACCCCTATTTTGTTCATTTCATGTCATTAATATGTATTATTTCCTCGTGGACTGTTGCGTCTTTCAATTTGCCAACAATACGATCTTAGTTTATACAGTAGTCAGTAGTATAGGTGCATTTGGTGCGAGGGGGTGGGATGCCAGTGCCAAGTGAGGGGAAAAGAGAGAGAGGGGGGAGGGAGAGAGGTAATGAAAAAAGAGGGAAAAAGGGGGAAACAAAATTTTAATCTGAAACGGGAGTAAGGGATGATAAAGGGGAACCGTGATAAGATAAGGGTGGGGGTTACATTTGGTAAGAGGGGTGGGGGATGCGTTAGTGGGAGGGCATGGAGGATACGTTTAGTGAGAGGGAATAGGGGATGATGATAAGGGGTGGGAGAATGATAAGATGAGCAAATAAAGTGGAAAATTGAATATAGAGTAACCTACTTTCACACATCAACCTCTCCTGATATATACAGGTTGGCACAAAAGTCGCGCATCATAAGAATTTTCAGTGTTGATTATATATATTTTTTTTCTTTTGGGTAGGAGATGGCTGCGAAATTAACATTAGACGAGAGGGTGAGCTTGGTTTTAATGCATGGAATACCAGGTACTACAAATCGGTCAATCGGTACAGAATTTAAATTCTGTACCGATTCATCGATTCCTATGATGCGCGACTTTTGCGCCACCATATATATATATATATATATATATATATATATATATATATATATATATATATTATAATTTTACGTGTGGGTGTGTGAGAGGCGTCATACTATGAAATTTGGCGGTCACAATGCAATCCTTTGCTAACCTAAACTTGAAAATAAATGAATAAAAAATAAAAATAACTTCGCCCAACCTATTTCTAGGGAGTAGTTTCTCCATTATTTTCCAAGTGTAAATAATAGTGTATCTCTCTCTTCTGATTTCCAGTGAATATAGATTTAATTCGCGTAACCTTTCCCAGTGATTTAGTTCTTTGCACCTGTTGATCTTGGCTATGAAGCTTCTCTGAATCCCTTCTAGCTCTCTAATGTCTCCTTTTTTATATGGACATGCTAGGACCGAGCAGTATTCCAATTCGGGTATGATCAGTGTTTTCAGTAGAGGAATCATCATATTCCTCTCCCTTCGTTTAAATGTTCTCAGTATCTGCCCAGTTATTCTCTTTGCTCTGTTTACTGCTATCTTATTTTGTGTTTCAAATTTCGCATCATCAGTCATTACAACCCCTAAATCTTTTGCTTCAAAATTTCTTTGAATTTCCTGGCCATTTGAGGTATAATATTCCATGGATTTTAGGTCCTCTCTTTTTCCGTACTGTAACAGCTGAAATTTCTTAGTGTTAAACTTCATATTGTTGTCTTCCGTCCACTTGTATATTTGGTAATTTGACGCATATGCGATAAAAGGATGAGGTTGTGATAGAAACTCAGTAGGAAAAATTTCAATAACATTGGTTGATATTTTGGGTTTGCGCAAGCCATGTGAAATTCTGTCTTGCAGAAAAAACTACCTTTTTTATTAGACGTTACTTTGCTTCCAGTACAATGTCAGTGCATTAAATAACCAGCTACATTACAATAAAAACATGTTCTGACATGTTTCAGTTGGTACTGGCTCTAGGTACACGGTAGTTGTTGCCGTCAGTTCGTCTTGAGGTGTGAGGGAAGGCACAATTGACAAAGCAGTTGGCAAAGAAGTTGGTGAGGCTGCATCCAGAAAGCTGAAATCACATCTCTGGTACTTGAGTGAGAACCTGGCTCCGTTAGGTCTTTTTTTCAGATAACGTGTGTCTTGAAGATAAAAGAGGAATGACAAACGGACTTCAAAAGCCTCCGAAGAAGGACTTGCGTGGAATTCCTGTTAAAGCAGTAGGTTCCTTTAAGGGTAAGAGATTGTCAGATTTCATCACGAGCAGATCATGAAATCTGTTCAACGCGTTAAAAATTGACAATGAATTCCTGCAAACAGATCCTTCACAATGGTATGACCAACCAACATACATACATAGCCGAGAAGTTGTGTTCCATCTTAAAGCTGTAAACGACTGTACAGAACGAGCAGTTAAACTTGCAACAGATTTCAACTAAACAATTACAGTGAATGAGGAGCAACGTCAATTTCTATTTCAAGTTGTCCAGTTTCATCGGAAGCGATTGCACAGCCCCATAAATCACACTTCGTACAGTGATCAATATTCAATATTTCAGTTGCTCAGCGCAGTCCCTAAATCTTCATTAAATGTAATGAAAATTTAACCGAACGTTTGTAATATTATATGTCATAAAATAAAACACTATGCAAACAAAAATTCAAATTTTATTTTTTCACCATTAAATTTTGAAACGGTCTCATATATATATATATATATATATATATATATATATATATATATATATATATAACGAATAATAAATATTCGCTGGGGTATATTAAGATAAAACAATTTATTTCTCATTTAGATTCATGGTACTGTATTCGCTACATATGGAGTAAAAGAAATTTTCAAGGTTCGTGTCGAACCCTTCTACGGCGTTTCCCCTCACTTGAGAGAGAGAGAGAGAGAGAGAGAGAGAGAGAGAGAGAGAGCATAAAAGTTAAATTAATAATAATAAATATATATATATATATATACGAGGGTAATTCAGTAAGTATCCGCACTTTTTATTTTCACAATTTTATTTTCACATCTGATAGATTATAAACACATCACTTCTCAACATAGTCTCCCTGTTTCTCAATACACTTAGTCCAGCGATCTACATGCTTCCTAGTGCCATCACAAAATAATGTTTTTAGCTATGTGCATAGCCATTAGCCAGTCATGCACCGCCTCCTTCAGGTCATCATCGCCTTGGAATCGCTGACCTCTCAAAGCGTCTTTTAGTGGTCCAAACGGGTGCAGCGGTATCAGGGCGCGCATTGTCGTGTAACAGAATAACACCTTCCGACAATCTCCCTCTCCGTTTTGTGTGAATTTCCCAGTAACCGGGAAACTTGACAGAACACATCGTCAGCTCATGGGCTATCAGTTGGTGGTGGTTGTAAAATTTTTCGATGTGTCGTTTAGGCTGTGCGCGGTTCCGAAAAAAGCTAACACACACACACACACACACACATTTTAGTTCAATAGTATATAGGACTACAGATTGTTATTGTACTTTTTTGATTGGGTTCGGAATCCTAGTTGAGCCTTGAACGGCCAAGCTCTGAAGGACTACTTTAACTTATAGGCTAAGTTAAGTTGGGCTAGCTAGGTCTAGGACTAGGTCCTACCTCAGGGTTGTCGACTCGTTGTGGGCCTACTTTAGGCCTCAGTAGCATAAAAATAAAAAAGGGCACTATTTATGGTCTTCAGTGTAGACCTTGCGACAACAACACAACATGCACCATTGCACGGTGCAACAATCCTGTCTGTAAACTACCAAACTGAATTGCAAGCGATCCCTCTATAAGACCATGCCCTATCAGTGCCACATTCAACAAAAGAGTAGAAAGGACGCTGCCAGTGCTCGAAAATGATGCTACAAGAGTCTAAAAATGTTGATTCTAAAATAAATTAATTTTTCACTAACTTTACAATATGATATGGATATATATATACCTTAACTTAATATATACAAGCAATGTTGCATTAATCAGGATAGTCGTCATATCGCTTTGGAATAACAATGGGCTTCCTCTTCTAGATTTTCTAACACAGACACACTCAGTTATTATCTGCTATCTTATTAGAATGAAGATAAACTAATATTATTTGCTTTTACTTTATTTACGATTAAAAATTAATTTTAATTTTAATTTTACAGTACAATTTTTCCAAAAGCAACGTTTCTGTTAATAAATAAACAAAATAAAATTGTATGTAAGTTTACCATAGAAGTAACGTTTTCTTTAAATTAAATTTATTTTTATAATTAAAAGGTATTCTATTTTAAACTACTTATTTATTTTTTTCTTATTATACTCTTTAAACTGCATATAAAATCAAGGTTTCTCGACTATGTCTATATAGTATTTTGATTTGTAATTATGACTATAGACTATTATTCAGTACTATTTAATAATATCTACCTGCATATACTGTATTCACATTTAAAGTGAAGCCTCGTGCTTAAGTAGTTACTCGTCAAAGCCGAGTAAATGTTAATGAATAATATTTCATATAATCAAGGAATAACATTCTGCCTTTGGATTGGCTCAGAGAATGCACGTAAAAAAGGGGGGCATACGAGGGTTTTGCTTAAAGTATAATAATTTTGATACTCGTAAGAGAGAATATAAAGTGAAAAATCTAGGGACGTTGCTCCTCGGATAACTGAGACCTACAGTAGATTAAACGAGTTTCTGGATATGCAAAAGACATAGATAATAAAACAGAAGGTTTGAAAAGTGCAGAGATTCTGTATTCCTGATCCAACTTGTGTAGAGGAAGCCTGAGGTAATATGAAAGTGCTTTTGACTGGAACTGGTATGTTTGTGTTTCCTTGGGGCGGAAACGTAAGCTTGCGGTTGCACCTTGCTCCTGATGAGCCATGCAACCGGACTGTGAAAAATGCTCTGTATGAATTGGTCCCCAATTAACCGACCCCTAATATCTCCAGTCTAACTATAGAGTAGATTAAGTCTAGCCTTGTAGGGGTCAGCCTAGAGATTCCGGAAATGGTCCAGAGCGGGCAGATAAATTGAGGTCCACAGTAGGATTCCTCACCAAATTAGGTTAGGGCAATCTACCTTCACCTTTGTTAAGCTATGAGTTGATGCTAGGTCTTAGACCACAATGTAGACCTAATTTGTCTGACCCAGCTTAATTTACGGTGTTTACTTCTAACTGGGTTAAAAACACAATTAGTCACTTACTGAGTGTTATTAGAGAGTCCCTCTTCCTTTTTGTTTAATTGTTGAGAGCGTACTTGCTGGTGGGGATCTTCTTCCGTTGTTTTTTCTTCTCCCTTCTCCCGTTCCGTCTTGTCGCCCCGTTCCTAGTTTTCGTTCCTCCCTGTCCTTTTCTCGCGGGGCTTTTTCCACCAGCGTCCTCTTGGTTTTTTTCGGTTTGTTGATCGGTAATGTATATCTATTACCGAGCACGCTCTTGTCACACAGTATATAAATACTAGTGTGGAGAATAACTCTGGTGAGCAACCAATTGGTTTCATCCACCCAGTTATTGACATAAAAAGAATTTAATAATTGTTAGATTAACTACCTACCTACTCAGTGAACCATTTTCGTTACCTCCTAACTACCCACACATCAGTTTTCCATACGGACCTATAAAACCGGTGTTATTTGCAATGCAAACTAACGATACACGCAATGAAAAATGGCTGTGTATCGTAATCTTCCTCGCGCAGTTGGTGTACAACCTGTATCTTGTGGAGCCTGAATTTTAAAATTTTGTGTATAATTTACGCACAGAGTGGTATGACATGTTTAACTCAACTGCTGCACAGGAATGCTTCGCAAACAGAATTGACTCTTTACAGAAGATTTCTTGAATTACAAGGGGATGTTCTTTTTTTGACAACTTCTGCAGGAAACTCCTTTACACACACACACACACACACTCGGGTAATGTTTGTGTGTGGTGTTGGTTTGTTTAATTCACGCGTAAATCGTCTTTAGGTTGTAATGATTGATTTCCATTCCTGAATCCACCTTACAAACTTATTCTTTTAAACAGACGGTATTACACTTAAAGCATATAATATTGCATTTCTGGCACTGTTTTCATACAAAAAAGTTTTTATACAGTTTTTATACAAAAAATAAAATAATAATGATAATAATAAAATTTACAACGTTACTGAATCAAATGCACTTACTTTTTTTAAATACAGGGTGTACATAAAGTCAGGATCTATTTTTGTGAAGCACTTGGAAATTATATGGAATTCAATCATAAAATGATAAAGTGGTAACATTTATTAAATAATTAAGAGTAGGATTCGACGTGACGCCCATCAGTATCCCTGCACAGCTCAAATCGTTCCGCAGCATTTCTAAACACATTCTGGAGCACTTGCGGGGTTATGTTATCTGCAGCAGTTCGTATACGTAAGTTTTCAAGACTCGTAATCTTCGTCTGATAGACGTGCGACTCGATAAAGCCCCATGCAAAGAAATCTAAAGGGGTTAAATCTGGTCATCTCGCTGGCCAAGGTCTGTTGCTTCCGCGTCCGATCCAGCGATTTGGAAAACGTCCATTTAGATAATCCTGAACAATTTTGGCAGTGACAAGGAGCACCATCATGTTGATAGACGACGGTACTAACAATCCTATCCCCAATCAGCTGAGGTTCAAGGAATTGCTGCAACATGTCCAGATAAATAAGCCCCGTAACTGTAGCTTCAGCAAAGAAAAAAGGACCATAAACCTTAGATTTTGTTAAACCCATCCAGACATTAACTTTAGGTGAGTCTCTCTCCCAATTTTGGACGAAATCATTCGGTCTTTCATCTGCCCAAATTCGACAGTTATGGCGATTTACTTTCCACACGTATGAAAAGTGGCTTCATCACTAAAGAGAATGTTGTCCATTAAATTATCACTCCAGATTTGTTCTACGAGATCAGCACACACAGCACTTCGTCGAGGGAAATCTTCCTCATGTAAATCAAGTAAAACCTGCAAATGATAGCTTTTCTTCTGCAAATTAACTTTCAGAATTTTGTGCACAGATGACGTCGGGAGGCCGAGTCTGTGTGATGCAGCACGAACGGACGTACGTGGCTCCTCAGTGATAATTCCGCGTACTGCATTCACGGTAAGATCTGACATACACGGTCGTCCTGATCTTGCTTCATCATTTACAGATCCCGTTCGTTTAAATTTGTTCACCAATTTTCGTATTGTCTTGTCTATTGGCCCCGGCTTATGAAATCTCCTTCTAAACTTCTCTCTGATGTCATTGTATTTCTTTCCCTCGATTCGCCAAATTACTATTGCCACACGCTCTTCTGTATTCATTCTAAGGGCTTCTGAAAAGAAAAAATAGAAAAAAATAATTATTTCACAAAAATAGATCCTGACTTTATGTACACCCTGTATATCAATTCAATAAATACTTATTACTATTTCTTTTTACCTCATATATATATATATATATATATATATATATATATATATTAGGGTGTCACTTAAATGCAAAGTTTGAAATCTTCATGCTGACACCCCGCGAATCTATTCCATTGGTAAAAAAAACATGGTGACTGAAAAATCTTTTTATTTGAATAACTATAAAAGGTCGCCCCCGCCTTCCAAAGTTTAATGCTTGCGCGGCGTCTCCATAATCGTTCATTAGATATCTATATATCTCTATATATGTGTGTGTGTGTATCTGTGTGTGTCTGAATATCTGAGAAATAAAGTGAACAATACTTAACGATTCACCGTTTCTCATTTCAGCTACGTGATTTCTGGTGATGGAAACCCGGAAGTGTATATACCTATTAGGGGCAGCGGTTGATGAGGTGAAAGGATGCAAGCTTCCTTCCTACAGGCAAGCATTCGGTTACTTCCTTTACCTTCACCATGAAAATGACAATACGTGACGCGTTGAGGAAGTCACTTCGAGCAGTGATGTCCTTCTGGGAGAAAGCTCACATTCCAACCAGACTCGAGACACACTGCGTCAGCAAACTGGATAAAGTCTTCGAGGAGTGGAAAGGACTCAAAAAACACGCCTCAAGGACGAGCGATTCACACAAGACGAAAGAAAAAGAATTCATTGAACGCCTCGATCGTCTCTTTGACATCGCCCACGCTGATTGTGAGAAATTGGTCAAGTACCCAGAGGATTGGGAGTTCCTTCAGCAGCAGCGCCAGAAAGGACGTCCAGGTTCAATGGCAGGTTTGGACATGACCCATCAGCGCCAAGTCAAAGATTGTACTTGACGTCGGGAGGAAGAGGAGAAACGAAGAAAGCGATCAGCAGCTGAAATTGAGGCAGTATCCAACGAAGCGGTTTTGGAGTCCTCATCCTCCAGCTCAGATGATAGCGAAGAAAAAGGAGCATGTGGTGGTTCGTTAGCGTCTAAACAAAGAGCAACGAAGAACATCATGACATCGGAATTGGCGGCAGCGCTTGATCGCACGCAACTCTCGTCAAGAAAGGCCACATATCTGCTGTTTGAGGCAGCTTCCAGCTTAGGGCATGATGCTAGCGACTACAACATCAATCGTGGATCCATTCATCGTCAGCGTGAAAAATTCCGTACCCTTAAGGCTCGGCAACTGAAGAGCGAGTTCCAAGGCAATAGTCCGTTGACTGTTCACTGGGACGGAAAACTCATGCAAGATCTGACGTCACGAGAATATGTTGACCGCTTACCTATTCTTGTATCTGGCTCCGGGACAGAGCAGCTCCTGGGGGTGCCAAAACTTCTGTCAGGAACCGCGCTGGCACAAACAAATGCCATCATAGATTGCCTGAATGAATGGGGAGTGACCGATCATGTCAAATCTATGTGTTTCGACACAACCGCGACAAACACAGGCCACCGTGGAGGAACTTGTGTTCTTCTGGAAGAAAAGTTGGACGTGACCTGTTACACTGCGCGTGCAGACACCATGTACTGGAGTTGGTGCTACAGGCGGCATTCGCAGCATCGCTAGATTCAGTATCTACCGGTCCAGAAATTCTGCTTTTCAAGCGCTTCCATGATTATTGGACCCGCATTGACCAGCAACAGTTCCAAACTGCGGACACAGATGCGTTCACCAAAGCAGCTATTTTTAAGCATAGAACGGAGCTCATTGAGTTTGCAAAATCACAAGCACTTCAAGTTCGTGATGACTATCAGGAATTCCTCGATCTTTCCGTCATCTTTCTTGGAGGAGTTCCATACAAGGGACTAAACTTCCGCGCCCCTGGTGCTATGCACCGGGCGAGATGGATGGCTAAGGGGCTCTATGCCATCAAGATCTGGCTCTTCCGAAGACAGTTTAAACTGACGAACACTGAGGAACGCGGAATTCGAGATATCTACCTCTTTTCTGTTCTAGTTTACATGAAAGCGTGGGCAACAGCTCATCTGTCCATCGAAGCTCCGCTGAATGATTGGGAATTGATGAGGACGCTCCTTCGATACCCGCACAAGAAGATCTCTGATGGTACCACCAAGAAGCTGTCTGCGCACCTGTGGTACCATTCGGAGGAGGCAGTGGGTCTGGCGTTCTTTGATGAGAGGATATCGATGGAAGTGAAGTGCAGCATGGTTGCAGCGTTAGATCAAGAAGCCCCTCACATGCCGCCAAAACGACCTTTGGTTCTTGATACTATGTTCCTCAGTGACAGCAAAGGACTGGAGCAACTGATCACAAAGAACACCCGAGGATACTTCTCAAAACTTCAGTTGCCAGATTGCTTTCTGCTCCACCATCCCAGTTCATGGACGTCAAACTCTGAATACGTGCAAGCTCGGGATGTGGTCTCCAAACTTGCAGTGGTGAACGACAGAGCAGAACGGGCCGTGGCTCTGGTGAAGGAGCTGAACGGAAAGTTGACAGTGAAAGAAGAACAGCTCCAGTTCCTCGTTCAAGTTGTCACTGACCACAGAAAGCAACACCCAGCTCCGAACAAATCAGCATTAGTGAGGACGCGAAAGAACTAATCACTGATCAGCGTATGAGCACCAATTATTCTGCTACTGTATATGTATTTTATTTCTCAAAGTTTTGCTTTTGTTGCTTCTCCATTTTGTACCATTATTCGCCAAATTATGTCTTCTATTTTGATTATATAATAAACTGTTTGTATTCTTTGCGTTTTTAAGTGTCTTACTTTCGTTATTTCACCAAATTGCCTAGTTTTTTATTATCTGGTTCGGCCCAAGCTGTGAACACTGAACAGCTTGTTGACGTCAACAAATGGGTCTTGTTTTCAGTGACGAGGGCGACCTTTAAATGATGACCAATCAGGACCAAATTTCTCTTCCGTATGTTTTACACCAAATGGAACAGTTTTAGGGGGTGTCATAGGAAAATATCCATCGTTTAATTTTCCCCCTATTACCTAGTGACACCCTAATATATATATATATATATTCATGCGGGTTGCTTCTAAAAAGCTTCAATTTAATATTCAAGAGAAATCCAATGACAAGGAGGAATGTAAATGCCATGAAAAGTCTTCTTTAATGCAACGTTTCGAGCAATATGCTCATCTTCAGGCTAAATAATAATAATATGAAATTAAAATCAATAAACAATTAAAACAAGACAAAACAGTTTCTATAAAACCAATTCTTAAAAACAAAATTTAAAAAGACTAAAAGAAGGTTAAATTCAAAGTTATTAAAATTTACATATAAAATTACAAGAAATTTAAAAAGCTATTTTTAAATTACATATAGTAAATTTGAAATTAATACAATGGAATAACACTACTAACCCTTCATTGCTGGTTCCGAGGCACAAGTAATTTTAAAACAAAACACATGGAACATACTATGGGTTGGGTGGTTGGAGAGTTATAAATTGGGAAGGGGGAATTATAAAAAATTTAAAGGGACAGCTGAGGAATCAACATTTAGAGAAGGGGTCAATGTTTTTATATAAAGAGATTCCAAAATTCTAAGTGAGTTGGAACAAGAGTTATACCCGAGAATTTTAAAATTATCTAAAGTGACATCAGTTTTGCATTTAATACTATGTTCCCGGATACTAGAGGCTTCTTTTCATGGCATTTACATTCCTCCTTGTCATTGGATTTCTCTTGAATATTATATATATATATATATATATATATATATATATATATATACAATCCCTTTAAAAAAATGTTTGTATAAAGACCAATTAAAGAGGTTATTAAGATTTCACTACAAACTCCTTAATTATGGTATTTGATTTCCTTAAGTGAATCTCTCGTACAAAGATGCCGAATAAATAACAACAAAAATAAGGAGATGAATGTAATTACATGTAAATATCTGCCAGTCAGGTAATATTATATTATTAGCAAACCTGTTTGCGTTATTCATATATGAATGGGTAAGTGAAATGCTCTTCTTTAATTGGTTAATATTGCAGATCACTGAATACAGAATGTAGAGAGAGAGAGAGAGAGAGAGAGAGAGTCAAACAAGGAAATCGAGTTATATTAAATTACTATTATTATCGACACCGAAAAAGTGGCGAAGATAGAGTGTTCAATACGGTTTGTATGCGATTCGTGGATGCAAGACCACATACTCACCCACACCTGCGCGTGGCATTAGTGATCTTTTGACCACTAAGGCTACACTCAGTCGGTGTTGATTAGCATTTCGTTCGAGTGAAATGTAATATTTTTAACATCTCATAATAAAATTTTATCTTGACAAATGAAGTTTTCATTAAATTAGAAGGTTCATTATATTCTCAATACGATCTCGATTGATTTTGGGTTGTTTAACCTCCTTCGCAACATTTAAGGTCATATGACAAAGGGGACTTACAGATTTACGTGGGATCCTAACCGGCGTTCGAAATTCCCGCTGGCCCGTTGGCCCGAGGTCAGTTGTTTTCACATCGGATCAGTAATTTTCATAAGACAGCTGGTCCGAGTGTTTTAAGTTAAAACATCGCTGGCCACTCGGACCAGCTGTCTTATGAAAATTACTGATCCGATGTGAAAACAACTGACCTCGGGCCAACGGGCCAGCGGGAATTTCGCACGCTGATCCTAACTACGGGTCGCTACATATCTGGACGCAGAAGACGTTCTCCCATCCAACTACTTTCCAGACCCAATGTCAATTGGGGAAATTGTGGAAATAAACTCCGTCTATTATTGTGGGTTTTATTGTCACAGACATCTACTCGACATTTCATAATGAATTTGTCTTTCTGAAATGAATAACAGCTATTTTGAAATATTTGCTAGATATTTCAAACTTTTAAAAACGTAGACACTGATAAGTTAGAAATTCTAACTTATCAGTTTCTTTTCTCGAGTATAGTCTGTCTACGCAACTACTGAACTTAGGGTAAGCCTAGTGTATATCAAGAGGCGTAGGTCTAAGGTTACGCTCAGGGTCATAAGCTGGTTCTTATTCTTGAAAGACTTTACTAGCCAAGGCCTATTCAAATAAATAAAATTAATAAATGTATGAAAGACACTTAGAAGACCGAAGCCTACATGGAATAAATGAATAAATGAACAAATATAATTGTTTCCTCCTGTCTTCGAGGTAGTAAAAAAATACGAACACTAAATAAACTGTCACAATTTCAAAATATTTTTAATCACAATGCGCATTGCGCATGCGTCTAGGCACAAACAATAGAAAACTAACTTACTATACTGTACAAATGAATTGTACATAAATTGTACATAAATTGTACATCTAACTTAGAAAGGTTTGGGCAAGAGCAAACCAGAATGAATCCAGAACTGAGAAGTAAATTCTTAGGGAAAAATTAGCTGAACTTGAGAAGCGTTAACTTAGAGGAGAAATAACTCGAGTATTTAAAACTGATAAATGGCTTTGATAATGTAGATTACAGGAAGTTATCTGATAGGGATACAGTCAATTACAAGAATCAATGGATATAAATTGAAAGTTAAAGGTTTTTAAGAGTAACGATTCTTGGTACTCGTAGGTTATCTCCCCCCCCCCCCTACCAATTTTGACAGAATATTTTCGTTAAAACTAACGAAAATATCACTCTTTTTATATAAACTTAAACTTTCACGCATTAAACATTTCAGTGTCAGATAATTCATTAAACACTTCATTAAACATTTCAGATTAGTCTTTTAAATTGTTTAAACATTTCAACTGATTTACTGAAATGTCTGATGAAATGTTTAACTAATGTGAAATGTCTAATGCTTTAAACATTTCAAAATTCACCAAACTGAGACAATGAAACTTAACGAGACGTCAACTTGTATTTAGAGTGTGTATATTTGTAAATAAAGAATTCATTTAAAATGAATCAGTCGCATTTTAAAGTTTTGCAAAATTTAATCTCTTAACCATATATATATACTAGCCTAAGACCCGCCCTTCGTGCGGGTCGCGGGTAGCAAAAATTAACCAAACTATCACGACTTAACCTAACCAATCGTCAAGGGCGTACAATTAACCTAAAAAAATAAATAAAAAACAAATTTTTTTTTATTTATTTATTTTTATTAAGAGGAGAAGATTCTTTATACTGTACGGCATTGACGATTGGTTAGGTTAAGTCGTGATATTTTCGTTAAATAAAAAAAAAATTATTTTTTTTTTAATTTTTTTTTTTAGGTTAATTGTACGCCCTTGACGATTGGTTAGGTTAAGTCGTGATAGTTTGGTTAAAGCTAACGAAAATATCAATAGGAGGGTGAGGAAATCTGTGACGTCATCCCCACCAGCCAGTCAGAGTAGAGCCGGATGACGTCATGACACTTTCCGCCAATGGGAATGCGGTTTTATGACGTCACTTAGAGTTTGACATTCCTGAAGCGTCTCAGACAGACTGACATTCCTGGGTGTTTATAGTATTAATATATATATATACTAGCTAAAGTGGGCCCTACGGGCACATTTAGCTATGCCCGTGGTGCTGGGGCCTTTGGCCTCATTAATTGGGGAGCCGTAAAAATATTTAGTCTGTAATGGTTGCAGCACCAGTATGAAAGTGCATAAAAAGAACTCATTTGGTAAATTTTTGAACTTAGTCGCAGATTAAATTTTGGGGGCATTCAGTTGACCTTAGTAATGGGGGAGGGGGGAGGTAATGGGGAGGAGTGGGGGTAATTGGAGAGGGGTGGGTTAATGGGGAGGGGGTTGGGGTAATGGGGGAGGGGTGGGGGTGATGGGGAGGGGTTTAGTCTGTAATGGTTGCAGCACCAGTATGAAAGTGCATAAAAAGAACTCATTTGGTAAATTGTTGAACTTAGCCGCAGAATAAATTTCGGCTCAAAGCTGAACACAAAAGCAAATATTTTTTACACTTTTTAAAATTATAATTAAAAGTAGAATTCATTACGCCTTTTTCTAATGCATTAAAATACAAATATCGCCCATATACAGGGTGGTGCAAAAGTCTGGACCCATAGGCAATTTACTATATAAAAAATATCTTTCGATTTTTATAATAGTTTTTATAATTTAATTTTTGTTTATAATTTTACTAAATATTTTTCAGATTGTTACCCTATGGCAGACAAGTTAACAATAGCAGAAAGAATAGAGCTTGTGCTTTTGTACGCAAAAGAAGGAGCCACCTCACGTTCAGTCGCAAATTTCCTTATGCCTCGATTATACGAAATACCATTACACTTATTGTAAATTCTGAACTAGAACGTTAAATTTAACATAATTTAGTCACTGGTGTATGGTTAATTAAATTTCATTTCATAATAAACTTCCTGCAGGCCACACTTTTTTTCCATATAAACCGCCTATGGGTCCAGACTTTTGCACCACCCTGTATATATATCAAGAATCTTCTTCTCTTTTCGAGCGTCACAGACAGACTGACATTCCTGGGTGTTTATAGTATTAATATATTCTTAGATAATACCTCCATAAAAAAAAAAGGGGGCTCAAAAGACCAACTTTTAAAATTATACCCGCCTGCAGCAGACAAAGGTTTGGAAAAAAAAAAGGTACTAATATAGTTATACCCTCGAAGAATCAAGCGAATGTACAAGATTAGTCTCCGATTGAAGTCCGCAATTATTAGGAACAGAAAGTAAAGAATAGAAAAGAGAACTTTTTCCATAAAGAAACCTTGGTGCTACTGTAGTATGCGGTCTACCGTTAAGTTTCTACTGTAGTATGCGGTCTACCGTTAAGTTTCTACTGTAGTATGCGGTCTACCGTTAAGTTTCTACTGTAGTATGCGGTCTACCGTTAAATTTCTACTGTAGTATGCGGTCTACCGTTCAAAATATTTAAAAGGAATTGAAAATGAATTGAAAGGAATTATAATTTAATTTACACAATTAAGGAATTATTAAAGAAGTTAAACATACTACTACCGCATACTTAACGGTAGACCGCATACTACAGTACGCCCTTGATGATTGGTTAGGTGAAGTCGTGATATTTTCGTTAGTTTTAACGAAAATATCACGACTTAACCTAACCATCGTCAAGGGCGTACAATTAACCTAATAATAAAATAATAAGAAGATAAGAAGCTATAATTAAAAGGTAGACCGCCGAATCGTAGGTAGACCGCATACTACAGTAGCACCGAAACCTTCACCTTCTAAAGTAAAAACAAAGAAAAAAAAATGGAATATAATCCTTTTGATTCAAATAAAGTAAGTGCGCAATTGAAGTAAAGAAATTAGAAAATTCTGGGTTTTTTTTTAGTATTTTTATTACAAATTATTCTCCTCTCTACTAAAAGTCTGAAATAAATTACTGAGAGTTGTAAATTTTTTAAATTTTAGTGTTTGGTATTGTAAGAAAGTTGATTTAGGATATTCGTGTGTCTTTTTTTTTAATTTTAAGAAATGGAGAAACTGTTTGGGAAAACTTGCCTTCTTTATATATATATATATATATATATTATATATATATATATATATAATATATGCACTAAAATCACAGAATAACAGAATATAGCGGGCAAACAAAGGAATTTCCTTTCCCCGCCATTCTCAAATAGCATGGAATAAAAAATAGCCGTTACAGCTATACGTGGGCATGAAACAGGCCCACAGAAAATACAGATGCTGTGGTATTTCCCGAAGCGTCCACCAGAGGACGTCACCAAGAACTACAAAATGCAGCTTCTTCCTTAATTCTGTCTCACTTTTCGCTTGTCATTTCCTCGTCTTGTTCACAACCTTCGTCAGCAGCAACACTTCACGTCACCCGCTCTCCGGCTTTTGCCGGAGAGCGGCCTGCTGTTCCTTCAAGGCTCAGGTCTATCATCAAGTAAGACCTTCTACAGACCGCCTGCAGAAGCATTCCCTCGAAGCCCAGCGCCGTTCGATTTCAGCCGGCTTCAGTCCCTCAAGCATCATCTCGACTCTACACGAAATCAATCAACACTTGAGGCGACCGGCGCCCGTTCGACAAGCTTCAATAGGACGGTCAACCTCGGGCCTACGTTCTACAAGGTCAACCTTCACGCATATCCTTCATCTCAAGAGGTATTTTCAACAATGTCGGTAAGCTCTCTGTGCCTCGTTCTTAAGCAATGCTTGCTGAGCCTACAGAGCGTAACCGGAGCGGCGTGATTAGGCTATACCTAAAGTGCTTTCAATACCGTTCAAACTAACTTTCCCGTTAAGACTACAGTAGGCCCAGTTCAAGTGTATTGTGTTCATTCACGTAATCCATAAATACTTTGCATTCGTTTATTTATGCGATTTATTTAAAAATTTCATTATTGACGGCCGAATCCACTTACAGTGTACTAAACGCACGTGCATTCTTTATACCATTACTAGGCCCATTCAATGTTCCATTTATGCGTAACTCTAGCCTACCTAAATGAAGACCTAATCCATTTACAGTGTACCAACTTACGTGCATTTCTTCCAATCATTATTAGGCAGCATCTTGTTTATGTTTCACGTTTGCATACCATTAGCATACCATAAAATAAGTGTATTACTTAACAATTAATCTGTGTAACCATTTTCTCATTTGCTAATCCTCAGTCATATTTAGCATACTATAAATGCCATTATATAATTGTTAATCACCGTAAATACCTTCATTGTCATTGTTATTCACTGTGAGCAAATAACTGAATTATTTTCTTAATTAAACTCAAAACCAGAAGGTAATTTTTCTAACCTTAACAATATTTGCTTGGCTGTAATCCAAGCTGGTGACCTCGAATCATTTCGTATCACTCAGAAGTAATTATAGTAGGCTTACTCCATTAGCCACCTTCAAACCAGTGATACCGGAGGTCATAAATTGTTGACCCAGCCTATATATATATAGATATATATATATAGTAAATAGAAGAAATAAAAATTGTGGGAGGAGCTCCTCCACAATTTTTATTTTTATTTACTATATATATATATATATATATATTTTTTTTTTGTAACCTATATATAGTCTTGAACTTTTTATGTACTTCAGTGTTCCTGAGGATGTCATTAGACGAAAGCGCTTGAGCACCACTCTGTGTTTTCTTTCCTTCGTGGTTTTATTCATCATAAATATTTTTCACGTGTTACTTTCGTGAAATAATTTTCATATATATATATATGCCCTTGTTTTCCAGGTTTTTGCTCTGCCCGAATTGTTCAATCTGACGAAGGTCCGGATTGTGGCCCCACATATATCTGACACATATTGTATATTAATAGATTAAATAGAAGAGAGAAGAAAAGTTTCAATGCTTTCTACCTATCATCTATCCGCCCATACATCCATTGAAGGTACGACCAATTAGTAACATCATTGCCAAGTATATATTATAGCAGTGTCAACGTACTGACGAAGCTCCCGTACTTTCCTCATCTCCAATGGAATCAACAATGATTTGTGTTACCATAATCCGTGTAATGAACAGTCTAGTTCAGCGGTTCCCAACCTGGGGTCCCCGGACCCCTGGGGGTTCGCGCGAAGGTAGTACTGGGGGTCCGTGAGCTTTCAATATTTCGAGAGGCTCCAATGGAAATCGTACATTTATCCACGATAAGGGCGCTCAGGCTAAAATTTCAAGTTTCCTTGCTCTTGGCTGGAATTATTAATACTTTTTTAATACGCTGTATTTTAATTGCATACTCACTTATATGTCCTTTATTTGATAGTGAAAAATGAGAAAACGAGTTAATTACACTGGTCAACAAAGATTTTTCATCAGAGTAAAATTTGTGGTGGCTGGATAGCATTTTTCACGCTGATTCCAAAACTGCATTCAGATTTTTTCTAGCACGTATAGTTTTCAAGATGAAGGCATATATATAACTACACAGATTAAACCATTTTAAATAGGCAAAATACTAATATTTCAACATTTGATTGTGTTTATTTTATTGTGTTTTTTAGTTTATTCATCTTATTTATTTCAATTATCTTAATTATACATCTTATGTATTTCAGGTGTGAGCTTTTACGTCTAGCAGCATTGTGATTCAAGCAACAACGCCGTGCTTTGTGTGTCAAAAGATCAGTCCAGTCCAAGAACTTGTTGTGTCAAGTTGGTGTACATTTTTTTTGAATTTATAGTTTGCTCAGGTCAGTCAACATGCCTCGACAATGTAAGAATGACCCCGACAAGTTCTGTTTCGTATGCGGCCAGTTGACAACTAAAACACAGCGACGAAGTATTACAACCGACATTAAGAAAATATACAAGCTATACTTTGGTTGCCATCTAGGTGACCAAGATAAACCATGGGCGCCACATCAAATCTGTTCTGGCTATTCAAATGGATTACGTGATTGGCTTAACAAAAAGAAAGCTTCAATGCCATTTGCCATACCCATGATATGGAGGGAGCCGAGAGATCATCATGAAGACTGTTATTTTGGTAGTGTGAACTTAATGGGGTTTTCTGCCAAGAACAAACACCAGATTGTATATCCAAACTTGGATTCAGCACGTAGACCAGTAAAACATGATGAAACATTGCCCATTCCAATTCCCCCAAGTGATAGGCTAGATTCTATCATAGATGACATGGAAAGTGATGAAGGTGCAACTGGCGTTTCCGGACCATCTACAGAACCAGAGTACACTTTTGAAGGTAGACATTTAGAGCCTAAAAAGCTAACCCAAGGACAGTTGAATGATCTTGTTAGAGACTTATCGCTGTCTAAAGAGAAATGAGCGCTTCTCGCCTCAAGACTAAAGGAGAACAATTTACTTGAGAACAATGTTCGTATTAGTTACTACCGAAAGCGGAATTTTGAATTAACAGCATTCTTTTCAGTAGACGGTCCTCTCTGTTATTGCCATGACATCAATGGACTATTTACAGCCATATCTCAGACGTATGTGGCATCTGAGTGGCGCCTCTTTATTGATTCGTCGCAGAGAAGCCTGAAAGCAGTTCTTTTGCATAATGGTAATATAATGCCATCCCTCCCCATTGCCCATTCCGTCCATCTAAAAGAGACATATGACAATATGGATATACACTTAAGGCAATCAAATACGACAGTCATCAATGGAATGTTTGTGGAGATCTAAAAGTTATAGGAATGCTTATGGGTATGCAGTCAGGATTCACAAAATTTTGTTGTTTCCTCTGCCTGTGGGACAGTCGCGCCACTATAGAACATTACACCAAAAGTGACTGGCCACTTAGGTATACATATGTCCCAGGGATAAGCAATGTCCAGTCTGTCCCTTTAGTGGATCCCCAAAAGATCTATCTGCCACCTCTTCACATTAAACTTGGTTTAATGAAGAATTTTGTTAAAGCAATGGGTAAAGTCAATTCTGAAGGGTTCCAATACCTTTCAAGGAAATTTCCGAAGGTTACTGCAGCAAAATTGAAGGAAGGAATTTTTGTTGGGCCACAAATAAGGGAGGTTTTGAATGACACTGAATTTGAAAAAGTCCTAAGTCCGCTGGAATTGAAGGCTTGGCTGGCGTTCAAATGGATATGTGAAAAACTTTCTTGGAAGCAACAAGTCACCTGCGTATAAGGATGGAGTCAAGAACCTCCTTGATGCCTTCAAAGAAATGGAGTGTCGAATGTCGTTAAAAATTCACTTCCTGCATTCCCACTTAGATTTATTTCCTGAAAAACCTTGGTGCAGTGAGTGACGAGCAAGGAGAGCGCTTCCATCAAGATATTCAGATGATGGAGAAGCGCTACCAAGGATATTGGAATGAAAGCATGATGGCGGACCATTGTTGGATGCTGTATCGTGACAATCCAGGCCAAATTTACAAAATGAAATCACACTCACAGCGCTTTTAATAAAATAATGTATATATTCTTTATTTATAAGTACATTGAATAAGGTATATGATGTATTTGTTGTTTAGCATTCCTAAGTGTGATCTATACATCCATAAATTTTCTTATAGCAATATAAAAAACTTTAAAATATCAAAACCAGTGTATCTATATAACTATACGTGCTAGAAACAAAATAAAACCAGATTCGGAATCAGCGCGAAGGATGCATTAAGAAAAGTGTGATCATGTTTGTGATGAGAAAAAACGTTTCATTTTGTTGGCCAGTGTTATTAGTTAATAAAAACAGTTTGTTTGGTAGACGGAATCTTTCAAAAACATGGGGTCCGTGGGAAAAAAATAAAAATAAAAGGGGTCCTTTGTGGTGAAAAGGTTGGGAACCACTGGTCTAGTTCATGATCATTTCTGTGACTATATCGTTAGTTTGCATTGCAAATATTTTGGCCTTATAGGTCCAGGTGCATGATTTATCAGGAGCAAGATGCATCGCGATTGTGTGTTTCCTCCCCGACGCAACATAAATGTACCCGTTCCAATCACAAGCACATTCATACCACATTAAGCTCCCGCAAATATATATATATATATATATATATATATATATATATATATATATATAACTCATTTACTTTGTAATCTCCGTCTATTTTCTGTTCCTCCTTGATAATGTGAATATATCACGAAAGCGCTCGGACTTTGTGTTTCCTTTTCCTTGTGGTTGTTTGCTTATATATATATATATATATATATACAGTATATGACCAACGCAAGGAACTGCTACGCGGTCACGAAGTATATATATTAGTTCTCACATAATTACTACTAAACAGTTGTAGATAATTTATTTACAAATGCGCTTTCTCTTTTATAACTTTGCACATGCGAAGAAACTTATAGTAGGTTTTCTTTGTTATCAGCATCACTCTGAATCCTGTCCACTGTATCCGCTTTAAAATTGAAAGTAAATATGAGGATAGGCTTGAGGAGTTAAAATTGACAACACTCGAGACTAGGAGGTTAAGGAGTGATCTAATCCAGGTTTTCAAAATTATGAATGGGTTCGATAACGTAGATAGAGATAGCTTTTTCGAAATATCTCAACATAACAGGACAAGAAATAACGGGTGTAAGTTGACAAGTAGAAGGTTCGAGACAGCAGTTGGCAAAAACTTTTTTACCCATAGAATAGTAAATAGCTGGAATAGTTTGCCGGTAGAAGTAATTAGTAGCACGTCTATAAACATGTTTAAAAATCGATTAGACGCATATGTTGATAGAAAGGGTATAGTTTAAGGAAGTAAAATTAAGGCTTTCTGGGGATAGATCCCCAAGCTCAACACAAGTGTTGTGGGATATAGGGAGGCAGCGTCTTGGGTTAGGGGATACTCTCTGTCCTTACACACCCCATTTAAAGAGATTCCTCTGCCGAGCGGTGCCCCTCATAGTTCTGTGAGGTATTGAAAAACTCATGATCTTCACTTGCCCCACAAACACCTTTAAATGGGAGACCCAAAATGGGTGCACACACATTTCTACATTACTGTACAGTCTTTACAGCCACACCTACACTTTTTCTCGTAAGTGTATATATTGTAATGTATATGATTGTAAATTTTGACTTGGTCCGCAATCGATATGGACCGTGACTTGATGGATACCGTAATGAAATTGACTGGATTCTTTGGATCTGATATATTTGCATGTCCGTTATAAATAGATATAGAGTGTAACATATTTGTGGATAGTAGTCTATTATGACTTGATCCTCTGGATCCAGAGATTCTATCTTTAGTTTTAAATCGATAATTAATTAGTTTTAAATTGATAATTATTTAGTTTCGTAAAAATTGGTCGTTGCCAATTTACCGGCAGTTTTTACATAAATTTCTTATGTTCTTGTGGTTCGGAACCCACGTAAAATTGTAGGTCCCCTCCGCCACCACGGAGGACATACACAATACACGATTACGAACACAGTTAGGTAGACCAGCCATGAGTGGATCCTAGGGTCTTTGTTGGTCTGAAACATTATAACATTATAACATTATATATATTAAAAGTAAGTGAAAGTTTGATCCTTGCAAGTGTAATTTGCTTTTCTAAACTTAATTCTAAGGACATTTCTTGTTAAGAAATAAACGGTTTGATCTACTTTTAATGTACTTTTGATCTGTTAACATGTACTCTTCAAATGCGTTATTATTTGTGGAGTACATTTAGGAACATTTATAGTCTCAATTTCAGAGTAGATACAGAGGACATGATTTAGAAGGTAATTTCTTCATTTTGGACTCCGTTTCTTTCACCAAAATTTTGAGACAATGCGCATAGTTTATTGTGCTATAATTCCCTTGAAAAGTTGGATACCTTCTGTGCGAATTTGGATTAAAACTGACCATGAAGCAGTTAATCTGGACTTATTGTTAAAATAAAAACGTCGCACTTAATCCTTTGTTCTTTATTTGCTCTCATGAGAATCGACTATTTACTTCAAAGATGACGAATGAGTAAAACCTTTTAGCTGAGAGACATACTGTCAATTTTATATATAGTACACACACACACACCTTTGGTAACCTTTGGTTATCTTCCGCCCGAATTGTTCATTTTAACGAAGGTCAATCTTTTCACTCCACCTTAGACCTACAGTTTAACGTGGAATCCGAACCACGCCCCACCAGCAGCCCAGCGTCTTAACCATTAAGCCACCCAGGGTACCCATTTATCTACCAACCACTTTCTTTATTGTGTGGAAGGATGAAGAGCTGGGTTTTGCTGCGTGCCGGCTGCTGTCACCTGGTTTCGATCCAGGGGCCGATGGATTCGTAGTCAGCGACGCTAACCACTACACCACCAAGGCGCATATATATATATATATATATATGTGTGTGTGTGTGTGTGTGTGTGTGTGTTATTTAACCTCCTTCGCGACATCTAAGGTCACATGACGGAGGGGACCCACAGCTTTAGGCTTATATGGGATCCGAACCACGGGTCACTACATTGTTTGGACGCAGAGGACGGTCTCCCATCCAATTACTTATCAGACCCAATGTCGCTTAACTTCGCTGATGTACGGAACGCGGTCTTACGAAACTGGTCATAACGTGGCATATATATATATATATATATATATATATATATATAGCGCCTCGGTAGTGTAGTGGTTAGCGTCCCTGACTACGAATCTATCGTCTCCGGGATCGAGACCCGGTGATGGCATCGAACATCGAACAAAGGTGTTCCGAATAAACTTATTTATCGGTGTATAATGAGTTAAAGAACTGAAGAAACTGGCAGTGGTGATAAACGGTGATAAGATATGATGAGAACCAAAAAACCAGAGAGAGAGAGAGAGAGAGAGAGAGAGAGAGAGAGAGAGAGAGAGAGAGTTACGGGCTAACGAAGACCCAAGATATCCTCTAGGCTAACCCAAGAAGGAAGTAGAAAAAATGAAAATAAAGAATACTGAAAAACTTACAGCATACTTACACTTCAGATGTGTAAAGCTTTCACATAGGAATCGCAGTAATAGTAAAGTATAGAATAGACGAGGCTTTCTCCCTCCTTCGCCAAGCACTGCTGACAGAAAATAGTGATGAAAGAAGATTTGGATCTTTTCGGTTTGACGGGCGGCAGAAAAAAACAAAAGACAACTTTTTTATTTAGTTAATGTTTATTACATTTCAGAATAATACATTTTAGATTGGAGAATATCATATACGTTTTAAGATTCCAAAATCCTTGAAAGTTTTAATATGGTTAATTGAAGTCCCGGTTAGGTCAATTGTACGCCCTTGACGATTGGTTAAGTCGTGATATTTTCGTTAGTTTTGACAGTAAACTAACAAAAATATCACGACTTAACCTAATCAATCGTCAGGGGCGTACAGTTGACCTAACCGGGCATTCAATAATTTTCCCGTAGGTTGCCCCCTGTTAATTGTTTAAGCGTGATGCTTTTCTTATGGGCTTCGGCTACTGTAGTAATGTCTTATTTTTTGTTATTTTTCCACTTTCAACTCTATTTTCTCGATACTATTTTTCATTTCTATAAACCAGAATATATTATTCTGAAATGTAATGAACATTAACTAAATAAAAAAGCTTCTTTTTTTTTTGTTTTGTTTTTTCGCCCGCCGTCAAACCGGAAAGATCCGAAGATTTGTAGGAAAATAGGAAAATGTATAATGAAAAGAAAAGCTTGAGTTCATTCACACAATGCGGAGAGAGAGAGAAAGAGAGAGAGAGAGAGAGAGAGAGAGAGAGAGAGAGAGAGAGAGGACAATCAATGAGCGGTTAAATACATGATATTTATTCCAAACATTTCGATAAAATACGTTTCGTGTCTTTAGTGAAACCACATAAAAAAAAAGGGATTTATTTCCTGTTGAAAATCATAACAATGAAATTGAAATAAAGTCTTCATTGCTTATATTGTTTTATTGTTTTTATTGGCAAAAGCCTTTTACAACTTCATCTCTGAATCAGAATTCTTTTGGTGTTACATCGAGGAAACGTTTATTTTTGATACTCTTTATTTGGTAGCAGAAAATTAAACGGAAACAAAAAAAATCACCATTCAGGGATGGGTACGTGAACCCTTTGCTGATTCCCTTTGAAATATCAAATAAGGACCAGAAAACTTCATGCTTTCTTTGACTAGAAGGTTCCATAAACCGAAAAAAAAAGAATATATATATATACACAGGGTGATTAAAAAAATGTTAACACTTATAAGGGGGTGTTAAATTTTTTTTGTGTTAACATTTTTTTGAATCACCTGGATAGACTACCGTAGTAACGGAGTTGCAAATATAAAGAACGAGGGTTTGAGTCTCGTTTCTGATTTAGGTGGTTTTTAATTTTTCCTTTTTTTTTAGAATTCCGCGAATGGTTGAGGTGTTTACTCTGAGTCATACTCCTTGAAGGGCTGTTGAATCTGATTTCATGTTCAAATATTGTTCCAAGGTGGCTCAACAAGTTTGACTCCCATATGCAAGTACGAATGAAATGAAACCGTCGTTGGCGGAAGCTGACCAAAATACATGACAGAAATAGACAAACAAATCATTGGTTAATTAGTTAAATTTTATTGAGTGAAAATACAAGGGTTTTTTTCAACATAATTTCCAAGTTAAATATATTATAGTGACATTACATCCTCCCCAAAAACAGGAATATAGTACATAAAAAATTCATAATATCCTTCAATGAAATAACAAAATTAGCCTTAATACAACAAGCTTTATTTGGTTTCTACAGCAAAAATGGTCTTATAAAGAACCTAATTAAAACCTAAGAATGTGTTTATATCAAAGATCGTCGTTAACTCGCAGTCATTTCTAAAAACTAACTTCTAATAACTTCTAACTTCTAACTTTTAACATCTAATAACTAATATATGATTAATTATAAACCATTAACATATACAATAATTACTAAAACTACACTAGATAAAAGTCACCTCAAAATTTTAACTTAAACTCCAAACCTAAAATGGCATAAAAACCATAAAAATTCATCTATTCATTCAAACTAATGATACTTAAAACTAATTTATTATAATATAAATCATTTACATTTACGCCTATGAGAAAATATACATCCAAACATATATATATATATATATAATATATATATATATATATATAAAACGTTGGATCACCTGAAGATCAGGGCCCCCAGCCTTCTTTAGTTAGCTTTATAAGGCTAACTAACGAAAATATCCCGACCTAACCTAACCAATCGTCAAGGGCGTACAGTTGACCTAACGATTGGTTAGGTTAGGTCGTGATATTTTCGTTAGTTAGCCTTAAAGGCTAACTAGAGAAGGCTGGGGGTGATCTTCAGGTGATCCATAACTTTTTATGAGGAAGGAGGGGGCTAAGAGCGAGCACCCCCTAAAGTGACGCGTCCACAGAAGACGGAGAGAGCCAAAAACAAGGTCTCCAAGGCTCAATGATGCCATTTTTCTTTTTTTTAATATGAATCTTGAAAAGGTTGTGTAGTGTGTAAGATATATATATATATGTGTAGTAAGGAATAGAGGGACGAATGTGTTTGAAAGTATGCTGGACTGCTCACAGAGTAGATGAGACACGGAAAAAGATCAGCTTGGGAAGACAATGACAGGAGAAACGGGTGTTCCAGCACTCCCTGACTCCTACCTAACATCCACCCCGGAGTACTTCCCTGGTCGACTGGTGTCTACAATCTCCTCCTACAGAATATGATGAAGGAAACGTTTCGTAACTACTTGGTATATCTTCAGGGGGACTGAAACAATGCGAATTAAAACCATCGAAGATTTGAGATTATACAACACTATGTAAGTCCAATATTTGTTTAAAAAACTGGTCGACTTGTTATAATATCATCGTCTGACTCAAATTCTAACTTAAAAAGATTAGAATCTTTGTGTATTTTAAAAGAAACTGTTAAATTTAATAAATATGGGTTTTAGCTGTTAAATTTGAATCTTTAGTTAATGCAATACGATTATTCTAAACTTTGTTAAAGCTTTAACCTTTAAATAATTTTAATTTGTATTGTTGTAGTCAATGAAGATTTATCAGTGGGTTACAAAACATGGGAGTAAAGCCAATGAACATGTCTTTACTGAACTTTTCCTTCATCATATTGTTTATAACGAAATTATATTGAAAGAGGACAATCAATTGCAGATGTGTATACACACACACACACACATATATATATATATATATATATATATATTATTATATAGAGAGAGAGAGAGAGAGAGAGAGAGAGAGAGAGAGAGAGAGAGAGAGAGAGAGATCATGAAGAGTTAAAACTAAATGTTAAATTAAAAATGTAGAAATAAACGCAGTAATCCAATTAACTACAATAAACTATCACCCGCAGCTACAAAACGCACATCATTTAAAAGTATCTTCGCTTCTTTGTACAAAACAGACCTTTCAATACCAAAGCATCTATATCGAAGTCAAAACTAGAAAGTACATTACAGGAATTGGTAATCGTTTAGTTGAACGGTTGATTGAAGAGTAAAATGCACTTTTGAAAGGTTTAAAAACAACCTTCGTTAGTTCTCATCATTCTGTACAAAAACTCTCTTACGTAGGAACTGATCAGTGAAAAAAAAAAAAGCAAAAAGATTTGCTCCATATCACAGACTTAATGAATACTGAAAGGTGTTGAGATGATAGAATGTTTTAATGTTTTAATGGGTATATAGATAGATTGAGAGAGAGAGAGAGAGAGAATGGGAAACTTTTGCTGGAAATTGCTAAATATTTATTATGGAATTCATTATAAAAAATAGAATTAGTCATCTGATATATATATATATCTATATATATATATATATATATATATATATATATTATATATAAATTATATTATATATATATATTATATATATATATATTATTATATATATATATATATATATACAGGGTGTCCCGTAAGTCTGGCCCATAGGGAAAAATAAAATTACAAAATAGTCCAAAAATTTATTACATAATCTGTTCAAAGTGTCCGCCGTTGTGTCGCACACATAGTTGAAGACGCAATCTCCACTGCGACAGCACTTTCTGAATCACAGTCGCAGAAATTTCTTGACACGCCTCCACAATGCGTGCTTTAAGGTGGAAAATGTTCTGAAGTTTGACCTCGTACACTTTGGCTTTCAAGTGGCCCCACAAATAAAAATCATAATAAAAAAATAATAAAAAAATAATAATAAAATAATAATAACATAATAAAAAAATATATTATAAATCCCTATGGTCCAGACTTACGGGACACCCTGTATATATATATATATATATATATAGGGTTGACAAAAATAAATAGACACATTCGGTATTTCCATAGTTTTTTTTATTTGATAATAAAAGTCAATACAATAAATAATAAATTTATTGAATGAATATATTTAGAATCGTGTTGCTTTTCCCTTTCCATTATGAAAAGCTAACACACGTTCTGGCATTTCATTGATGATTTTTGCCATTTGTTCTTGAGGCCAATCATCGTGGTGTCTATTTGCTTTTGTCAACTCTCTCTCTCTCTCTCTCTCTCTCTCTCTCTCTCTCTCTCTATATATATATATATATATATATATATATATATATATATGTGTGTTGTGTGTGTGTGTGTGTGTTTAAAATAAATATACACTCGAAATGAACCATAAAATTTTATGACAACTGATTCCTGAATTGGTTTCATTAAAAGTAAATAAAAATTGAAATTTGTATTCTCTGAAACATTCAAAACATTAGTATTTTTTTTATTATTTCTGTAATTTAAAGATGCTTTTATGCGTCCGCACTAAAATTAACTTTCTTATATATATAATGAAGTAATTGCTTTGAGTTAAAATCCTTAAATGGCGATGTGAAGAGAGATATATTTTTTTATTTACATTTTTTTCTTGTGGATTCTGAGAATTTCCGCGTTCACTTTTTTTCCATGTCATTTTCTGATATTTTATTCTAGCTTTTAGCGAATATTGATCACTATCTATTTAAGTTTAGTAATTTATATCTTGTTTTAACTATTTTAGGTTTTACGAACAACGTTTTTGTTTTACGTCATGTAAGCTAGAATTTACGTGTTTTATATACGGGTTGTAAATGTAATATATTCTCATTTGTTATTTTCTCTAATATGAGGAGGAAGAAATTTTAGAATTATTGAAGGAACATATTGCTTATATATATATATATATATATATATATATATATATATATATATATATATATATACGTAAAGATAGTCACCTCAGTTCAGAATGGATCCTTTAATTATCGTGATATAGTTTTAGTCCCTTTGAACGATATACTGATACAGGTGGACTTCTGTATGGGTAACTGTGCACTTTCGGGCGTAAGTGTTGATTATGTGTTCGTACAAAGTTATTGAAAGGTTTCCTTTGTGACAACTTTTGTTGTATTTTTGTATGAAATGAGGGGGAGGTTAATGGTTCCCAACGAGATTTCTGATTTGTACTGAGTGGGCTTGTCAGCCCATTGTAAGTCCTTTTGTTATTTGAGTGAGATAAAGGTGTGTAAGCTGATGGAAAGTAAACTGGGTTTGTATAAGACGTTCGATAATGTTCTCCCAAACTCAATGGTTGTTTTATGTTTGTTGAACTGTATTCGGAAGTAGTCGCGGCAAAATTGAGATCATAATTTGGTTTAGGAAGTACCTGAGGGTTTTGCAGTTTGTAGATACCAATTGGAAGTTGATATATATGCGAGTTTGATTTATAATAGTTGGGTGTTTGCAAAAGAGTAGGAAACATTTTAATTCCCTGTCTAAGTTTGGCTATTCTGTCATTTTGCTTCGAACTGGAATGTGATGGAATATTAATATGAAGAGCTCCTCCAACAGAGTTTCCCTTTGGTCCATTAAGAGCTAAACTGAGAAAACCATTTAAGGAAGTAAAGGATGGTTCAGCGAAGGTTGGTAAATTTGGGTCCTTTGAAGCAACAACATTTTGTGGTTCAGGAGTTATCAATGAAGAGACTGTTGATTGCTTCTTTTGAATTTGCCTACTTAAAGCTTCTGAATTTGGTAAAACTAGAGGAAATTCAGTTTTTACACTTTTAAGTGAAGATTCTCTGAGGTTCTGTGATGGCGCCTGAATTGACTGAATTGACTTTGGTATCATCTTTAGAGTTCGGTAGTGCTCAATTATATCCGAAACTGATGACTCAATCAATGCTAATAAGGCAGATCCTCTCGAAGTTGTTGGTATTGAACTGCCAGTTGTAATTAAGGCTTCAGGCATACCAGACACAGTTTTCTTCTGGGATGCACTGGGTGACAGTTGACGATTAGGAAAGGTTGGGGATGACTTATTTTCGTTGGAAGGCCGCAAAGAGGGAGATAAAAGCATTAAAAATTCGGATGGGGAAGAAAACATACTTTTCATATTTATTGGAGAAGATGCCTGAGAACCAGTTAAAAGTTCACCACCTGTGGTCTCTTTTATCTGGACCATATCTTTAATCATCTTCATGGTAGCTGAATTCAACAAGCCTTCTGTGTTATTAAAACGAGTTAATATAGTATCGAATGTTTTGAATAGAAAAGGTTGGAGAGCACTAGAAATATAATCTGAAGTAAATGTAGACTTCTCTAAGTTTCCTGAAGAACTGCCTAAGATGGGGTTACGAGATGAAGTTGAAGAAACGTCTCCTGTTATGTTAGGGAGTAAGTTTGTAGGAATTAATGTTGAGACTACCAAAGAAGATTCTGCATTTTGTGAATCTAGAACATTTTCTAACATAAAACCATTTTGGTTTCCTGAATTTTCTTCAGGATTATTACTAACCTTTAAATTTTTCGTTCGAGTTTGATTTAACGTCAGAAAAGAGCATTTTGGATGGATAAATGATGAATTCATACTATCAACACCTAAAGTTGTGGTATTGGTAAGCAAAAAGTCTCTATTAATGCATTCTGGTCGCATAAACTTAATAACTGGCTTTTGATCCGATTCATTCCCTGTTCTGTTTTTTGTACTTTCATATTGAACGAAATAAAATTCTGGATTTGACATATTTAAACGTGTAGAATTTTTCACTAACAAGTATAAAGCTGATACTCGAAACTTTAAAGGATTGGATTGCATCTGATTTCCTTTATTATGCTTTGAAATATCGCTGAAATTATTTTGCGCATCAGATCTACTATTCAGAGAGTCTTTGGTGGTGGATGCATTGGGTTCTGTTATATTAGAAAGCTTTATGAACAGTGAATTAAGAGGAGGACGAATTGCGGAAGCGTTCTTTAGCTGAGATTGCGGGGCGTTATTCGTTTTCGCTATCTGCCAAAGGGTCCCATTGCCAGTTCCATGAATCGTTGACAAAGTTGAAGGAATGAAGAGATATAAAATCTGCAGAAATAAAGCACAAAATAACTATTTTTCTATCTCTGTATTCATTTGTCCATTTATTTATTTATCTATATCTCTCTCTATCTTCTATTTGTGTACCATATATATATATATATATATATATATATATATATATATATATATATCCTTTAGTTAGCTTCCGCCCGAATTGTTCATTCTGACGAAGGTCAAGCTTTACACCCCAACTTAGACCTACAGTTTAACGTGGAATCCGAACCACGCCCTACCAGCAGTCCAGCGTCTTAACCACTAGGCCACCCAGGGTACGCATTTATCTACCAACCACTTTCTTTATTGTGTGGAAGGATGAACAGCTGGGTTCGAGACCCGACGGCAGCCGGCGCGCAGCAAAACCCAGCTGTTCATCCTTCCATACAATAAAGAAAGTGGTTGGTAGATAAATGGGTACCCTAGGTGGCCTAGTGGTTAAGACGCTGGGCTGCTGATGGGGCGTGGTTCGGATTCCACGTTAAACTGTAGGTCTAAGGTGGAGTGAAAAGCTTGACCTTCGTCAGAATGAACAATTCGGGCGGAAGCTAACCAAAGGTTAACCAAAGATATATAATTTTATTTAGCTCACTAAAAATGAAATTTCAAAAATGTCCTACAAACTATGATTAGCAACTATTTTTATTTTTAATTATATTTTTCCAAAAAAGAGCAAAAAATTATTAATTAATAGTGTGTAGTGCTTATTTTTGGAAAATTTATTTATTCCCTAAATTTATTTCCTCATAGGTGTACTTATTTTTACAGCTACTACATTGCTTAAAGCTCTAGTTAAATAGTGCTGCTACTTTTACCACATTAAATTACCTACATTTACCATTTACTGAACATTATAAACGATATTTCATATAATTGCTGGTGTGACGCAATATTAATTTGAATTTGTAATCTAAACACGAGCGATATCACAGACATTAAACAGTATAATATTTGAACAACTACCTAATCATTTTAATAATAATGAAAATAAATATGTTTGCAGTGTGACATATGTAGACCTTATTCTATAAAAAAGTAAATACGTATTAAGTATTATTTACTTAAATTGTTGCCGTCTGTGTCTAAGAGAAACGAAATATTTTACTGATACCGTCATAACTTTCATGCTGAAGAAATAGCTGGCACTATTACTTTTTGATTTAATGCCATCTGTTTGGCATAACTTTCGTGTAACTTTCTGTCACTTAAACTTTTCACTATCATTTTTCTATTCATTTTATTTTCACTTTCATTTTCATTCAATGTAAGATAAAACTGGAGGTATTTTATTACTTTTAAACATGAAGAAAACCAAAATGCATTAGGATGAAAATGTATTAGCGATTAACAAGAATTCTTTATGAATTGCAGGCACAGGATTAGAGAAAACTAGAATAAGAACAAATACATCTTATTACTAGCCCTTTATGTGATCATGTAGCAGATATAAAGAGGCAGGATTCTAATCATTGCTCTAGATAGCACTCGTAGCTCAGTGGGTAGCACCGTTTTCCTATAAAAGCCAAGTGAAGACGCTGAGGTAGGAGTTCGACTTCCGATGGTGCCGGTAATGACCTAGGAGTTAGGACAATGGGCCGCGTTCGTCTAACCTGATCGCTGCGACAGTTTCTGGTCCGCTTCACTGATAATTATCAGTGAAATGATAAATTTTGAAGTATAAAGTCTTATATTCCATTAACGTTTTGACATGACACTCTGAGAGAAATGAGACCCACCATGGGGGGGGGAAAAGGGAGATATAACACCCATTTCTACAATTAAAATTTTCATCGGGCTTCCTAAAGGGTAGCTGAACGAAAATCTTTAGAAAAATAAAAATGTCGAAATGTTTCGAATTTTTCAAAAATTCTCCCCTTAAACCAGGGGAATCTATTAAATTAGTGGATTGACTATAGTAATCCTACCTATTAGATTTAGCAAAACTGAGAAAGGATAGGCTTAAATGATTAAAAAGCTTGTGATGATGCCGGAAATTCAAAGGTATTATATATTCATCCACTGACTTTCCATTTATTCAATAACATTCGAGAAATCGAAAAATGACATTAATAAATAAATTAACCGATTTTCACGATTCAAACGTCATTTTGTTTGTCTTTAAAATGCAAAACATTTGTCGACAGTTTTTTATATTCGATAAGATAAAAAATTATAACATTTTATTTTTTTTAAATTGAAAATTTTTGGAAAAAAATAAATTTTTCTGGAAAAATAATATTTGCTCATTTAAAGTCTCATGTCAAAGAATGAGGGAGAAGTACAGTTTTCAAAATCTTCCCCAAAATAGGTTTTTTATCCAAAAATGCCCCATACTCAAAATCTACGTGACCGATTGACTTCAAATTTGGTGTGTTGCCATTATTTATTATGCTCCACAACATGTTAAAATTTAAGCGAAATCCGATAATTTTCCTAAAACGCCAAACTTCTACCCTTAAAATTCAAGAATATGGATTATAATTATCACAAAGTATGCGATTTAATCTAATTAAAAGTGTAGACTAATAATTTGTGTATTTTAATTATCTTTGAATTCTGTTTGATAAATGGCTATATTTTTATATGAGTTCTGTCCTATTTTCTTTTTATAAATACTAAAATAAACGTTGGAATAGGAAATTACACAAAGGGTATAATGCTACTGAAACATTTTTTGACGAGTGTGTCTGATTATCTTGAAGTCTTTACTGAAATGAGAGCAAAACAACTTATTTCATTCTATAAATTCCTTTATCATTACAGTATAACAGGTAATTTGAGAAAATAAATCTAGCTTTTTACCATTTCAGATAATTTAAGGGTAAAATATTAACTTTATACAGCTTAAAACATCAAATGCTACGATAATGAAAATAAAAAAGAATAGTGACTTAATAATAATATAATCTTTACACTGGATAATTCTTAATGCATACAAATTTTCTCAGTGTTAATTCAGTCTGTACTTAATCTAAGCAGAACGTTCTGAATTAGTGATCTGAGTCTGTTTATCATCTAAATTAAAGATACATATAAATTACATTTTATATACATATATATATAATTTAGTGGTGGACCGGATGTCAGTTTTTCAACATCCGCGGATGCGGATCTTTAATTTCAATATCCGCGGATGCGGATGCGGATATTTAGTTAATCTATCAATATAATATAGAATTATGAATATATGACATAATTTTTCAAATTTCGTGATATTACTATTATGGCAGGCACTGCATAAGAATTAATATTAATATTAATGTTTTCATTATGATCAAAATAATAACTTTCTCAAAAGTTTCAGCCACAGAAAATTCAATGAAACAAGTTTCATTCAATTTTCTGTGTTACCACGTATTTATATTTTGAGGCTTATATATTTGTTTGTTCATTAATAATTAATACTTTACATGAAATGTGCATGACTGGGCCTTATAAGCTAATTTAATTGTAAATTGCATAATTTATTAGAGGTAATATCCGCATAACATCCGCAGTCAGAAGCGCGGATGCGGACGTTAAAAATGATGCGAATATCCGCAGATGCGGATGCAGATATCCGGTCCACCACTAAATTATATATATATATTAAATTTTCTGTACAACAAAAGAAATGTTCATAATATGATGTTGGGTTGTTTAACTTCCTTCACAACCTCTAAAGTCATATGACGGAGGAGACCTACAAATTTACATGGGATCCGAACCACGGATCGCTGCATAATGTGGACGCAATGTAAGTGCAGCGAAACTATTGGGGGCACATGCGGAAGTGACCTGAACGATTAGATTATTTTTTGGCAATCGTAATTACCAGTATTGGCCTCAATAATGATATACGAGTATATATATAATATATATATATATATATATTATATATATATATATATATATATTACGCTTGAGTTTTAACTTTTTTTTTCCATTATAACTTTTTAAGACTAAGCATGAACTTTTGAGTTATCACATATATATGTTGCACACAGACCGTATATGGAACAAGGAACTCTTCTGAGAAAATTAAATCCACTAGCGTCCGAATAAGTAATGGTAAGTGAAAATACTATAATTTTCCTTTTTCATAGTGGAAGCACAACTTGGGCAACGGGTCACTAGCAAAGAGACCCCAAAATAAAGCTTCCCTCATCAGCTATCTGCTAAGCAGATAGGACCCAGCTTTGGCACAGGGTCTAGGGTTTAAAGCTTAGTTTTACCTGCTAAGCAGATAGCTGGTGAGGGAAGCTATATGTTGGGGTCTCTTTGCTACTGACCCTTGCCCACGTTGGGCTTCCATCATGAAATCATGAAAAAGAAAAACTATAGTATTTTCACTTACCATTACTTATTCGGACTATAGTGCATTTAATTTTCCCAGATGAATTCCTTGTTCCATGCACGGTCTGTGTGTAACATAAAAGTTTCTCAGGGGGACCATTCTGAGTTGTAGCATATATATATATATATATATATATATATATATATATATATATATATATATATATATATTATATATATATATATATCAAGATATTTAACTTACTAACCAAGATGTTCATTGTCCCAGCGTTACTTGAGGCGTTTTAAGAAGCAAACTGCACCACATGGAAAAAAGCAATGATCTGTTGTCTTCTTTAACAATCAACATTTTATATATTCTTTGCATTCCCTTTTTAAAATGTTTTATATAAACCTGATATAATTATCTCTTTAAATTAGGCTAATTTATTCAATTAATATAACGTCACTGATTAAATAACAAATATTTTGTTGTGTGCTAAAGATAAATACCAGGATGTTTCACCGGTATTGTCGGTTCACCGATACTAATTTCGGATTTTGAACCGTCAAATACATAAGTTATTTAACTGGTTAGGTTAGGTTAGGTTAGGTTAGGTTAGGTGAAGACCGTCGGTGAAATGGCACACCGGTGAAACATCTTGGATTGAAAGATAATAATCGAGCAATTATTTTTAACTCGGGTAATAAATGTTTCTGAGGACGTTTTCTTCTCTTTTTATACTTTTACTCAGAATATGACTTTTCATCGTGAGAAACCTCTCAAGATCGTTACAATATAGCTACAGTATAGTTACGGTTATTATACGATATCGTATAGTTACGGTTATTATACGATATCGTATAGTTACGGTTATTATACGGTATCGTGTAGTTACGGTATTGTATGTTTTACTATGCATTTATAGCAATTACGAATTAGCATTTATAGCCAATATTCTAATAGATGTATTATTTATCAATCCCAGTTTCACTTTTTATTTACAACTGCATACTTAATCTGTGTGTGTGTGTGTTTGTGTGATCATGCTACTTTGTTATCATCTTGTCGACAATTTTTGTTTGTAATACTCACTCTTACTAAACCAGTCAATTGCCTCCATCCTTTCATGATGAAATTGGAACTTTGAGGAGAGTTTGGAACCTCTTACAATAATTGTGATAGTTGGTGATAACTTTCGGAAATTAAAATTTAATCGCTGGAAGGCAGACAACAAATGAAAATAAATAGTTTTGTAATATGTGATAGTTTTAGCTCGAAGTATTTGCATTAGTGACGGTAGTTCTTGTTAATTTATGTAATATATATATATATATATATATATATATATATATATATATATATATATATATATAACCTTAGTTTGAAAAGAACCTTATATATATATATATATATATATATATATATATATATATATATATATATATATATATATATATATATACTACTACTAACTGTACTAACCCCTTTGCACTCGAGGCAATGACAGCATTTCAATCAAAACTTCTGGCGTAACCCTAGGGTTCCATAGATACAATAATACGCATGGACACGCGCCAGGTTGTACTAACTTTTATGTTGTCTCAGCGTATCTGTCAGTGCCTTCATCATGGACTCAGACCTATAAGATATAACATCGACATTCTAAAAAAAAAATACTTAACCTAATAACCTAACTTAATCCAACCTACAATGATTTCTTGATTTTATGTTATTTCGATCAGATGTCGTTAGTGCGTTCCACTGAAAAGGTGCTGGGTTCGAATCCTGCATGGTGAGCACCCACCATGTAGGATTTGAACCCAGCACCTTTTGAGTGGAACATCTGATCGATGTAACATGAAATCAACAAATCATTTTACATCAAGGAAAATATATATGATGCACACCCACAAAAAAAAATTAAAAGAGATTTCAAGGTGAGTAGCAGTTATTTATCTCGCGTGTTTAATTGTGAAATTCATCCGATATATATATATATATTAAAATTATTTCACGAAAGTAACATGAAAAATTTTATGATGAATAAAACCACGAAGGAAAGGAAACACAAAACGGTGCTCAAGCGCTTTCGTCTAATGATATCCTCAGGAACACTGAAATACATAAAAGGTTACGGCCTATATATAGGTTACAGAAAGAGAAAAAAAAAATATGAATAAATAACATACATACACACAAAGATATATACATATATATATATACATACATATCTACACACATACACACACATATATATATATATATGCAATAAACGGAGAAGTAAAAATAAAACTTAAAAATTAAGGATTAGAGGATTAACAAAGAGGCATATCGATTTTTAGCACAAGATCAAATGAGTTATAAAAATAATACAAATTTATACTGGAGATACGCCCGGGTTTAACACTTTGCCTTTTTAGAGTCAAGTTTCGATATATATAAAAATAAATTGAAGATTAAAAGTTAATAAAGTAGCTTACAAGTTTACCAAAGATTAAGTGTCCTACCCTTTTTATCTAGATTTGTTTTGAAGGAATTCAAAACAACAGGATGTGTTGAAAAAGACCTTTGCTTATGTTGAAGTTATTTGAAAGTTGAATAATGGCAGACTCAAGAATATTTCTATTGACAATGTTGCTCGAATGAAATAAAACTGAAGCATTATTCCAATCAATAGTGGGATAACTCTGACAAATGGACAAAAAGAGCACTGGACAACTGTCCTGTTCTGACGGAATATTGATGCTGTTTTATACGTGTGTGCAAATCCTTTCCCGTCTGACCTATGTAAAAGGAATCACATTGTTTACACCCAATTTTATAGATAATGCCTGAATTATTGGTAGGGCTATTTTTTACTATGATATTTTTCACAATATTGTTATATGAAAATACTACATTAATATCCAAAAGTTTAAGTACATTAGCAATGCCTAAAAAGCCCGGGAAAATGGAAGTACTAAAATATTTTTTGACAAAGTACGAGTGTTATTATTGACACGATAGAAAGTTCGTTTTGCCTTGTTGAGACAAGATTCCATAAACGCAGATGGGTAACACAGATCACTTCCAATACCGTTGATTTTTTCCAATTCGGCATCGATGTATTCCGGACTGGCGATCCTAAGGGCGCGGAGAAACATTGATGAAAAAATGGCCTTCTTAGTGGGGGTGTCATGTCCCGAGTAAAAGTGTACGTAGGACAAGTTGTTTGTTGTTTTCCGATAGATACTAAACTTAAAACCTGGGCTTTCCCTATGTACACGCACATCCAAAAATGGGATTGACTTGTCTTGTTCCACTTCTAAAGTAAACTTAATGGAGGGGACTTGATCATTTAACTGAAGGAGGAAGTTATCCAGGTCACGATTCATGGGCCAGATACACAAAATATCGTCGACGTACCGCAACCAAGGGATGCCAACCCCCAGGATTCTCGGAATGTAAGTAATTTCGAAAAACTCCATATAAATATTGGAGAGGAGGGGCGATAAGGGGTTGCCCATGGCCATCCCAAACACTTGTTGATAATACTCGTTATTGAAAGTGAATTTACAGTCTTTAATGCAAAGCTTAATAAGTTCCAAAACAATGTGTGAAGGTAGTGGCAGGTCATACTTTTGTAATTCTTGGGAGAGAAAGACAAGCATATCATCAATCGGCACTTTTGTAAACAATGAACAAACATCAAAACTGATCAATCTATCGTTAGTTTCAGTACGTGCATTATTCAATTTTTCAGTAAGATCCATGGAATTTTTTACATGTGAATCAGAGATAGTTCCGAGAATGGGGGACAAGACTTTGACAAGCCATTTGGAGAGTTTATAAGTAATAGAGCCCACCGAGCTAATAATAGAGCGCATAGGGTTGCCAGGTTTGTGGGTTTTAATAAGACCGTAAAGGTAGGGCAGAGAAGGTGAAGTGGACATGAAAAGCGGAATTAAGTCCTTATGATCTTTGAGAATGCGTTTCAAGCCACTATTAAATGATTTGATGACGTCATCCTGCGGGTTCTTCCTAAGTTTGCTGTATGTGGCGGGGTCCTGGAGAAGCTCGTTCATCTTTCCGATGTAGTCCACTTTGTCCATAATAACTATGGTGTTAGCCTTGTCTGCTTTAGTAATATGGAGCTCCCCATCTTTTTTTAATTGTGAGAGGCCATCGCAAAACCGTTTAGGAAAGTTATCTTCGTAATTAACATTCGCCACACTATAAACGAGGCCTTTAACTATGTTAAACAAATACTGAGTGAGATTACACTGTTTTTCAAAACACGCGAGACTGTAACAAATTTGTAAAGCCGAAGGTTTTTTAACAATAAAAAAGGACATACCATATCCAAGGGCACTTTTTGCATCGTCACTAATGTTTTTCGAAGAAAGGTTCAAAACACACTTTGAGCTTGCTTTTTTACTCCACTGACTATTTCGAATGAGACTTTTAATTTTCCGATCCAAAATGTTACGAAGTGAAGTAGTTCTCCGACGCAACTCGTTGTAAATTTCATCAAACAAAGGTTGGATCCACGGTTGGGGAATAACGGTTACAAAATTATGTAAACTTGTAAACTACTTTATTAACTTTTAATCTTCAATTTATTTTTATATATATCGAAACTTGACTCTAAAAAGGCAAAGTGTTAAACCCGGGCGTATCTCCAGTATAAATTTGTATTATTTTTATAACTCATTTGATCTTGTGCTAAAAATCGATATGCCTCTTTGTTAATCCTCTAATCCTTAATTTTTAAGTTTTATTTTTACTTCTCCGTTTATTGCATACATATATATATATATGTGTGTATGTGTGTAGATATGTATGTATATATATATATGTATATATGTTTGTGTGTATGTATGTTATTTATTTATATATATTTTTTTTTTCTCTTTCTGTAACCTATATATAGGCCGTAACATTTTATGTATTTCAGTGTTCCTGAGGATGTCATTAGACGAAAGCGCTTGAGCACCGTTTTGTGTTTCCTTTCCTTCGTGGTTTTATTCATCATAAATATTTTTCACGTGTTACTTTCGTGAAATAATTTTCATATAATGAACACCACGCGTTCCTTCGGCTTGCTGCTCCCTCTCTTGTCTCCGTTTGTGTCCGTGTTTTCTTCTACATTAATGAAGGGGCATGCAATTCGTATCCGACGAAAGTTTCTTACTAACTGTCTAGAGGAGCAAGTTCTTCCCAAATCCCTGCTTCCGATTCGCCTTAGACAAATTGACGACCATCCGTTCAACAACTTCAGCAGATTAATTTTAAAGAAACATATTGAAGTCACCAGACAAAATGAGTGGTCCGCCTTCAAAACTTAAACATCGCCAAACATAATTTTGTAACCGTTATTCCCCAACCGTGGATCCAACCTTTGTTTGATGAAATTTACAACGAGTTGCGTCGGAGAACTACTTCACTTCGTAACATTTTGGATCGGAAAATTAAAAGTCTCATTCGAAATAGTCAGTGGAGTAAAAAAGCAAGCTCAAAGTGTGTTTTGAACCTTTCTTCGAAAAACATTAGTGACGATGCAAAAAGTGCCCTTGGATATGGTATGTCCTTTTTTATTGTTAAAAAACCTTCGGCTTTACAAATTTGTTACAGTCTCGCGTGTTTTGAAAAACAGTGTAATCTCCCTCAGTATTTGTTTAACATAGTTAAAGGCCTCGTTTATAGTGCGGCGAATGGTAATTACGAAGATAACTTTCCTAAACGGTTTTGCGATGGCCTCTCACAATTAAAAAAAGATGGGGAGCTCCATATTACTAAAGCAGACAAGGCTAACACCATAGTTATTATGGACAAAGTGGACTACATCGGAAAGATGAACGAGCTTCTCCAGGACCCCGCCACATACAGCAAACTTAGGAAGAACCCGCAGGATGACGTCATCAAATCATTTAATAGTGGCTTGAAACGCATTCTCAAAGATCATAAGGACTTAATTCCGCTTTTCATGTCCACTTCACCTTCTCTGCCCTACCTTTACGGTCTTATTAAAACCCACAAACCTGGCAACCCTATGCGCTCTATTATTAGCTCGGTGGGCTCTATTACTTATAAACTCTCCAAATGGCTTGTCAAAGTCTTGTCCCCCATTCTCGGAACTATCTCTGATTCACATGTAAAAAATTCCATGGATCTTCCTGAAAAATTGAATAATGCACGTACTGAAACTAACGATAGATTGATCAGTTTTGATGTTTGTTCATTGTTTATAAAAGTGCCGATTGATGATATGCTTGACTTTCTCTCCCAAGAATTACAAAAGTATGACCTGCCACTACCTTCACACATTGTTTTGGAACTTATTAAGCTTTGCATTAAAGACTGTAAATTCACTTTCAATAACGAGTATTATCAACAAGTGTTTGGGATGGCCATGGGCAACCCTTATCGCCCCTCCTCTCCAATATTTATATGGAGTTTTTCGAAATTACTTACATTCCGAGAATCCTGGGGGTTGGCATCCCTTGGTTGCGGTACGTCGACGATATTTTGTGTATCTGGCCCATGAATCGTGACCTGGATAACTTCCTCCTTCAGTTAAATGATCAAGTCCCCTCCATTAAGTTTACTTTAGAAGTGGAACAAGACAAGTCAATCCCATTTTTGGATGTGCGTGTACATAGGGAAAGCCCAGGTTTTAAGTTTAGTATCTATCGGAAAACAACAAACAACTTGTCCTACGTACACTTTTACTCGGGAGATGACACCCCCACTAAGTACTTCCATTTTTCCCGGGCTTTTTAGGCATTGCTAATGTACTTAAACTTTTGGATATTAATGTAGTATTTTCATATAACAATATTGTGAAAAATATCATAGTAAAAAATAGCCCTACCAATAATTCAGGCATTATCTATAAAATTGGGTGTAAACAATGTGATTCCTTTTACATAGGTCAGACGGGAAAGGATTTGCACACACGTATAAAACAGCATCAATATTCCGTCAGAACAGGACAGTTGTCCAGTGCTCTTTTTGTCCATTTGTCAGAGTTATCCCACTGTATTGATTGGAATAATGCTTCAGTTTTATTTCATTCGAGCAACATTGTCAATAGAAATATTCTTGAGTCTGCCATTATTCAACTTTCAAATAACTTCAACATAAGCAAAGGTCTTTTTCAACACGATCCTGTTGTTTTGAATTCCTTCAAAACAAATCTAGATAAAAAGGGTAGGACACTTAATCTTTGGTAAACTTGTAAGCTACTTTATTAACTTTTAATCTTCAATTTATTTTTATATATATCGAAACTTGACTCTAAAAAGGCAAAGTGTTAAACCCGGGCGTATCTCCAGTATAAATTTGTATTATTTTTATAACTCATTTGATCTTGTGCTAAAAATCGATATGCCTCTTTGTTAATCCTCTAATCCTTAATTTTTAAGTTTTATTTTTACTTCTCCGTTTATTGCATATATATATATATATATATATGTGTATGTGTGTAGATATGTATATATATATATATATATATATGTATATATGTTTGTGTGTATGTATGTTATTTATTTATATATTTTTTTTTTCTCTTTCTGTAACCTATATATAGGCCGTAACCTTTTATGTATTTCAGTGTTCCTGAGGATGTCATTAGACGAAAGCGCTTGAGCACCGTTTTGTGTTTCCTTTCCTTCGTGGTTTTATTCATCATATATATATATATATACACAACTTTTGGCCAATTATACTAATTATTAAAATAACCATCTATTGACATAAACGTCTAATTGAGTTAATATAATATATAAGTATAAGAGTGAACCATTTTATAGGTAAAAAATAATGTTTTGAAACAAAAACAAAAAAAAAGGGAGTTACTGTACTTCTCTAGAAAACTACAAAGCGTAAGACGCATATACCATTAACTTTCAACAATATCTGTACGAGTCAGTAGCCTACAACGATTTTGTTTCTTTGGGTCATGATATGACATTTGATTCTTCGCGTTTTTGTTTTTAATGTTTTGAAAGAATGTAATTTATATGATAAGACGATCCTCACTGGAAAAAATACAATAATGAAAGTGAAAGTTTTCTTCCTATCTAAAAAATATGTATGTAGTATTTGTAGATATGTATAGTCTATATACAGTACTTGCTTTCTGCGTAATGTAATTTTTGTGTACAGTATATATATATATATATTCGAGAGAGGGTTCGTATTTTGAGTCACATCTTTGTGACATTGGTGTAAAAAAAATATTTGGACAATAAACAATATTTTTTCTTACATTCCTTATTACAAGGGGTAAAAAATTGTGTTCGTTTAAGTTATAGCACTCAAAATCTCCTAAACTTCACCTTTAGGGTGTATGCTTATTCATTTAACGTGAAAAAAAGTGTGAAAATGGGCATTATCGTTTGACATTTCTTTTTCCATACATGTGTGTTATAGTAGTTGTGTTTCAGTTTTGGAGCTCTATTTGAACAAAAGTTTTTACGAATTATTTCGGTTGCAGTATACTTAAATATAAAACTATGGTCTGTAACTAACATAGTTAGTTAAGATGCATAGTTAAGTGCCTGTTACACCTTTATCCTTTTTTAATATACAGGGTGGGCCGTAAGTTTCCATACATAGGAAAAATTAAACGTTTGTTTTTATGTTTCAGATACCCTAAGAATATGCGTTTGACGAAAGAGCAACGAATTGAATTGGTCCTGTGGAGTGGCCTCCCAGATCCCCAGATCTCACCCCCCTTGATTTCTATCTTTGGGGGCACTTGAAGGCCATGGTGTATCAGGAAAAGATACGAGACATAAATCATCTAAAGGAAAGTATCACCAACGCCATTACAAGCATAACGTCAACTGTGCTAATGCGTGTTCATCAACAGTGGGGAACACGTATTGAAATGTGTTTTCAAAACAATGGCAACCATGTAGAGCATATTATATAAATAAAAATGGTTGTCCATAAAAAAATGTTTATTTTTCCTATGTATGGAAACTTACGGCCCACCCTGTAGAACTTTAATTGCCTTTGTTGTGTTTTTCAAAAATGGATTCAGCTGGAGCGGCAAGGTCGCATCAAATACAAATGTTATACCAGGCAGGACTGATTATGAGACAGCTTGAACTCAAATTTGTGTTTTTATTTAGTTTTCAACATTTTACTAAGTCTGGACTGTATTTATGACAAATAGAATTGTGTAATCAGCGGGTAATTAAATGAATATTTCCAGTTTTTAAAAACCAGAATGCGTGTGAAAAATGGCTCTAGCTGTTAAATGGCTGGAAATTTTAAATATTTTTATTTCAGGTTCAGGCTCAGATTCTTCAAATATTTTATCCTAGATACACATATTTACAACAAAAGAAAAATCTGTTGAGTTTTTGCTCAATTTATTACCAAGGTCTGTCTCACACCTTAAAACATGTCATATATGGCGTCCATAAAATTCTACTACAGTTTTGAATGTAAAAAAAAAAAATACTGAGTATTAAAATAGATAAAAAAAAAATAAGCTCTTTCAAAAAACCATAAACAAAAGAGTTCACATGTGTAAGATATCAAATTTCAACGTGCCTTCTACCATTATTTATCGAGCTCAATGGTTTTCAAACTGTGGATCGCAAGAAGGGTGTCGGCGATTCGCGGGAAGCACAAGTTTTTCGTGCCATTTTTCTTTGGTTAACCGTTTCCCTCCGAGAGAGAAATCGATCCTTGTTTATTGGCAACACTAGTCGATTCATTTTGCCCCTGCGTGCAATTGTGTTCACATGTAATCCATTTATTCTCTCAACAAATACCTAATTTTTAAAAATTATGCATTGCTTTGTCAAGTATATACTTTTCTATAACTATGTGGTAATTATGGATAAGTATATTATTCTCAAAGTAGTGAAAACAGTTCAAGTGAAATGTCAAAACCATCCATTTCAATAAGTGTTGAACAGTTGATACAATTACCGGTACATCTTCGTCTTCTAATTTTGAACTTTGAAGTAAGAATGAAGATTTATAACTCTAAAACAAATATGACCACATCCTTATTTAAATATGACAATAAATATCTAAAATATAGGTTCAGTTCTAATGAAGATGGAGCCACTTTATTGCTTGTGTTATTTTTTGGGAAGCATTAACAAACGAGAACATGAAACCTTAAAAATTTACTCTATATTTAAAAATTGTGCATTCATCCATCAAAATTAAGCTTGGTGAATACATCCAACGTTTGAAAGGCCAATTTAAAAAACAAAACCGAACTAAAACAAACTAAGGATCAACTGAAGCTCAGGGCCCCCCAGCCTTCTTTAGTTAGCTTTATAAGGCTAACTAACGAAAATATCACGACCTAACCTAACCAATCGTCAAGGGCGTACAGTTGGCCTAACGATTGGTTAGGTTAGGTCGTGATATTTTCGTTAGTTAACCCTTATAAGGCTAACTAGGGAAGATTGGGGGGCCCTGATCTTCAGGTGATCTCAAACTAATTTTTGTTTAAAGCATGTACTATATCAAAGTCTGCTTTAAGGCATCTTTACTAGTTTCCTACCGAACTGCTAAGTCAAACAAAGTTTGGCGAAGAGCTAAGTTTTATCAGCTGCATTCGATATTTATAATGAAATATTGGGTTAATCTGCAGCTAATACGTTGAAATGTGTACCTCTGTCTGTTGGTCGTAGAATTTGTGATATAAGCCAAGACAAAATACAGTAGGTCATGAACAAGTCAAACTTGCACCGTCATTCTTCTCTATTTAAGGCATTTTCTATTCGACGAAAAGTTGCTAAACTTCTAGAAAATTCTAAACTTTAAAAAAAATACTGCGTTCTATTCGTCATCAAACGTAAGAAATTGTCTGAGCTTTAGACTTTTTTGTCTAAACTTTTAAGAACTTCGTAATCATCTCAGGCATATGTCTAAAGTTTAGCAGGTTTTTTGTTTACAAACACACTGTAACCAAGGACCGAGTTGTAGAATAATTTTTTGCATACGATAACATTATTAATAACTGTTGTTAATTATGGAGCAAGCGGTACAACAATTATGAATATAAATAAAATTAAATGCATACTATTAATTTTTCAAGGAATTTAACAGTTTTAACAGTGATTTAGGCCTAACTAGGCCTTTTGAAAAGCCTATTCTCCCAACTTTAAGTTTAGACGAAATTTAGCAAACACGTTGCCGAATAGAAAACGTCTTTAGTTGGATGAATCCACCGACATTGCACTGTGCACTATTGTTAGTCTACATTAAATACTACTTCAGCGAAGAGATACAGAAAGATTATCTTTTTAGTACGGAATTAAAGACAACAACCGACAGGGACATATGTGAAGCATTGAACGGTTTCTCTGAGGAAAATTAAATACAGTGGGAAAATTGTACTGGAATTACAACAGGTGGCGCTGCTTTGACGATAGGAAAGCACAGATTTGTAAATGACTCGTAAAGCTGGTAAATAGGTAGCTTCACTAGTAGTTTGGAGGCACTGCTTCATCCACTGTGAGTCCCTCGCGTCAAATAAAAATGTTACCCGATTTAAACAATGTTAACAGAGGATGTAAAAATTATGAATTTTGTCAAGCAGAGTGGTTAAATATGCGTTGTTTTGAAGTTATACGTTCAGATATGGAATCTACTCGCAGAACCCTTCTTCACACTGAGGTCCGATGGTTACTGAGAGGTAGAGTCCGGTATTGGTTGAGTTGTAACATAAAGTACTACAGGGGTTCGAAAAGTTCCGTCACCCCCTACAAAATTTACATATTGTGATACCAATTTTATTTTTGTGTGATTAATTGAATTTATATGTGATTCATTGACATTTTTTTTTGCTTTTCCAGGTATTAAAGTTGTGTGAACAATGGCAGACCAGTCCACTTACGCTCTGGAGAAAGGATAGTGATGAACACATGGGGTCATGAAAGGTCACATACTGGCAAAACGACGCATGATATCCAGAATGATTTCAACACAAGATTCAATAAGGCTGTACCACCAAACAAGACGGTATTACGCTGGGAGAAAAAGCTGTTTGAAACTGGCTCCATCAAGGACAGACCACGGTCGGGAAGACCAACAACGCGAGCAGAACAATGTGAAGATGTGATTGCATCGGTGGCTCGTTCACCGAAAAAAATCACTTCGGAAACGATCACAAGAACTTGCAGTCCCCATGTCCACAGTGAGAGATCACATGACAAAAGATCTCGGCATGAAACCATACTGCCCGTCATTTGTTAATGAATTAAGCGATACAGACATGCAGAAACGATATGAAGCTTGTGAACGGTTTTTGACCGTTTTTCCAACAATTCCTACACGTGGAACAGTGCACATGGAGGCGCATAATCCTTTGTTACGAAAATGATGGTGCGCACACAGATATTCTTCATTAGTAACTGTAATTAGTAACTGTATTTATTGTAATTAAAGTAATTGTTGCTAGTGACTTGTTTCTTAAATTACACCTACCACATATAAATACAATTAATCACACAAAAATAAAATTGGTATTACAATATGTACGTTTTGTAGGGGGTGACGGAACTTTTCGAACACCCTGTACAGCTTCTCAGAGAAAAGAATTTACCTCTTGCTTAAAAATGTGAAGATCATTGTGGTCACTAAAACGAAAATATTTAGCGGACATTTTCACACTTGTTAATGAAATAAATCTGCCAATGGAAACAGCAAAAGCCATTCAAGTAAGAGTAAAGAGTAATTACTAAAGTAGTTACTTAAGTAACTAAAAAAGCTAAAGAGGACCAAATCACCAGGACCTGAAGGTTTCCACCCAAGAGCGATAAAAGAAGTAATGGAAGAATTACTAGAACCCCTATTGATCATATTTTAATACTCATTTAATAGTCAGCAAATTCCGTCAGATTGGAGAAGTGCAAACATTACAGCAATTTTCTAAAAAGGAGACAGATGTGAGCCGGGTAACTACAGACCTATTAGCCTGACAAGTGTAATATGCAAAATCATGGAATCAATTATAAGAGAAAAGATCATGCAGCACATGAAAGAGAATAATTTATTCAGTAGTAAGCAATTTGGATTTATTTCGGGAAGGTCAACAGTTCTATAGCTTATCAAAGTCTTAGACAAATGGACCCAATTCTTGGATGAGGGAGCCGCAGTCGACATTGCTTATTGCGACTTCATGAAAGCATTTGATAGGGTACCACATAGAAGGTTGCTGGAAAAACTAAAAAGTTACAATATCACTGGTAGTTTCATAACATGGATCGAGTCGTTTCTCAGTAATAGAAAGCAACGGGTAGTGGTTAATGGTGAAGCCTCTGACTGGAAAGAGGTGGCTAGTGGTGTTCCTCAAGGATCAGTTATTGGGCCCCTCTTATTTGTGATACTCATCAACGATCTGCCAGATGTAGTGAAACACAGTGAGATCTTCTATGCGGATGACACCAAGGTATTCAGAAAGATAAGTGAAGACGAGGACTGCAGCAAGTTGCAATAGGATTTGGAGAAGGTGAAGCAGTGGTCAGAGAAGTAGATGCTGAAGTTTCACCCTAGTAAGTGTAAATATATGAGGATAGGAAGAGCAGTTGCCCAGAATAAGAAATATGAAATGTATGAGGAAATGAGTGAGAGTAATTCAGAGAAGGAGTTATAATTGATAGTAAACTCAGATTCGAAGAACATTTAGCTGAGAAAATAAATAAGGCAAATAGATTAGTAGGAATAATACGCAGAACATTTGTGACCTTAGACGAAGAAATGTTTAAATCGTTATACACTGCACTTGTAAGACCTCATCTAGAATATGCCAACCAAATATGGTGCCCATAAAGGTAAAGGATATTGAGGCCTTAGAAAATGTCCAACGGCGTGCCACTAAGCTAATCCCATCATTGAGAGACCTACCATACCAAGAAAGACTTTAGAAATTAGATTTACCAACGTTGGCATATAGAACATCTCGAGGGGATATAATGTTATAATGTTTCAGACCAACAAAGACCCTAGGATTCACTCATGGCTGGTCTACCTAACTGTGTTCGTAATTGTGTATTGTGTCTGTCCTCCGTGGTGGCGGAGGGGACCTACAATTTTACGTGGGTTCCGAACCACAAGAACATAAGAAATTTATGTAACAACTGCCTGTACATTCGCAACGACCAGTTTTTGCAAAACTAAATAATTATCAATTAAAAACTAATTAATTATCGATTTAAAACTAAAGATAGAATCTCTGGATCCAGAGGATCAAGTCATAATAGACTACTATCCACAAATATGTTACACTCTATATCTATTTATAACCGACATGCAAATATATCAGATCCAAAGAATCCAGTCAATTTCATTACGGTATCCATCAATACTACCTTGCCCAACGAAAAATAAGTCACGGTCCATATCGATTGCGGACCAAGTCAAAATTTACAACCATATACATTACAATATACATACTTAGGAGGAAAAGTGTAGGTGTGACTGTAAAGACTGTACAGTAATGTAGAAATGTGTGTGCACCCATTTTGGGTCTCCCATTTAAAGGTGTTTGTGGGGCAAGTGAAGATCATGAGTTTTTCAATACCTCACAGTACTATGGGGGGCACCGCTCGGCAGAGGAATCTCTTTAAATGGGGTGTGTAAGGACAGAGAGTATCCCCTAACCCAAGATGCTGCCTCCCTATATCCCACAACACTTGTGTTGAGCTGTGGGATCTATCACCACAAAGCCTTAATTTTATTATCTTAAACTATACCCAATCTATCAACATATGCGTCTAATCGATTTTTAAACATGTTTATAGACGTGCTACTAATTACTTCTACTGGCAAACTATTCCACCTATTTACTATTCTATGCGTAAAAAAGTTTTTGGCAACTGCTGTCTCGAACATTCTACTTGTCAACTTACACCCGTTATTTCTAGTCCTATTATATTGAGATATTTCGAAAAAGCTATCTCTATCTACGTTATCGAACCCATTCATAATTTTGAAAACCTGGATTAGATCACCCCTTAGCCTCCTAGTCTCGAGTGTTGTTAATTTTAACTCCTTAAGCCTATCCTCGTACGACTTTGACCTAAGCGACGGAATCATCTTAGTTGCTCGTCTTTGAACTCTTTCGATTTTGTCTATATCTTTGCGCATATGCGGATTCCAAAATTGGACTGCGTACTCCAAATGGGGTCTAACTGATGATTTATAAAGAGGAACTATATTAGGGTTACCATATTTGAACTTTCAAAAAAAGGACACTCCGGAGAGGGGGAAGTGTATCCGTATCAGTATCTACCAACTGACGTTGTATTAATGTGTTATATATACTATGCGCTACATGTCGTCTATGTTGAGTATTTATAAATAAGAAGAAGTGTTGTGGGACCTTTTCCAGTTTGTGTACCGTTTTTCATATAATTTATTTTTGAGAATATTTTTGTTAAAACTAACGAAAATATCACGACTTAACCTAACCAATTATCAAGGGCGTACAGTTGATCTATTATTAATTATAACATTGTTTGTTTCTGGAATAGTATTTACTATTTACTAATAGATCAACGATAATTGGTTAGGTTAAGTCGTGATATTTTCGTTAGTTTTAACAAAAATATTCTCAAAAATAAATCATATGAAAAACGATACACAAACTGGAAAAGGTCCGTGTTATGGCCTCAAAAATTAATGTTAGAAATATTCAAATTTTTCGGACATGTCCTGGAAAAACCGGACGTATGGTAACCCTAAACTATATGTTAGAGCTGTTCAAGATTACGTGTAACATCTATGATAAACAAGTATGCGAAGACCTATTTACGATTCAAGACAACACAATGACGAGGGGGCACGCCAAGAAGATCTACAAGGAGAGACCAAGGTTAAGTTTGAGGAAATACACGTTCTGCAGTAGGGTCTAAACACCTGGAATAGTCTACCAGCCTCATTAGTTGACTCAGATTCGGTTCTGAGCTTTGAGAAGTTGGATAGAGTGTGGGCCCACCAGGAACGCAAATTTGATTACAGAGCCGACATTCTTTGTACTAATCTCGACCGCCACCAGACAGAACACATAACCGAAGGTGAAAATTCGGAGCTGGAGTCACAGGTTTGATGGCCTCTTCCAGAAGACTTCTGTGAGTAAGTAACATGTAATCACCAAATAAGTTACTCAAGTAAGAGTACCTTAATAAGTGAAAATATAATTTAACATTTTTAAAGTGTATCATCGTAACATTCATAAAAAAAACATAACAGAAAGGATCACCTGAAGATCAGGGACCCCAGCCTTCGTTAGTTTACCTTATAAAGCTAACTAACAAAAATATCACGACTTAACCTAACCAATCGTTAGGTCAACTGTACGCCCTTGACGATTGATTAGGTTAAGTCGTGATATTTTCGTTAGTTCGCCTTATAAGGCTTACTAAAGAAGGCTGGGGGCCATGATCTTCAGGTGATCCAAGGGAAATGCCAATAGTTATCAACATTTATCTTTTAACATTCCTGACATGTTGGTTTATGAATGTCACTGGATTTGAAACTTAATATTAAAATCGAACACATTTTTCATACGTGGGTATATATATATATATATATATATATATATATATATATAGAGAGAGAGAGAGAGAGAGAGAGAGAGAGAGAGAGAGAGAGAGAGAGAGTGTGTGTGTGTGTGTGTCGGAAAATCTGGAACCATAGGAGAAATTGGTTATAATTCTTTTTTTGTTCAGGGTATCCGTGAATGATGGCGTTAAGTTTACAAGAGCGTATAGAGATTGTTCTTCTGTGTGGATCTGATGGCTGGTCCCATAGAAGTGTGGCAGATGAATTTAACGATCGTCATCCTGAAAAAATCCAGTAACAGAGCGCGGTTGTAAAATTATTGAAAAAGTTTAAAGAACTTGGCTCTGTAGCAGACAAACCACGTTCATGTCGTGCCAGAACCTCGGTAGAAGTCGGTGAGACCGTAATGGCGAAAATTTATGCTCGTCCTAAAAAGTCATTGATGCGTACAAACTTGGAAATTAGAGTACCGAAAAGTACCACCCATGATGTTTTGAAGGGCGAAAACATCGAATTGAAGAGTATACAAATCCATTACAACAGACATGCTAAGAAAAATTCAAAACAATATGAAGTTTCGTCTGCAAACATGAAAATAAAAACCCACTCTAATAGAGAGAGTTTATTTCCACAACAGTTTCGACGCCCACTGGCATCCTCCTCGGGTGGCTACAGAAACACGAATGAACCAAAACAAGAGGGAAAAACAGTCCAGGGACCGACCGTTAAGAAATTCGCACCTAGGTTAGATCCCATTCTCCCGACACCGGAAGGGCATTTTCATTAAGTACATTCGCGCAAATTTAAAACTATCTTCCTGTTCTAAACATACAGATTCTATTATTTTTTATTTTTACATAATTATTACATTTATTATTAAATTTATTACATTTAATATTGCATAATTATTTATCGCATGTGTCGTGTGAACTACTTGTGGCGCTGTTTGAAACTGCAGATTATAAATGCGACGTGGAGACTAGACGCACTGAACAACGACTTAACAGAAAGCTATCCTATTTATGTGATGAAAGTGCTTGGTCAAAGTGTGCGGTGGAAGGTTCCGTTTTAAATTTATCGACATATGTCTTATCCAAATCCGAAAAGGAAGTTCTTAATTTAGGGCTGTCGTTTGCCCTTAAACCCGATAAAAACATTGTTTTAGATTTTGTGTCTTCCGTAGTTAATTCCAGGGTGGATATTTCGTGTTTAAATGGTTTGATTCTGAGCAAGTTTCTGGAACATTTCAACTCAATGGACTCTATTCCCAAAAGATTCCGGTTAGCTTTAGACAAGCTCAGGAAGAATGAAGCAATATTTGTCACTAAAGCGGACAAAAGTAACACTGTGGTTATTTTGGACAAGTGTGATTATAAAAAATGGAAGCGTTACAGTGATGAATTCACCTACACCAAAGTGAGATCGTCCCCCCTAAAGCGTCTTTCAGCCGAATTCAACAAAACCATCAGGAACTTATTAAAAGATGTCCCGGCGATTGATCCTAAAAGATTTCTACAGATTAACCCCAAACTCCCCCACATTTACGGCCTACCCAAAACCCATAAGATTAATATACCACTCCGTCCCATTATTTCAAACAGGGGTTCCTTTAGTTACAGGTTATCTAAATTTCTCGCAGATAAATTATCCCCATTAGTTGGTAAATTTTCAGGCTCGCACATCACTAATTCCTGTGACTTTATTAACAAAGTTATGTCCTTAGATTTAAAACGGGGAAGAATGATCAGTTTTGACGTTGAGTCCTTGTTTACGAAAGTTCCCATTGATGATGTACTTAGTTTTTTAGAGAGAAAATTGCCAACATGTAACGTAGAACTAGGCATGCTCACATCTGTATTTTTAGAACTGATAAAAAACTGTGTCACCAATAATGCCTTCTCCTTCGGTGAAGAATTTTATTTGCAACGTTTTGGTATGGGAATGAGGTCCCCTTTATCCCCAATACTGAGTACATTATACATGGAATATTATGAGTCGGAATTGTTGCAAACAATATGTCCCAGGAATCTAATTTGGTTTCGTTATATAGATGATATTTTCTCATTTTGGCCTGACCACTGGAACAACTTTGACACTTTCTTTCAGTCATTAAATAATCTTGTTCCCTCTATTAAATTTAAATATGAATGGGAGAACGACAAACAATTACCTTTTCTAGATGTTTTGGTCATTAACGAAAGCGGAAAGCCCAATTTCACGGTCTATAGAAAACCTACTCATTGTAATTCGTACATTCATTATTTTTCATATCATGATGAAGGGGTTAAAAGCTCAATTATTTCTTCCATGTTTCTAAGAGCACTCAGGATTTGTAGCCCACATTTGCTGGACCCGGAAAATTCAAAGATTTGGAAAATTTTTAAGGATTTAAAATACCCCGAGTGGTTTATCAGAAAGGCGTATTTTAAAGCCAGAAAATCTTTTTATGCCCCTCGGGAACCTTCAGTTAACCAAAAACAATATGCGAGTTTGCCTTACATTGCCGGCTTAGAAAGAGTAAAACCGTTGACGAAAGATTTTAAGTTTGCTTTGGCGTTCAAATATTCGTCTACCGTAAAAAGTAAATTGGTTAGGAATAACGTTGCAAAAGAGGAACAAGCCTGTGTCTACAGCATTCCCTGTAAAAGTTGTGATTTAGTATACGTGAGAGAAACTGGAAGAAATATTGAAACCCGTATTAAAGAACACAAATATGCCTTCAGAAGTTGTAATACTAATAATGCCATTTTTTATCACGCCAGCCAAAATAATGATGCTATAGATTGGGAATCAAGTAAGGTACTTTATAAATGTAATAATTATGTCAAAAGAAAAATAATAGAATCTGTGTATAGAAAAAGTAGATAATTTTAATTTGTGCGAAGGTACTTATAAGTTAGACCCTTTAATGAGATTCTTGGTCAAAAAATCCCTTACGGAGTCGTGGGAACGTGTTCGAACCTAAGTGTGAATTTCTTAAAGGTCTCTGGATTGGATTGTTTCCTTACTCGCTTTTAGTAAATGTAATAATGGAAGTAATAAATGTGGAAATAAATATAAATGCAACAGATGTAATAATAAAGGTAATATTATAAATTTAATAATTAGGGTAAAGGTAATAATAATAAATGTTAAAAAAATGTAAATGCAATAATAAATGCAGTAATTATGTCCAAATATTAGAATCTGTATGTATAGAACAAGAAGATAGTTTTAATTTGTGGGAATGTACTTATAAGCGGACCCTGTAATAAAATGCCCTTCCGGTGTCGGGAGAACGGTATCTAACCTAGGTGCGAATTTCTCAATGGTCTCTGGATTGTTTCCTAATCGGCTTTTTTCATTCGTTTTTCGGTTTATAAGTTCTGTATAATAAACAACAATGTAATAATTCTGTAAAAAAATTAAAAATAATAGAATCTGTATGTTTAGAACAGGAAAATAGTTTTAAATTTGCGCGAATGTACTTAATGAAAATGCCCTTCCGGTGTCGGGAGAATGGGATCTAACCTAGGTGCGAATTTCTTAACGGTCGGTCCCTGGACTGTTTTTCCCTCTTGTTTTGGTTCATTCGTGTTTCTGTATCCACCCGAGGAGGATGCCAGTGGGCGTCAAAACTGTTGTGGAAATAAACTCTGTCTATTAGAGTGGGTTTTTATTTTCATATTTTGACCTTCACGTAGAAAAAAGTGAAGTTTTTTTGCATTTAGTCTGCAAACATGTTTGGAGATAGGGGGGTGGACATTTTGAACAAATTTTATAAATAAAGTGTAAATAAAGTGTTTCTTCTATGGTTCCAGACTTTTCGGACACCCTGTATATTATATATATCTTCTATACTAGAGAAAGGCAGTCCTGTCTGTCTGTCCGTCTGTAGGCACCATGTATTTACTATTACGCGATTCTAAACATAGAAATAAATGCGCTTTGCTTTGTTTCAACTTTTTATTGTAGTGCTTTAAGATTGTCATTAGTTCGTTCTTTTCAATTATTCGGTCAATAAAACTATAGAAAAGAACGTAGGAATGAAAATCTTAGGCTTCAAATCCGAACCCATTGTATCAAGATTTGTGAAGTTTAAGATTTTTATGGTTGCATTCTTTTGACCGAAAACTATTGACTCCCCAGTAATTGGGGGGGGGGGGGGCCGCAGGGCCGGTAGGGCCCACTTTAGTTAGTATATATAATATTTAATTAATGAGTAGGTTCCCATTCAAAATTTTCCTTTGCGAACTCAGTGAAAACTCAATCCCTCATCGCTTCGTTTGCGAGTCACTTGCTTTATTCATAAAAAAAAATTTATGTTCTTGGCTGGCCGAATGGCGCAGCAGGGGTGGGATGGCGCAACAGACCATACGATCCGGTTCAAGTCGTCACTTGGGTCGCAGGTAAAAAAATTTAATGCTCATTACTAAACATCATTATTTCGTGTTTAACTTCGTGTATATATATATATATATATATATACATATTCGTGTATAACTATATATATATATATATATTATATATATATATATATATATAAGTATTCGTGTATATATATATATATATATATATATCATCGTGGCTCGTGTCGTAACACCGCTTTCCGTCAATCAGCTAAGTTAAGCAACATGTGGTCTGGGTAGTAGTTGGATGGGAGACCATCTTCTCGTCCAGATTATGTAGCGGCTCGTCGTTCGAATCCCACGTAAAGCTGTAGGTCCCCTCTGTCAATGACCTTAGATATTGCGAAGGATGTTAAAGAACCCCATTATATATATAGATTATTTGTTAATTACCGGCAGGTTTTCAACTGTACCTAACCAATAATTGAAAAAGTTAACTAGGCTAGCTAAGCTAACTAGGCATAACTAGTATCTTAATGCAGATAACTTGTAAACTTGATAAGTTAGATCAATTCCAAGTTAATTCTACTTATAGGGTAAAGCCTAGCTTAAAATTTTAGAACATAGATGCCGGCGTTCTGCATATGCCATAACATATGCTTGTGCTGTGATTACTTTCTCTTGATATATTAACTGAACCTTTGTTTACACAAAGGCCAGAAAGGGCACCATAATCAGTTGATTTTCATTCAACGAGTATTTGCCAGTGAATTTGATACGCTTTTGTATTAAGAAAATGATGTGGGATCAATAATTTGAGTTTGACAAATGAAATATACTTAAATAAGTCAGTACTCATCTGTCTGTTTGGCAGGCTTACTATAGCTTAATAACTACTATTTGCGTCAATATGTTTCCTCAAATTCAATGGAGAGTTCATAAATCCAGAACACTCGCGGTACTTTGCAGGCACACCAAAGACATGAATTTCAAACTCTTGTTCTCTTTTACTTTAGATTTAAAGACCCTCCTTAAATAGGGCCACGGATTTCCAGTTACTTCATCGACGATATCATTAGTGGTCATTGTGAAGATAAAACAGTAAATTTAAATTTAAACAGTAAAATTAAGGAAAAGTGACTCAAGCACAGTGATGAACACGATTTATGTGGGATATTAAATGGCACCACGCACTTGCATGCCTAAGTCCTAACCGATTAATCAGCAAACGCACTCCATATACCTTTTGAGCCGCCAGACAGATGAGACGATAAGGAACGACGACACAAAGTAGATACCACCTATACTGGTTAATGGACGTTGATTACAGAAGAGAATGTGAAGAGGTCCAAGGTGGCAGCAATGAAGAGTTACTCATTGACGCCTTTAAGAAAAAGTTACTCTGTTACTTAGTAATAAAATTACTTCGTTACAAGTAAAAAGTACTGAAAATGTTACTTAGTGTAAGTATTATGACAAATAATTGCATTTACTTCGTTACTTTAGAGCTCTGATGCAAGGTAAAGGTTTTGAGTTGAAACTGAAAACGTGGTGATGTTTCCTTCCGTTATTGATTTGTTGGAAGAGGGGGGGGACTGTACAACTTGGAAATATATAGGCACTCCTTTCTGCACATATCGAACTGTCGTCTGTAACTTTCGAGTCCTATTCGCCAAGAACTTTCGTCAAGGATTAAGTTAGCTTCAAAATCCATTCAGTGCCCATGTTGAGACTACAGTAGATCTTGAAATGTCCCTTCAGCACGATTTGACTGAGCTTTATTGTGATAACATCTTTAAATCTGTATTTCAAAACACTGTGCTACCTAAGATTTGGAGCGCTACTGCCCAGCTAATGCCCTACTCCCCTTTTCGACGACATATTTGTATAAGCAAGGATTCTCCATTGTGGTCAACATCAAACACGAAACAAGAAAAACACTGCGGTTGGAACATGATCTACGAGTTTGTCCGTAGTGGGATTTGATTGTGAAAACCAGACAAGCACATGTCTCTCATTGAATAACCCAGAAACAAAAAATGACACATTTTATAAAATCGATAAAGGCTGAATTTTATTTTCTGTAGTTTTAGCTTTGGGTAGTTTTATTATTACTTGTTTCAGTACGTGTCTTATTTTCAGTTCTGTTATAGTCGTGATTTTTAGTTTTTAAGTTTATTATTGTTTGATTTATCGTATCGTTTATTACCTTCAAGAATATTGTATTTTTTATGGAATTTACATCCTCTCAATAAAGCTTATCATTATCACATATATAATGTTTCAGACCAACAAAGACCCAAGGATCCACTCATGGCTGGTCTACCTAACTGTGGTTGTAGTTGTGTATTGCGTATGTCCTCCGTGGTGGCGGAGGGGACCTACAATTTTACGTGCGTTCCGCACGACAAAAACCTTAAATTTACTACCTTACACTATACCCAATCTATCAACATATGCGTCTAATCGATTTTTAAGCATGTTTATAGACGTGTTACTAATTACTTCTTCCGGCAAACTATTCCAGCTATTTACTATTCTATGCTTAAAAAAGTTTTTGGCAACTGCTGTCTCGAACCTTCTACTTGTCAACTTACACCCATTATTTCTAGTTCTATTATATTGTGAAATTTCGAAAAAACTATCTCGATTTACGTTATCGAACCCATTCATAATTTTAAAAACCTGGATTAGATCACTTCTTAGTCTCCTAGTCTCGATTGTAGTCAATTTTAACTCCTTAAGCCTATCGTCGTACGACTTCGACCTAAGCGAAGGAATCATCTTAGTTGCTCATCTTTGAACTCTTTCGATTTTGTCTATATCTTTGCGCATATGCGGATTCCAAAATTGGATCGCGTACTCCAAATGGAATCTAACTAATGAGTTATAAAGAGGAACAATAATATCGCGCGATTTGTATTCAAAATTCCTAGCTATAAAACCTAGCACCTTGTTCGCCTTATTGACCGCTGTTGTACTTTGTTTCGCCACTTTTAAATCACCAGTGACGATAACTCCTAAATCTTTTTCCTGTTCTACGCTTGCCAACTCCTTCCCTGACATACTGTACACAAAATTACCGTTACGCGAACCTATATGTAAAATTTTGCACTTATCGACGTTAAATCTCATTTGGTTGACCAATCAACGATTTTATTCAGATCTTCCTGGATTTTACCTCTATCTTCATCATTAATTGCCCTACCACCCAACTTCGTGTCATCCGTAAACTTTGAAACTGTACTGACTAGGCCAACATCTAAACCGTTAATATATATAAGAAAAAGCAAGGGGCCCAATACAGAACCCTGAGGAACGCCGCTCGCTACATTAGCCCAAGACGACTCCGCTCCATCAATGACCATCCTCTGTTTCCTATCTCGCAACCACTCTTCTATCCAATTTATTACTACACCCCTGATTCCAGGAGCCTTAGTTTTTTCAATGAGTCTTTAGTGCGGTACGGTGTCAAACGCTTTTTGAAAATCTAAATACACTACATCAACCGCCCGATGACTATCGTAAACTTCAACCACACTTTGAAAAATTCTAAAAGATTAGTTAAGCAAGATTTGTTTCGCCGAAAACCGTGCTGCGTATTTCTAACCAAGTTATGCAATTCTAAGTGTTCAACTATCCAATCCCTAATTATATTGATTTCAGTAGCTTACCTACAACAGACATTAAACTGATTGGCCTATAATTTCCCGCCGCACCTTTATCGCCTTTCTTAAAAATAGGTGTTACAGTTGCTAACTTGAAATTATTTGGTACGCACCCCTCAGAAATAGACGCATTAAAAATCTTTGTTAGCAGCAAAACAATGCTTTCTTTTAATTCTTTTAGTTGTATGGGATATCTGGAATCCGACCCCGGTGATTTAAGCATTTTCATTTTATCAATATAGCGCATTACCTCCCTTTCACTTACCACAATATTATCTAAAGTATTACCATTGTCAAAAGGTATTATGTCCATATTCGTTACATCTTCAATTGTAAAAACTGACGTAAAAAATTCGTTTAGCAAGGTATATATATATATATATATATATACATATATTTGAAAGTAACTAATATTTTAATTGTATATGATGTTTAACTCATTTTAAGACTGAACACAAATAAAAAAGATTATTAGAATTATTTATAAATTATAATTATTTATAAATGCAGAATTGTTTTATCTTGTAATTATTTAATTTTTGATAATTAAATATGTATTATGAAACTGGGTTGCAAGATGTGTTTCACTTCAAAAAATTGGGTCACACGTTTAAAAAGTTTAAAGACCACTGATTTAGACAGTGTTGCAATCTTTCGGGATTGGTGAAATCATCCTGAAGTTCCTGGGGGTTATGGCGTTTACTTTATGCTTAATTCTTTGTTTAAGATCTTCTAAGTGGTTAGGTTTAGTTTCAGAGACCTTAGTTTTAGTCGTTTTCCATAGGTAGAAATCTAACGATGTAAGATCGAGTGACCAGTGAGCCCATGCAATGGAGCCACGATGTCATATTGAGCTAAGTCGTAGTCAATGTCGTAACACGAATTCCCGTCGATTAGCGAAGTTAAGCGACATTGGATCTGGAGAATAGATGAATGGAAGCCCTTCCTCTGCGTCCAGATTATGTAGCAACCCGTGGTTCGGATCCCACCTAAATCTGTAGGGCCCTTTCTTCATATGACCTTAGATGTTGCGAAGGGCGTTAAATAACCCCATCATTACATTACACAAAATCTAATCCATCTTTCCGGAAAGTTTTCGTCAAGAAAAGTTCGAACACTTACAGCATACTGAGATCGGGACCCGTCCTGCTGAAAGATCAAGTTCTCAAAAAGGTTTTGATCTAAACTTGGAACGAAAAACTCTGGAGCATCTTTAAATATGAAGTACCGCAGTGACACATAGACCATCGTAAAAAAAAAAAAATAGGTGAAAAAAATTTCTTTCCCGTGTAAAAAACATTAACATGGTTGTGTTCTGTCAATCTGTCACTTCATGGGATTATCTCATTCCTAAATTCGGCAGTTATATTTGTTAACGTTGCCACTGACGTGGCAGTTCAGAACACATATCAATAACCATCCTCCAAGAGTGTTTGAACTAAAGTAATTTTGTAAGTGTACAGATGAAGTTTATCTCACATAACATTACAGACTGTCAACCTTGACATCCCCATTTCAGCGGAAGCAAGACACACACATGTTTTGGGAACTTTTCTCAAAGCATTCACGGACACGTTCGACATCTTCCAAAGCTGAGCATGGTTTTTCCTGACCGAGATAAATCATGAAATTAACCAGTTTTCTTAAACCCCACCACCAACTCGTATAGTAAAACATTTCCGATGGGGTTTCTGTTCCATACTCGTTTTTAAATTTCCTTTGAAATGTTATTACAAATTCATACTTAGCTAAGCACGGCACGCACTCTGCTTTCTCTTCAACAATAGCCATTTTTTTGAGTGGAATTTTAACGTTGACGTAATGCCTTCACAGCTGCCATAGACTAAAATAAATTTTGAAATATACTCTAAATAAATAGTCATAAACGCTTTTTTTTTTAATCATTAGTTCTTATTTTATTTAAATTAAACATAGTAACATGATTTTATGTGCAGATAAATAAATGAATGGATAAGTAAATAAATAAAATTAATATATACATACAGTATATATATATACATACATATATATATATATATATATATATATATACAGGGAGTTTCATAACATGTGGGACGCACTTTCAGGATGGATTCAGGACCTGAAAACAATGAAAAAAGTTTATATAATCATTTGCCCGAAATCGCTTTGTTTCCGAGTTACAATCCGTTATGTGTTCCAGCAAGTATCCGCCTTACCTTTAAAGGAAGTGCTCAAAATGACCGCCTTGCGCTTGAATACACGCCTGAACACGCCTCGTTATAGACTGCCTAGCGCGTTCAAACATTCCAGGTATTGCTCGGATTTTCTGGCATCCTTGTTCTACACGTTGGCGAAGCATTTTAACGTTGTCAATGGGTGTCACGTAAACGATGGATTTCAGATGACCCCACAGGTAAAAATCGAGTGGATTCAGGTCCGGGGAGCGAGCAGGCCACGCAATGGGTTCATCACGGCCTATCCATTTATCAGGGAAATGGTCATCTAAATAGTTTCTGGCTACTCGACTAAAATGAGGCGGAGCGCCGTCATGCATAAACCACATACGACGTCGGACACCAAGAGGAACTTCATCTAGTAAATCGCTTAAATCATTCCTTAAAAAATTGGAATACGATTCTCCTGTTAATCTTCCAGGCAAAACAAAAGGACCGATTAAGTTGTCGGCAATAAGTCCTGCCTATACATTGATACTAAATTGTTGTTCGTGCCTTGACTGGATGATGGCATGCAGATTCTCTTCGGACCAGTGATGAGTGTTGTGAAAATTGATCACGCCATTTCTTGTGAAGGCAGCCTCATCAGAAAACACGGACGATAGAAAAAGAGGATCGCGAGCACATTGTTGAAGGAACCAAGTACAAAAAGCCTCTCGTGGTGGGAAATCAGCTTCAGTAAGGCCTTGTACTCTCTGAATGTAATATGGGTAAAGCTCTTGTTCCAGTAAAATTCTCCATACAGTTGTGGAGTCTGCTGCTGCTATCCTTCGGGTGCTGATACCAGGATGTTCCTCCATGCGATTCAGGACCCGCTCCTGCAATTCAACAGTTCTGGCGCTGATTGATCTACCACCATCTGAAACTCGCTTGTTGAATGATCCTGTATCACCAAGACACTCGTCTATTCTCTGAAAGGTCTTCTTATCTGGTAGACGGCGATTCAGAAACCTTTCCGCATACAGACGTCTTGCTGCGGCCGCATTACACTCGGCAAGTCCATACATGAGATGCATGTCTGCCATTTCTCTGTTTGAATAAGCCTCCATTCTGACTTCACATACACACTATCACTGAATAGCACAAAAACTTTTAAGTTTTTTTTTTTACTGGACTGCACTCTGACTGACTGATGGCTCTACACTCAACGATTTTGAAACATGTCATAGAGTGTACGAAACATTACAATCGGCAAGACCATACATGAAATAAGTCTCGTACACACTCGCAAACATTGTCGGCAAGCAGTGTTTGTAAACAGTTTGCGGAAAGAATTGCTGGAACACAAAACGGGCTATAACTCGGAAACAAAACGATTTCGGGCATATGTTTATATAAACTTTTTGCATTGTTTTCAGGTCCTGAATCCATCCTGAAAGTGCATCCCACATGTTATGAAACACCCTATATATATATATATATATATATATATATATATATATTATATATATATATATATATATATAATACATATATGTATATATATATATATATACACAGGGTGTTTATAAAAAGTCCCTATCTATTTCATTGAAAATGTAGCAAAAAGGGTAAAATTCAATAACAATATACTAGAAGGCATACATTTAATGAATGCTTAAGCATATGATTCTACATGAGCACCATCAGTATCTCTACTGATGTTCGAATTTGTCAGCAGCATTGCGAAACACATTTTGGAGCATGACGGGTTATTTTTGTAACTGCTGTTACGATATGAGCACGTAAATGTCCCAGCTTCATTCAGATGGCATTTTAAACATCGTCGTCTTTCAACAAGATGGGGCACCTTGTCATTACGTAAACATTGTTCGAGAGTACGTAAATGAACGATTTCCAGATCGGTGGATCGGACGTGGAGGCAACAGGCCCTGGGTGGCTCGATCTCCTGATCTAACGCCCTTGGATTTCTTTGCATGGGGCTCTATCAAATCAAACGTCTATCAAACGAGGCTTACAGATCTGCAAGATTTACGTGCTCGTATCGTAACAGCAGTCACAAAAATAACCCCTGTCATGCTCCAAAATGTGTTCCGCAATGCTGCTGACAGATTCGAACTCTGGAGAGATACTGATGGTGCTCATATAGAATCATATGCTTAAGTATTCATTAAATGTATGCCTTCTATTATATTGTTATTGAATTTTACCCTTTTTGCTACGTTTTCACTGAAATAGATAAGGACTTTATAAACACCTTGTATGTGTATATATATGTATATATAAATACTGTATAACTATGGGATTTCTTTTTAAACATTTGACATTTTAACACGGTTGTACTTTTTATTAACTGAAATAAAGCATGAAATATTTACTGTACCTCCTCTACACATGGGGAATTGGTCCTCTACAGTAGTGCAAAACATGCTCTATATCAGTGGTCCGCAACCTTTTTCTCCCCTTCGGATTATTTTTGAGGACCCCTTACCGAAAATAATTTGTATATTCTAATTGTGTGTGAATTAGAATATACCCCTTGTTTTCTGCGGACCCCTGAACCTCATTCACGGACCTCTAAGAGGGTCCGCGAACCCCAGGTTGCGGACCGCTGCTCTATGTGATGTCCTCTTAGCTCATTAACTCTTTGCATACGAAAAGGAAAATTTGCAGTACTCTGGACAGAGTATGATAAAAAAAAACATTTTGGCCACCAACATCACCAGATCTAACCCCTGTGACTTTTGTCTGGTTGGGGTATTTAAAAAATAAAATGTTTAAACAGACTCCACACACAATAAAAGAATTAAAAGCATCATTTGAACAAGAAATTTTTCAGATTTGAACAGATACTCTAGAAATAGTTTGACTGTCGGAAAAAAGGTATGTTAGTCCTGGCTAGGTTAGGTTACGCTATGTTAGGTTATTTAAGGTTTGGTTAGGTTAGGTTAATCTAGATTAACGAGTACCTCACTATTTAATGACTTAACAGAAACCACCGTTCGAGCCTTCAATTGTGGCCGAAACACTTATCATCCCATTTCAATTCGATGGCACTATGGTGAGGTTAGGTTAATTAGATTTGGTTGGTTAGTTCTTTAAATATATAGATTTTAAAAAGTCGGTACCTCGCTTATGCGGAGATGCAAACATGTGTATGTTCGTGCTCATACGTTTCTTTTATGTTTCTGCTACACTTTGAAAAAGTAATTAAAAATCAACGGATTACGTTACCTTACTTGGTTCGATAAGTGTGGGAGGATGGGAGTTTGTTTTACACCATACAATACCCTCAAAGTTTCCTCTCCTTTGCAGAATAGGTGATGAATTCTGGAAATATAAAAAATGATATTAATAGAGGAGGTGCTACTAGCTACGCAAACTTCATGAAGTTAATTCGTTAATTCACCGCGTTTTAATTATTTTCAGAAAGTGTGGCAATATTAAAGAATCACCCGGTATATATATATATATATATATATATATATATATATATATGAAAAATTATTTCACGAAAGTGACACGTGAAAAATATTTATGATGAATAAAACCACGAAGGGAAAAGAAACACAAAGTGGTGCTCAAGCGCTTTCGTCAGTGTTCCTGAGGATGTCATTAGACGAAAGCGCTTGAGCACCACTTTGTGTTTCTTTTCCCTTCGTGGTTTTATTCATCATATATATATATATATATATATATATATATATATATATATATATGTATATATATATATATATCAGTAGGTATGCATACCTAGAATTATAATTACTAGACAATTCGAAACGAGTAATGCAATTTGAAAAAAATATGAATTTGGGCAAATATGAAATAAGAAGTTAATTCCCGTTAAAACTGAGCTCACTCTACTGACGATGATGGAACAGCGAAAATGCTGTTCTAAGATGACCTGTTAACTTATCGGTATTCTGCACTGCGGGGCATTGGGTATCGAAAGGCAGTGAAATTTTGCAGTTAATGGGTATAGGAGAAAGAAAGGAAGCTGTTAATTTAGCATTTTTTACTTACATTTCTGATTATTATTTTCTTAATACACACCCATTACTATTATTATTATTATTATTATTATTAGTAGTAGTAGTAGTAGTAGCAGTAGTAGTAGTAGTAGTAGTAATAGTAGTAGTTTCTCAAAATTACCTAATACTTTTTGTTTTTATGTATACTGTATACAGAATGTTTAGTAACAGTGAAAGTAATAAGTAATACATATATACAGGGCGTCCCAAAAAAATGTATACACAAGTTAAACCCATTAGAATTAATAATGGCAGTCAGACTAAGCTTTGAACAAAGGAAATTCATTCTAAAATGCTACTGGAAGTGTGAAAACGCAGTTGAAGTGCAAAGACAGTTTAGGAGGGAGTTTCAAACAGATCCACCAACGCGACTTACCATCACTCGAATTAGAGATAAGTTTGAAGCCGATGGAACTGTTCAGAATGTCCACAAGAAGCGTTCCGGAAGACCACGGACATCGACAAGCCCCACAAAGCAAGAAAGAGTACTGGAAACGTATCACCAAAGTCCAAGAAAATCTGTGCGGCAAGCGAGTCGTGAGGTAGGAATTTCAGAATCGTCTGTCCAACGCATTTTGAAGCGCTGTCAATGGAAAAGTTACATTCCAAGATTAGTCCATGCTATTAATGAAGATGATCCGGACCGAAGAGTGGAGTATTGCGAGTGGTACTTGGCACGATGTGGATGTGGATTGGACGAAGGACTTTTTTTTATGGGGATACTTAAAAGACAAAGTCTACGCTATAAAACCTGCAACAGTCGCTGAATTGAGAGCAGCCATTGAACGAGAATGCACACAAATACCAAACGAAATGTTTCGTGATGTTTGCGATTCCATTGCTTCGCGTTATCAGCAGTGCCTGGACCAGAACGGACGTCAGTTTGAAAACAGGCGTTGACAAAACAATTAAATAATGTCTGTAGATTCTATTACATTTTGAAAATGAAATGTATTTTAATAAACACTGCCTTTATATTATTTAAAGTGTGTATACATTTTTTTGGGACGCCCTGTATATATATATATATATACAGTATATATATATATATATATATATATATATGATACACACAGACACATGGAACAAGGCACTCTTCTGGGTCTGTGTGCATCATGAAAAACCTCAGGGGACCATTCTGAGTTCAATCCCATATATATATATATATAATATATATATATATATATATATATATATATATATATATATATATATACATTTTAACTGCAAACAACACGCAGTATAATTAATGTAAAGAACGACGCTTGTGTAGAAGAGCGTCCGCACAAAACGAGGAGATAGAACGAACAAGTGAAAAACGAGGCACCTCCCAAGAATCGAACCCGGGATCATCCAATTGATGATCTCGGGTTCGATTCCTGGGAGATGCCTCGTTTTTCACTTGTTCGTTCTTTCTCCTCGTCTTGTGCGGACGCTCTTCTACACAAGCGTCGTTCTTTACATTATATATTATATATATATATATATATATATAGATATATATATATATATTATATATATATTTTGTGTGTGGTGTGGTGTGTGTGTGTGCGCGTGTGCGTGCGCACACACACACAAGAATAAAGAATTCACATTTCAGTCCGTGCACAATTTTCTAATTTGATTAGATTTTTAAAAACTGCCACCTTTATCCGATGATTTCGATACCATGCAGCGAAAGAATGACGTTGTTGTTGTTGTTGTTGACGTTATAAGAGGTGAAATTAGAGTTGTAAGAGTGATATCAGAAAGTGGGGAAATGTGAATGACGAAACTGGGTTTGTCTAAATATACTCGTAAAGGTTCCAATTTTTTTTCTTACGCAATAAGCAATAAAAAGTACTAAAAAACGAGTCCTTCGTTCGTTTGCGTGGAATGACCTCAGTAGTATAGCCGCAAAAGGGGAGAGTGCAAGAATGTTGCAGGTTATTATGTAATGTTGCAAAGGGGGTGGGGGTTGTTGCAAAGGGGGAAGGGGGTTGTTGCAAAGGGGGTTGGGTGTGCAGGCAAAGGGGGTTGTTGCAAAGGGGGGTGGGGAAAACTTGGAGGCGGCGTTATCCCCCAAGAGAAAGGAGGAGGAGGAGAGAAAGGAGGAGAGGTGTTCACCTGGCAGGAGCCAAGTGCACATTAAGACTTCAGCCGAGTTGGCGTTGTTTTATAGGCTCCTAATCAGCCAGAATCAGCCAGTTGGCTGAGCCAGTTGGCTGAGCCAAGGTGAGAGAGACGCCTGAAGGAGAGAGAGAGAGACAGCTGAAGGAGAGAGAGCTGAAGAAGAGAGAGATGCCTGTAGGAGGGAGAGACGCCTGAAGGAGAGAGGATAGGTACACATGCAGGAGGTACACATGCTGGAGGTACACACACATACGCACACATGCAGGAGTACACATGCAGTAGGTACACATGCTGGAGGTACACACATACGCACACATGCAGGAGTACACATGCTGGATGTACACATGCAGTACACATGCTGGAGGCAAACATGCAGGAGAGAGAGAGAGAGAGAGAGAGAGAGACACCTGAAGGAGGAAGATACATGCAGGAGAGAGAGAGAGAGAGAGAGAGACACCTGAAGGAGGGAGAGAGACACCTGAAGGACAGAGTGGAGTTCTCCCCCAATTTATTTTCGTTTCCCTAACCTAAGAGGCCACTAAGGGGTTTACCAAAGGGCCAGAAATAGAAGGAGCAGAGCTCCTTACTCGGCTGGAGCCGAGGGGGAATGGTTCTTCACCAGCTTCGCGATCTTTTATAATCCTCTATTCTGGCTGAGTTGCCAGATAGCGCAAGGTATTCAGTTGCCAGATAGCGCCATGTGTCCCATTAATCGTGTAACACATATATGACGGCTGTTATTCCAAATGTACTTGTATATATAATAAACTAATGAACCATATAAAATACCACAATATATATTTATATGGTTATTCAGTCTGAAGATTCAACCGTATAAAATAACACAAGCGCCTCTTTCATTACGCTTTAATAGAATTAACAAAGTTACCCTATTTCGTTAGACAGAAAACGAATTTTTATAAGGGTTACCCAACGAATTATGAGAGCATCACCGAATTAAAACTTTTATGGGTAACTATATCGACATAAGCTTATTATTGTAACGTTTGCTCCCAATATAAATTTTCCTAAATAACAGTAAAACCAATTAATTTATTAAATAATTATGAAACTTCATTTAAATAATTTACGATACAATTCCACCAAACGAGATGAAAACTTATGAAACATATAGCCTCATTCCTGCGACGAAAAAATGAAAAATGACGAAAAATAAAGAAATTATTCATTTGGAATTGCCCAAGCCACTATAGCGGGGTCGGAGAATATCTGTTCTTTTAAACATCTTATTTCTGCTTATTAAATAACTTTTTAGACACTTGATTTTTATTATAAATATTTAAGTCACGAATAACAGTGGGAAAAACGTCCGGAAAAGAAAATTATGAAACATCTCCTTCCAGACCACTCTTGATATATATATATATATATATATATAATAAACAACTCATGCACACACACACACACACACACACACACACACACACACGATGAAAGGCAGAAACTAAATCAGTTCGAATCGTGTCCCTAGAGACCTTTTTCGTTCGAATCGTGTCCCTAGAGACCTTTTTCGGGTCGATGGTTTAAGCTGTTCGAGCAGAAACCACCACAGACTCCAGATATTAATTTTATCATTGTTATTACTTCTACAAATATTTACGCGTATTTTGTATGGTGTCATATAGAAATATAATGATGAGATGCTTTTTTAAAATATAATTCGGTTATATTTCTTTATATCCTCGACCCTCAGCCTCCCTCATTTTACACTACGTTTTGGCAATTTCCAAAAGTTACCCAATAAATAATTCGTTACATATATATATATATATATATATATATATATATATATGGCGCCTCGGTGGTGTAGTGGTTAGCGTCGCTGATTACGAATCCATCGGACCCGGGTTCGATACCCGACGGCAGCCGGCGCGCAGCAAAGCCCAGCTGTTCATCCTTCCACATAATAAAAGAAAGTGGTTGGTAGATAAATGGGTACCCTAGGAGGCCTAGTGGTCAAGACGCTGGGCTGCTGATGGGTCGTGGTTCGGAATCCACGTTAAACTGTAGGTCTAAGGTGGAGTGAAAAGCTTGACCTTCGTCAGAATGAACAATTCGGGCGGAAGCTAACCAAAGGTTAGCCCGACGCGGGCAACGGGTCACTCGCAAAGAGAATTTAATCATTGGTAAACTTCCTTCCAGACCACTCTTTCTATATATATATATATATATATAGAAAGAGAGCGAGAGTTTTGTTCAATAAATAATAATCGAAAAAAACATCATAATGCACGATTTTCTATGTAGCAATACTAATTAACTCTTTCTCGCCTACGGCGGTACAAGAACATAATACGTGCACTCGCTCGTAAATTAGACCTCCAGTTTAACATGGGTTCAGAAATACATCTCGTCGATGGGATTCGTTGCTTACTCTACCACATGGACTTTTATATGTAAGAGACCTAACCTAACCTACGAAATACATCTCGTCGGGGCCGATCCTAGAGCCATATATAGCAATGGAAATGAGCGCGATGTGTCGTTAAATACGTGATTTAAAATAACAGGACCATTTGACCCGAGGCAGTAGTATACCCGAAAAACATCGTAATGCACGATTTTTTCTATGTAGCAATAATAATTAACTCTTTCAAATACGTGATTTAAAATAACAGGACCATTTGACCCGAGGCAGTAGTATACCCGAAAAACATCGTAATGCACGATTTTTTCTATGTAGCAATAATGATTAACTCTTTCAAATACGTGATTTAAAATAACAGGATCATTTAACCCGAGGCAGTAGTATGCCCGAAAAACATCGTATAACCTAACTATAATTTGCAACTATAGTTTACCTTGACTTTCATATGCTTCTATCCTGTTTTATTAATAAAGATTTTTAACTTTTAATAACGTATGAATAAAGATTTTTAACATTTAATTTTATTTTAGTATTTATTCATGCCACGCCGCCTTAGACCACAGCTTAACGTTGAAACCGAATGTTCTTTTTAAAATATAATTAGGATATAATTTCTTTATTATAAAATAAGTTAACAATTATGTTAACAAACAATACTAATAATTTGTAAGTAAAAAATATAATATAAGGGACTACCATAGAAATGTAAGTGCCTATAATTCGATTTTATATATATGTTACTCGTCCGGTCTCGTTATAGCGGATTGGTACACGTCATAGCTCCACCCAGCTACATCGGCAGCCAATCACTACGAACATCTGGTCTTTTGGGCGGAGCTTGGCGAATGTGCATAAAAGGGGATTTTTCAGTTGGGAGTAACAGTAGCTATTTTCGCATCAGTGAATAATCATTCCTCAACCATGGACCTGTACGTCTCCCCAGACTTGTATGAAGAACGTGATACTGCAGCATTAACCAAATTAGTCTTTTCAATGCGACTGATTGTGGCGAACTATTTTCGACGCAAACCGTAGAAGATATTTGCAGTGACGCTCCTTACAATCCGACGCAAGGGACTACCATAGAAATGTAAGTGTCCATAATTCGATTTTATATATATACGGAGAGTTGTAGTATTTCGTCAAATAGATACTAGTAAAAATGTCAATCAATGTTATTTCCCCATCATGCTAAAATCGAAATTGGTAATCGAACCAAAGATATCTTCACATAATGGGGATCTGTCTGTCTGTCTGTATACTCTGTATATGTTTTCATTATTCCTTTAAGGTCCGATGAGGATTTGACACGTGTTATACAATCTTTTGAAGGGAATATGGATGATATACTGATCAGTCAGCAGTGTCACACATCCTCCCACCATGGACCTGTACGTCTCCCCAGACTTGTATGAAGAACGTGATACTGCAGCATTAACCACAATTAGTCTTTTCAATGCGACTGATTGTGGCGAACTATTTTCAACGCAAACCGTAGAAGATATTTGCAGTGACGCTCCTTACAATCCGACGCAAGGGACTACCATAGAAATGTAAGTGTCCATAATTCGATTTTATATATATACGGAGAGTTGTATTTCGTCAAATAGATACTAGTCAAAAATGTCAATCAATGTTATTTCCCCATCATGCTAAAATCGAAATTGGTAATCGAACCAAAGATATCTTCACATAATGGGGATCTGTCTGTCTGTCTGTATACTCTGTATATGTTTTCATTATTCCTTTAAGGTCCGATGAGGATTTGACACGTGTTATACAATCTTTTGAAGGGAATATGGATGATATACTGATCAGTCAAGCAGTGTCACACATCCTCCACCATGGACCTGTACGTCTCCCCAGACTTGTATGAAGAACGTGATACTGCAGCATTAACCACAATTAGTCTTTTCAATGCGACTGATTGTGGCGAACTATTTTCAACGCAAACCGTAGAAGATATTTGCAGTGACGCTCCTTACAACCGACGCAAGGGACTACCATAGAAATGTAAGTGTCTATAATTAGAATTTTATATATATATATATATGGAGAGTTGTAGTATCTCGTCAAATAGATACTCGCCAAAAATGTCAATCAATGTTATTTCCCCATTATGCTAAAATCGAAATTTTTATGGCGTTCACTCCTCGAACCAAAGATATCTTCACATAATGGGGATCTGTCTGTCTGTATACTCTGTATATGTTTTAATAGCATTATTCCTTTAAGGTCCGATGAGGATTTGACACGAGTTATACAATCTTTTGAAGGGAATAGGGAGGGTATACTAATCAGTCAACAATGTCACACCGAAATAATGTAAGTGTTTTTCGATCTTTTTGGGATAAGAAGACACAATATATTTTCATAAATTTATTAAATGAAAGAAATCAGTACAATAAACGAATATACCGTTACAAATATACGAACAAAAACATTATAATATACAACGAGTACGTACAATTGGAAAACGGTTTTTTATCTGTCTGCATACCATTTCATCGTTTCGGTGAGTGTGACACGGGTCAAATAAATTTAAAAAATTTATAAATTCTTTATCATTTGACATATGCATGAGAAATGAGACACAGTACATTCCGCAAACATTAGTAAAATATCCCTGCATACGAAATGGGTTCCATACAACTTCGGGAATATGTAACTGAGCGAGAAATTTTACAATAATAGGGTCACTCCAGGGTTGAGTACCGAGTGAATCAAATAGTACAGGCGCTGTCTATTTTTAAAATAGACAGCGATCCAGTGAATCCCTTCATTACCGATGATGTCTGTGTTCACAATAAGACTACCGCATTCTCGCGTACTTGGCAAACTCAATGTTTCATTCTTCGCAAACACGCCGATAAATTTGGAACGTGTGACTCGCTCCATTACTTTCTGAAGTGTATTAGCATCCATTTTAAAAGTCAGTGATAACGCTTCTAAATCTATCTACTTCTATTAGGGCTTGCGATTCGAGATATACTAGTACACTAATAGGAGCGTCTATAGGCTTGGCGAATTCCAGCCGCACTGAGATGTTACCGCTCTGCTGTGGTGTTAAATGGGTATTTACGCTAGCAGATAAGTCAGGTGTAATGTCAAACGGATAAAGGTTAAATTGATCAATGAATTCTTCCTGCGTTACCCCATTGCCAAGCTCATCACAATCACCTGCAATATGGGTCAGATTACTATAGGCTATGGCACAAAGAAGTAACACAGCGTCTGATGAATAGTCCGTACCCATTGTTCCACCCAAAGCAGTGCCATTAACGTATAGAGTTATATTTTTAAGTCCGAAATTCTCGAATTTAAAGGCACTCTTTTTATATTTTCCATTCACCGAAGCGTGGTCCTGCATGCCGATTAATATCCTTTTAGGAAGATTTCCAAGGGCAATGTTTTCTATCTGCTTCGATGCCAACCCTGCAGGAACCGTATATAGTTTGATCTGCACTCTGTTAATAGGATATTTCACTGTAGCGTTTAGTAAATTTTTCTCAATTTCTAGTTGTTTTGGTGAACTTAATTTCACTCGCCGTACGCGGAGGTATGTGTCCATAATGTGAACCACAAAGGACTTTGCACCCTCTTCTTGATTCGCATCCAGATTTAAGCAGATCTCAGGACTCGTGCGGGTGAGCTTTATTTTCATATCCACCCCGTTCACAAGCAACTTCTCCTGGAAAGTGAAATCTGTGTGCAACCGTCCAAAACACTCGTATATTTTCTTTTTAGAATTTTTAAATTTGTCCTTTATACTATTTTCATCTTTAGTTTGATAATATCCCTCCGCACTTAAAAAGGTAGCCTTCGCTTCTTTGGAAAAGTTGAGGACATTTTCCAAATAGGCTCGTAGATGATAGTACCCCGTGCCTGCCGATATGTTGGTCTGATTTAAATATACGTCACACTGGTTGATAATGGCGTGCAGAAAGTTTGTTTCAGGGTATACAGCATATTTGTCATCGCAGGCCGTTCCATCAGAATGGGCTATACGTAGCTTAGCGTACATGTGCACACAGCTTGGATCAAAAAAGTAAGGACCTGAGCTGGGTATCACGAATTCTATAGGTGCACTCGGGGAACTAATTGTGTTTAAAGGGTTAATTGTAATAAAGTCACTGTGCTCAATAGAAACTTGGGTTGGCGGGAGCTCAAAAAAGGACAGCTCCGATTTACAGCATTGTGAACTACATGGGTGGATGAAGCGTGCCATGGCGAAATAGTGACTCCTCTCTCGACAAGTGGTAAACAAACTATGATTCATGAGATCAATATCCTTAGCTTATATCAGTCAAAAAGTGGTCAACCATAGGTTTCATTCGCTTACAGCATTTCTTTTTTGATAGCCTTTTACGTTTAATACCACGTGACCCCTTCTTCTTCTTCCGGGAGCCCTCTTCTTCTTCCCGCCACCACGCATTTTTCTTTGCATCTTTGATGATTTCGTTCCGTGTACGCTTTAAATGTTTTTTTAGAGCTTCTTTAGGTTTAGCCCCGGCCAATATGTCTTCTGCAGTGTTAAGGCCTGATTGTAGCGCTTTCTTCCAAGGTATCTGGCACCCCTCTTCAGCAAAGGAACAGCCGTACGTAGTATGGATGAAAAAATGGAACCAAGTCCACTACCGCGCTGGTATCGCATCCCTCGATAGACGGTGAAAGGCTTTCTATCCATTATAACTCAGTGCGTCGAAAGTGTAGCTTCACTGTTAAGCTCCCGTTACCGAATGGGAAGTTTTCGCCCTCAATCGTTCTTATATATATTGTGATATTGGTTATTAAATTAGTTGCGACATTCACATAATGGGGTCTGTCATATGTAATACTCAAACTCCTTCCTCTATGGTTGGGGATGTGAGCAATGCGCAGCAGGCGTGCCTGGGTATCCCCAACAAACTGGTGCTCCACTATATTACTGTAAATATAGCACATGTCTGGGGACCTTTCAGCCAATTTCTCCATCTTCAATTGATACATTAATCTGGACAAGTTATACTGTGTCTCGTGAAATGTGTCTCTTTGGAAGGCTGCGCTATATCGGCCGTTGGTTAGAATTTTGAACTTTCTATGTTCTTTAAGACATCTGTTAGTCTTTGATTTTAGGATTAGTGTATGTGCAGGGTTGTTTACGATTTCATATACTAAATCATTCGTAAGGTTTGAGTTTCTTAAACTTACGTTTAAGCCTCTCACAACATCCTCGGCCGAACCATATTGACCCGGTCCCTAGTCTTACTTCTGTACTGTAATACCGTGCAATCTTAGTCCGAGCGATGCGCATAGTTTCATCCATAGCTACCCCAGCTTTTTCACACTCGTCAATGTCTCTAAGAATCGTAAAAACGGTTTCTTTATGTTCAATATTTAAAAAGACGGTGTCCAGCTGAATTTCGCATATCCCCACCTCATACGAATCACGACCCAATTCAATGTGCCCATGGAGTTCTGTTACAAAGTTGGCTAGCGTGTTGTTAGGGTGTACAGACAGGGACGAGGAGGACGGGAGTGTGACGTAGAAATGGTTAGGAGCCATGTTGCATACTATTTAAGCTTCATATTGCATCAGCTTTTATATAGGTGTTGAAGCTTTCTGGGTACCCTAGCCATTTCACCAGGTACATTTTTCTCCTTCCTGAACCTTTGCTTCCTAAAATTTTCTCAATTTTAAACACATTTTTTTCTAAATTAAACGCAACTTTCTGCAATTCCTCGCGGTAAAAGCCTCCTGAGATTTCTTCCCCATTCAAATCTTCAATGTAATACATCATTATCACACCATTAGGTCTCACAGCCCTAACTTTAAAAATCTCGCGTGTCCATCCTTGCTCAAAACCCTTTGCGAATTTATTCCCCGAACGCGACAGCCTTACATAATCATTGATTTTGAAGCGCACAGAGTGTGGTGGTGGTGGTGGTGGTGGTGGTCCATCTCTTCTCGGGAGCGTACCTCTTTCTAAAACTTCGTTAGGTGTTGCCCCAATCGTGCGATGGTGTGAGCGGTTGTAGGATGATGCCAATGATTCCAGAATGTCTAGAAATCTGTATGTGTTTTTATGTGTAAAATAACGGTGCATGCGTTCCTTTATGGTGCGCTGAACTCTTTCAGCTAAAGAAGCCTTATGTATAGAATTGGTTGTGTAATAGCTGATATTAAACTCTGTCAACATATTCTGAAAAGCACGGCCTATAAACTCCTTCCCCATATCCGTACAAAAATAGCCAGGAACCCTGTTTTCTTTTAACATTAGCGTTTTGGTGGCTTTAGCAACTGTTTCAGGTGATTTATTTTTCAGAGGAACTAGCCACAGATATCTAGAGAATACGTCTATTATGAATCGAATGTAGCGGTAACCATCGTTATACACAGAATATCTTTGCATGTCTATTAAATCTGCTTGCCAAATAGAATCAATCGAGGAAGCCGTTGTCTTGGCTGTTTTAAACCTTTTTCTCACAGGCTTATGAAGCGTATAAGCGTCCTGCTCCCTCAAAAATCTTTCAACATCTTTTTTTCCTGCTCCGTAAACACTTCTGTACAGTCTATCTACGCCGCCGTAAGAGGATGGGGTAGAAATGTCATAATAGCGTTTAGTTAATACGTTAGCCATTTGCGTATTTTAGAGGCACGTGGGTAGGGTTGGTTTAACCTCTTCTTGCTCCTCTTCAAAGGTGTTACCGCCGGGGGTGACGGCGCCTTCAACTGTGTCACAGGCGTTGCATGTTCCAAGTCTTTTAACCTGTTCAGATTTCCTATCAACGTTTTAGGGACATTTATTTGTTGTAGTCTTGCTTAATATGCTTCCATCCTGATGGTGATGGCCGATCCCACTTTCTCACCAGATCATGGACTATCTACGATATTCGATCCCTGTACCTTTGATCCTTCCACAATGATCTCCCCTGTATCGGTCCATTGTATGGCGGGATCCTCATTCAATAGATTATAAAGACTTAAGCCTTTACTCCTCAATGTAAGTGGGAGGGTATTTTTAATACATGTTCGATATGTTGTGTGGCTAATCTTTTTGGTTGATCAGCTGTATCGTCGGACACAGATCCTATGTCGCCATCGTCCCCCGTGCTGTGCCTAATAACCACAGGAATCTCCGTAGGGATCTTATAATTTTCGTACTCGTGAAGAAATTTCTGCAGAGCTTCTTGGTATAAGATTCTTTTCTCATCAGGTGTTTTTTTCACTGTTTAATAGGGCTAACAATTCGCTTTCCATTCTTTTAAGTCTGCTTTTACGGGGATCTAGATCCGTGTCTCTTTGCAGTAAGCGTACACCTCGTGGGGAATCACTACCACTTTCTTCATTATATTAATCTAGTCAGTAAAGGGCCCAAAACTGAAAATAAGATGGGGAGAAATGACCCTCCTGTTTGCACAATAACTCGTTTTTTCTTCGCTACAGTTTGACTTTTACGAGCGAGTGTACGTATTATGTTCTTGTAGCGGCGTAGGCGAGCCTTCTGATGGGTTTTCATTGATACATTGCAATTTATAACGTTAAGACAGATTTCACAGATGCATTTTAAAAAGTCGGCGTCGATATTTTTAATAAACATCTGCTGCATTGCCCGGGGCAGTCGATGATAGATTTTTATTAATTCATGGTATTTCTTTAGTCTCTTTGTCATTCTGGAATATACACCGTTTCAGGCTCGTTTGGAAATATATTCGTTCGCAGAAGCACTCTAAACGTGTTTCGCGGATGAAGGTCGCAAAGCAAATATCCGTAACGCATGCTTGTAGCTTCTTTATAAACTTCCAAAAACTCCTTACGCTGATTCGGGAACATTTGATTGGCTAATACCCCAATTTGTGATACATCTCTACGTTGCGCGAATAAGACTAGATATTGCGTATTTAACGACACATCGCGCATGTATCTATTTTGAAAAATAGATTCTGATTGATGAAGAACACGCTTATGTTAAGATGGTGGGAGTATACTGTAAATGTCTCGGCAAACGTTTTATCCATCTCCAACATGAGATCGTCAATTACAATGATTGTATGTTCAGTTCCCTTTAGCGAATTAACGTCATATACACCTTTGTGGAACAAAATATCATCTTGGTACTCGTTGAACACTGATTGATACGTCGAATAGCACCATATAACTTTATGCACAAATTTCGAGAACATCTCGCCCTTTTCTTTAATGATTTTAAGCATAAACACAGTTTTACCACATCCTGTAGGTCCAGATATAATACATGTGGATGGGCTCGTGAATCTGAATTTTTCTACAGAGTCCATTTCTAACACGTCACACTCCTAAGTGGGTCATTTACAAAATATTACAAATTTTGAGTGCTGATCCTTATATTTCTTCTCCCACAGAACCGACGATGAGGTAGAGCACCCTATCATTACGGATGACGATGACAGTGTAGTTGTGATCTCCTCCCCTGAACCCTCACCAGCGATACAGGTTGCACGTCCAAAGCGGAGGTATGAGAACCCCACATCAGGTATAAAGCGGCCGAAATACGTACCTGTTGCAGCAGACCCCCAACCCTCAACCTCTTACGCAACACCTCCCCAGCAGCAGCACCTCCCGCTAATATACCCCCTTATTCCGCCCCCCGTTCTGTTAAGTCTACAATAATAGATCCCCAACCCTCCTACGCAACAGGGCCCCCAGCAGCAGCACCTTCCGCTAATATACCCCCTAATTCCGCCCCCCGTTCTGTTGAGGATGTTATTACGTTCGAGTTGGTGCGCGCCGCAGCCCCCACCCCCGCCTTGACTAGAAATCGGTATAGAGTCAGGGTCGACCATAGAGCCCTGTATAGCAATGGAATTGAGCGCGGGATACGCAGGGTTGTACAGCATATTATAGAGTTTGCTCTTCAGAATCGCGACGAGCGTGAGGTCAGGACGAGTCTGTCCTTTGGGTTCGGTCAGATGACGGTGATGTAGACGATTATTGGGTGATAGTACCGTTTAGACGTTTGGCTGCTGAAGATGTAGAATATATATTAGGGCGTATAATGCAAGCCGTCCAAAGTAGTATAGCCTTCAATATGGACAACTTCACGGTAAATATTGACCGTGTATTCCGTGTTGCGGGTCATAGTGCCATACCGTACACTCTTAACTTCAATTCTCCAACTATTTACCGAAGGCATATAAACGTCGATCGTGGTTGCGGCTTTATAGCAGTACTCTTAGCACGTATGTTTACTGTACAAAATACACGGACTCAAAAAATTTGGCTGCCTACGATCGTTGAGCGTGCCCGTAAACTAGCTGTAGACTGTGAACTTGAATTTGACTGTAATATGGGTCCTGAAGAGCTGAGAAAGGTAGAACAGGAAATGAATGTGCGCATAGTTGTATTTGGTTTGGATGATCGCCGCCGGACTGTGTATGTTTTTAAAAGCTGTGTGAGAGATCGTACAAGCCCCTACTTATTTTAGGATTGTCAGGGACAACGTATCTCCCCATCCGTAATATAAGGGGGCTTTACGCGAGTTATGACAAAAGTCGAAAATATGGGAGACATCATGATTTGTGTAAGGGGTGCCTCGAGTTTGCGGATGATATAGTGAGACATTGTAAAGAATGTCCATGGTATGTGAGCAGTGTAAAAGCACCAAATGTGAAAGCCGTGTAGTTGAGAAGAGAGACTGTGATGTGTGTAGACGCACATTTTTCAATAATAGCTGCTTTGATCTCCATAAATCAATTGGTACGTGCAGGAAAATGAGAATCTGTGAATGTGGTATGTTTCACACAATGGATAATTGGGGAAAATTTAAGCACAAGTGCGACGTAATTCACTGTCCTACATGCCAGGAGGAATATAAGGCGGATGGAGTAAAGCATGTGTGTTATATGAAAGATGCTAAGCCTAAAAATAACCCTTGTATAACTGTGTACTACGATATAGAAACATATACGAACGCTGAAACCAAAGAGGTAATTCCACATTTACTTGTGAGCCAGACCATCTGTGATGAGTGTATGGGTATCGAATGTGACGAGTGCCCCAAATGCGGTAAACGGACAAACGTTTTTAAAACGAATGTCGCGATAGTCCTGTGAAACTATTTGTGTCCTATATTGTCAAGTTAGCCGACAAGTTCAAAAAATGACTGTGTATATTCTCGCCCATAACGGGGCAAAGTTTGACACGCAGTTCCTTTATAAGGAGTTGCTTGAACACGAATCCTCTGAGATATTTACAGGTGATCCATTGAAAAGAGGCAACAAATTAATACAGATGCAGATAAGAGGCAATGTACAATTTAAAGATACTTTATTATTCACACCTTGTAAATTAGCAAAGCTACCCAAGGTGATGGGAGTAGCAGCTGAAGTTTCCAAAGGATACTTCCCATACACTTTCCTCACCAGCGAGACTTTAAACTACGTAGGCCCACCACCCCCCAAACATTATTTTGACTGCATGGATGAACGTGAAGACTTTGATCGATACTACGACAGTTTTAATGAAAGTAACCCTTATAATATAGCTGATGAATGTGAGCGTTATTGCGTGAATGATGTGCGCGTGCTTAGAGTATGTTTCCAGGCCTTTAGAAGTATGTACATAGCCCGTTTCAAATGCGATCCACTGCAAGTCGCAACCACCATCGCATCATTATGTTTTACGGTGTTCAAGAATAACTTCATGCCTAAAGACACCTTAGCCATTATTCACCGAAACAACCCCCGCAGTTACGGACACAAGGCTATTTACTGGCTCATACACCTGCAGCAACAAACAGGTGTATACATAAAGCACGCCCGCAACACGGGTGAAGTACCCATTAAGATTAATGGACGTGTTTTTTGGGTTGATGGGTTAAGTGAAAACCGTGTCACTGGTGTGAAGACTGTGTATTCCTTTAATGGATGCTGGTGGCATGGATGCCCCCGCCCTGAGTGCGGTATCGTCGGAGATATCCACGGTAGATCTCCTGCCGACTGTCTTGCAGGGACCCGCACCCGCGATCAACTTATAGGATCACAGTTCACTCACAAAGTCTTGTGGGAGCATGAATATGATGCACGGATGGAGACAGACGATGTATACCGTGAGGAAATAAAAACGATCAAGCGTTCAATGGTGCTGGACCCTCTCAAATGTGGTGATAGCTTGTTTGGAGGACGTACAAATCCATTCAGACTATACTTTCCACCTACGGTGGGCGTGAAGCTCCATTACTACGATTTCTGTTCTTTATACCCATACGTGATGAAGAGCCATCCGTACCCCGTGGGCGCTCCTGAGAAACTGGTGGGACCTAGCATACCCTCCATCAATGAATTTTCAAAAAATTTGAATGATCATTACTTTGGGCTCTCTTTCGTAGACGTACTCCCCCCGCAATTTATGGATGCCGATCTTACCTGTCGTTATCGACGACAAGCTCATGTTTCCCCTGTGCGTGAAGTGCGCGGAAGAGGATAACGGCGAATGTAACCATATACCCCACCAGCGTAAGATCAGAGGCGTATATACAAGTCCTGAGCTGGCCCTAGCCGTACGCCATGGTTATAGAATACTGAAGATACACGAGGTGTGGAGGTTTCAGAAGCTCCCCAACCTTTTCACACCATATATAAAGCCTTTTTGAAGGATAAGGTTGAAGCATCAGGGTATCCGCGAGGAGTTGATACCGAAGATGAAAAGTCTGCCTATATTCAACGTTACCGCGACCGCGAAGGTATACAACTTGATCGTGTCCAAATTGTAAAGAATCCTGGCAAGCGCTTTAGTGCAAAATTGTGTCTAAACAGTCTATGGGGAAAATTTGCGCAGAATACCGGCAGAGGGAACATTCATTTGGCACAAAGTTATAGCGATGTCTGGGATTATGCCAATGCCCCCGATAAAGAGGTCATGGAGATCGTGAATGTAGGTAATACTTACGTAATAAAGTACAACAACACTGAATTTGCCACAGATACCTCAAGGGTTACAAACATACCTGTGGCGAGCTTCACAACAGCCTACGCCCGTATAAAACTTTGGGGTCTATTGCATTCTCTTGGGCGGAGAGTATTGTATGCCGATACAGATAGCGTGATATTCACAGAGAGGGAGGGTGATTACATGCCCGCTATTGGGGAGTTCCTCGGCGAGCTCACTGATGAGATCAAGGATGAGTATGGGGACGACGCATACGCCGACTCTTTTATCTCAACAGGACCTAAGACTTATGGGGTACGGGTCAGGGTAGGGGATGAAATGAAATATCGTGAAGGCAAAGGGTATTACGCTCAACCATGCGAATCGGGAGGTTGTTAACTTTGAGTCGTTGAAGGATCTAGTATGTTTGCAACCTCACCAACTAATTGTAGGCACCCACAATTTTCGGGCGCAGAAGCTGGGAGGCGTGAAGGAACTTAGGGGTACGATGGTGTGCCGTAACACCTATAGGAAACGTTACCAGTTACCTGGTACCTATGATACCGTACCCTTTGGATACCAATGATGCTTCTAACTCACACGTCTTGTATATAATCGTATCTATTTGTATATATATATATATATATATATATATATATATATATATATATATAACTTGAATATCTCGTTTATTAAATCGTATTTGTAAATATATAACTTGAATATCTCGTTTATTAAATAAATCAAATAGCGTTTCACTTTCTCCTTTGTGTGTGTGTGTGTGTGTGTGTGTGTGTGTGTGTGTGTAGGTGAAAGTTCTAAGCTCCGCCCACTGCGTGAGTCATGCTACTATCTGGGAGTCCCTGCGTGGTCAGTCGACCGCAGTAAGCCCGAGAGATCAGACGTGTATTCAGATCAGACGTATATTCAAATGGCTACCTTTAATATTGCTTGTACAACGTTTACGAAATGGTATTCAGTAAAGTGCCAGGATGTGGTGGATACCGAAAAACTTCCTATTCCCCCTCCTATGCCTCTTTTAAAAACACATTGGATTGTGCGAAGTTCCAAGATGTACAAATACTCTACGGATGTTCTGGTGAGACCGTTGAAGGCTTTCGTTGCACAGACGATGTGCTGAAGTATACTGCAGGCTAAACTTTATAAAGTCTCACATACACCGTGAAGTAAAAGAAACAACGCGTGCAGAAGAGAAGCAGCAGGTATGGATAATGAGTCTTGCTGATGGGTGGTGTGACAAGCGGTATTACGTCATGCTACACCATGTCGATTACTCATACCCTACGACTGGAAATGTGAATCTCGTGATCATGGACAATCTTAAGTATTTTTATCACTATATTAACGTATATCATGATGAGGTTCGTAGTGAGGTTGTGGCTAGTGCCCTGCGTGAATTTTTAACAGAGTTTAGAGACGAGTATCGTTTGATGGGCAGAAAGGAAAAATATGAACATATGTTCCTCTCAAATAGTGCGCCGGAGTGTGGAGATGTTTAGTAAAATGTTCCTAGTTCTTATCCAAAATGTCTGGTGCGTAGGCTGGTAGTGATATTCTTGTACCGGTACAACAATTCGACTCGCGAACAAGCCCATTCACGTATCATCGAGTCAGCCGCCCGTCGAACCATTCCTGCCTGTGCCTCACACGGCTCATAGTTATCTCAGAGCTTGAGCCGAGTGGACGTGCGCTCTTCGAATACGATGGAACTTCCTTTGAGCAGCATTCTCAACGCCTCGTACGATGTGTCCGTGACGAAATCGTTGCGCGTGTTCAGGCGTAATTCCGGTACCATTAGCTATGTACTGGAAACGGAATGTAGACCGACAAACAAACGGGTTTATTTAAGTATCGAGGAGATGAATAGAATCTTTGTGATAGTTGAGAAGTGGAGTGAAGATCGTTATAAAATACCTGCTAACGTAGGTACAAGAAGAGAGCAGATTAGTGACGCACCCTCATACGCCGTTGTATGTACGTTGTGTATAAATAACGATCGGCCGTGCATTGATATAAGGCTGATGTGGAAGAATGCTTCTGATAATAACGCTCTTATTCCTACGCGAAACCGTTTCATCCTCGACAGAATGTTTGAAATCGTCGGATTCCGTAAACTGAAACCTATATTAGACGCGCGTGTTACGGATATGCTTTATTTTGATACAGTACTTGAATACGCATACACTGCTCTGCTCGATGGGTTTACCGAGTGTAGGGCTGGTGAGAATGGTCTAGTGCTGGATGTTTATTTAAAAAGTTTAGACTCTTTGAAATACCATGAACTTTGGTACAAAGCAATTGATCGGTACAAGGCTGAGCTCACCTACACCGTTCACCCTGAAGAACTATTTCTTTATATAACGCGCAGTTGTCGTAACGATTTAGAAGATTATTTCAATTGCCGCTATGTTGAGTGAGTTCACGATTGAAAAGCTCGAGTCGGTAGAAATAAACCCTCGATTGGAAAAGCGTTCTTATAAACTTGTGTTTAATAATGTAGCTAACGATGAACTCTTTGTGCGTGCTTTTGATTGTATTCTAGACGTGTTTAAAGATGACTTACCAACCGGTTGTAAAGTGGGAACAAAAATAGTACTGAACGATATGAAAGCCATTCATATCGAATACAGGTTTCCCTATACTTTAAGCGGTGAAATATTATTAAGCCGCATATACTGCGTAATGCAGAGCAATAATGATGTAATTGTAAACTCGATTAAGACAGAGTTTAGTATTTTGAAAAAAAAGTGAATTGTATATATATATTTTGCTTGACATTTCCCCGATTATACGCATATTTCTATTGATTTGTGTTTATTTATATATATATATATTTTGCGTGATATTTCTCCTGTACTGTTATGTACATATTTCTATTGAAGTGTATATGAAATGTATATTTTATTTTATATATCACCATAATTGTGTATGTGTGTGTATATTTCTCCTGTACTGTTATGTACATATTTCTATTGAAGTGTATATGAAATGTATATTTTATTTTATATATATATATCCATAATTGTGTGTATATATTTCTGTTATACGCATATTCCTCAAATGTATATTTATTTTCTATATATTTATAATAAAAAGAATGATGCAATGTTGTTTATTGTTATGCCTTCTACTACCGGTATTCTAATAATGTATACAACAGGTATCTAGCAATATTTAAGCCTTCTAAGCCAACTGGCTGATTAGGAGTCTATAATAGTGTATACAATGGTATCTGGCAACTCTGTCTTCGGAATACATGGCGCTATCTGGCAACTCATTTACAGCCAACTGGCTGATTAGGCGTATATAATAATAATGTATACAATAATACTGCTAAAAAGAGGTATCTGACAACCATTTACAGCCAACTGGCTGATTAGAAGTCTATAATAATGTATACAATGGTATCGCGGTATCTGGCAACTCATTTACAGCCAACTGGCTGATTAGGCGTATATAATAATAATGTATGCAATAATACTGCTAAAAATAGGTATCTGACAACCATTTACAGCCAACTGGCTGATTAGAAGTCTATAATAATGTATACAATGGTATCGCGGTATCTGGCAACTCAAGCCATTTACGCCAACTGGCTGATTAGGAGCCTATAAAACAACGCCAACTCGGCTGAAGTCTTAATGTGCACTTGGCTCCTGCCAGGTGAACACCTCTCCTCCTTTCTCTCCTCCTCCTCCTCCTTTCTCTTGGGGGATAACGCCGCCTCCAAGTTTCCCCCCCACCCCCCCTTTGCAACAACACCCCTTTGCAACAACCCCCTTTGCAACAACCCCACACTCCTTTGCAACATCCCCCATCCCCTTTGCAACAACCCCCACCCCCTTTGCAACATTACATAATAACCTGCAACATTCTTGCACTCTCCTTTGCAACAACCCCCTTCCCCCCTTTGCAACATTACATAATAACCTGCAACATTCTTGCACTCTCCCCTTTTTCGGCTATACTACTGACCTCTTTGGAGATCGAGAGACAAACACCAAAAAATTAATTTATTCATTACTTGACCTAAAAATTGAAGTGTTCTTATGACAATTTTAATAATTTTTAGAGTGCAAAAGATGATTTTATTAACGGAGTTAGCTGAGATTCAATAAAAGAAATAGAGTTTCTACACTATCAATTTAACGTACACCACAAACACACACACACACACACACACACATATATATATATAATATATATATATATATATATATATGTATGACACTATTGCAGTTGGGTACCCCAACCCAACAAATTCAATTACATTAAAACAAAAAATTTAAAGGACAATTAAAACAAACAATTCATTCTATGGGATATAATGCCCGGTTAGGTTAATTGAATGCCCAGTTAGGTCAACTGTATGCCCTTGACAATTGGTTAGATTAAGTTGTGATATTTTCGTTAAAACTAACGAAAATATCACAACTTAACCTAACCAATCGTCAAGAGCGGCCAGTTGACTTAACCGGGCATTCAATCAACTAAAGAAATTCTCAATACTCCATAGAATGAAATGTTTGTTTTATTTGTCCTTTAAATTTTTTGTTTTAATGTAATTGAATTTGTTGGGTTGGGGTACCCAACTGCAATAGTGCCATATTTGTTGAAAACAGAGGTATAATTGAAAGAAATATTCTAGAATGTGCATTCATCCATTTTAAAAACAATTTCAATAACAGTGCGGGAATGTATAAAATTGACAATATCTTGTTAAAATTCCTTTTGCCTCTCATTAACTCTTGTTAAGTATGTGCTAATTGTTTTGGTTTCCGCTACGTTGTATATATTTATGGGCATCTTGCCTTCTCTCTTCATTCCCTGACGAGGTGTAGCTCTGAATACACGAAAGACCTTGGAATCGTTTTTCTTTTTCCTTGTGGGTTTGCATCATATATATATATATATATATATAATATATATATATATATATATATATATGTGTGTGTGTGTGTGTGTGTAGTTAAAGAATCTTTCTAAAAAACTTTCCCATTTCCTTTCTGGTTCTTTAATATAATATTAAAAGGTCTGCTATATTTTAAACCTGTCTCATGCTGTATGCAGTTGACTTGTATAAGAGAGCTAAATTCAAGCCATTTAGGGAGTATGTATGAACTCTAAAACCACACATAATTTCCATTCCTCGAAGCAGGGTTGCTCTGCTTGCTATTATTATATATTATATATATATATTATATATATATATATATACACACACACACATGTATTGTAGCTATGTAGAAAGTGATACCAAAACCGGATTTTATAATAGAGTACTTTTTATATCACTAAAGCATAAAAGTCAATATTCAATAAATTAATTATATTCAAACAATAGTAAAAAAATATGTGAATGCGCTTGTGATTGAAACGGATACATTTGTATTGCCTTGGGGAAGAAAGGCAGGAATGTGGGTAGTACGAACAAACTAAACACGGAATTGGATATGAACCAGACAAACAAATTAACAAACAAAATTCTTTTATTTTTTTGCAGTTAAAAAAGTATTTTAATATGATGTCATATACACGATGAAAGAAATGAAATGAAAGCATGAAATTAAGTGAGATAATTTGATAAACTCTTAAAATAATAAAAGGAGAATATCACTTAATTAATCGCCGGAAACATTATATAAAAAAAATGATCATAATTTGTATGGAAACATAAGGTAAATGTAAGAATATTCGAAGATCTTTCAAAATTAGTACATAAAATTAAATAAACATTATGCAAACTTAGGTTTTGAAATGGAATAAGGTAAATTTTCAAGTAAAAATTACATATCGGGACAATAATATGTATTCATTACTAAATATTGTACATACATATACATACATAAATACATATGAACATACATACAGTATATACAATTATACATACAAATACATACAAATATGTTTTAAAATTATGACGTATCATTGAGAGTAGTGAAGATTGCATAGTTGCGGCTTTAAAATTTGGTAATGTCTAGACATGATGCTCTTCAAGCGTTATTTAAAAATCGAATGGGGTGATGTGTGTTTGATTAGAGTAAGGAGGTCATTAGTGAGGGAGAGTCTTGTGACATGACACTGCCATTATAAGAGCTTGAAACTGTCTCACGCATGACTGCAAGTTGTCATTATTTCAGGGTGACGTTGACAGTTTGAAAGAAACTGTAATACTCAGTGAAGAAGGTATTTGTATATAATTTTGTATGCTAGTCATTCATATGATAACACAGCATTGCTGATTCAAATGGTGATAAGCCATGTACGGGAACCTCGTTAGTACTTTGACCTTCTATGTACTTGGTAGTGATGCTGCGAGCTGCTTAAACCCTGGATGGGTGTATGGGTGGAACGATGTTTTGTGTAAAGCAATGAAACCTTTCTTCTGACTCACACTTTAATTCAAGAACCGAGAACACACACACACACACACACACACACACACACACACACACACACACACACAAATATATATATATACACACACACACACAAATATATATATACACACACACACACACACCTTGTTACCTTGTTGCTCTTCCGTACGTTGGTCTCTCTTCACACGGAGGTCAAGCTGGTGTCCCCGCCTCTAGGTCTGGCTTGGTGGAGGAGTGAATTGCTTTCTTGCGCTCTCCACCGTACATAGCCAGGTACACCCGGCTCGTCTGGTACCGTCCTGAGCCAGGCATCTAGTCTTCTCTTGAATATTTCAGCTTTGACCCCTGTAATGTTTCTGAGGTCCTTTGGAAGCTGGTTAAAAAGTCTTGGCCCTCTGACAACCAAGCTATTTTCCTTCAGTGTTGAGGAGGTCCCTTGTCGGGCATTTAATTTGGGAACACTACACATTCTGCCTTTCCTACTTTCCAGTATTGTTTGAATGGTAATTGGGTTTAGTTTGAGGTTTGGTACCAGTTTTTTGATCATTTTCCATATGTAGATTATGTTGTACCTCTCTCTTCTTTTTTCCAGGGAGTAGAGATTTAGTTTACGTAGTCTTTCCCAGTAGTTGAGTTCTTTGCAACCATCAATCTTGGCTGTGAAATGTCTTTGCGTTTCTTTTAGTTTATTAGTTTCTGCCTTTTTATATGGGGACGTCAAACCTGAGCCGTATTCAAGTTTTGGTATAATCAGTGTTTTTAGCAGGGGAATCATTACTGTCCTGTCCCTTCTTTTGAACGTTCTTAGTACCTGTCCCACTACTCTTTTTGCTTTATTTATCCCTATCTGATTTTGTGTTTCGAATTTTGCATCACCTGTCATTATTACCCTCAGATCGATCGCTTTTGTGCTTCTCTGAATTTCCTGTCTATCTGGAGCATAATATGCAGTCTGTTTAAGTTCCTCTTTTCTACTATATCTCAAGAGCTGAAATTTCTCGGTGTTAAATGACATGTTGTTTTCTTCTGACCATTTGTATATTTTGTTCGTGTCCCTCTGCAAGGCCTCCACTTCATTTACATCGCTGATTTTTCTGCTGATCTTTGTATCGTCTGCAAAGGATGTTACTATACTGTTGCTGTTTACTCTGCTGTCTATATCTGTTAGCATACTTCCGATTCTGATGATGATATACCTTGAATTTTGACGACCTGTAGACGTTTTCTGAGGAAGTTGTAGATCCATTTTCCCCACTTTGCCTGTTATTCTCATATATTTTATTTTATGTGCTATTATATCGTGATCACATTTGTCGAAAGCTTTAGCAATATATATATATATATATATATATATATATCAAAATATATTGTGGTTAGTGAAGGGGGGGTAATGCGCTATATTGATAAAATGAAAATGCGTAAAAAACCGGGGTCGGATTCCGTATATCCCATACAACTAAAAGAATTAAAAGATAGCAGTGTTGTGCCGCTAACAAAGATTTTTTATGCGTCTATTTCTGAGGGGTGCGTACCAGATAATTTCAAGTTAGCAAATGTTAACACCTATCTTTAAGAAAGGCGATAAAGGTGCGGCGGGAAATTATAGGCCAATCAGTTTAACGTCTGTTGTAGGTAAGGTACTGGAATCAATAATTAGGGATCATATAGTCGAACACTTAGAATTGCATAACTTGGTTAGAAATACGCAGTACGGTTTTAGGCGAAACAAATCTTGCTTAACTAATATTTTAGAACTTTTTCAAAGCGTGGTTGAAGTTTACGATAGTCATCGGGCGGTTGATGTAGTGTATTTAGATTTTCAAAAAGCGTTTGACACCGTACCGCACAAAAGACTCGTTGAAAAAACTAATGGTCATGGAATCAGGGGTGTAGTAATAAATTGGATAGAAGAGTGGTTGCGAGGTAGGAAACAGAGGGTGGTCATTGATGGAGCGGAGTCGTCTTGGGCCAATGTGGCGAGCGGCGTTCCTCAGGGTTATGTATTGGGCCCCTTGCTTTTTCTTATATATATTAATGATTTAGATGTCGGCCTAGTCAGTACAGTTTCAAAGTTTGCGAATGACACGAAGTTGGGTGGTAGGGCGATTAATGACGAAGATAGAGGTAAAATCCAGGAAGATCTGAATAAAATCGTTGATTGGTCAGTCATATGCCAAATGAGATTTAACGTCGGTAAGTGCAAAATTTTACATATAGGTTCGCGTAACGGTAATTTTGCGTATAATATGTCAGGGAAGGAGTTAGCAAGCGTAGAGCAGGAAAAAGATTTAGGAGTTATAGTCACTGGTGATTCAAAAGTGGCGAAACAAAGTACAGTAGCGGTCAATAAAGCGAACAAAGTACAGTAGCGGTCAATAAAGCGAACAAAGTGTTAGGTTTTATAGCTCGGAGTTTTGAGTACAAATCGCGCGATAGTATTGTTCCTCTTTATACATCATTAGTTAGACCCCATTTGGAGTACGCGATCCAATTTTGGAATCCACATATGCGAAAAGATATAGACAAAATCGAAAGGGTTGAAAGACGAGCAACTAAGATGATTCCGTCACTTCGGTCGAAGTCGTACGAGGATAGGCTTAATTAGTTTAAATTGACTACACTCGAGACTAGGAGGTTAAGGGTTGATCTAATCCAGGTTTTTAAAATTATGAATGGGTTCCATAACGTAGATAGAGATAGCTTTTTCGAAATATCTCAATATAATAGGACTAGAAATAACGGGTTTAGGTTGACAAGTAGAAGGTTCGAGGCAGCAGTTGCCATAAACTTTTTTTTATGCATAGAATAGTAAATAGGTAGAATAGTTTGCCGGTAGAAGTAATTAGTAGCATGTCTATAAATATGTTTAAAAATCGATTAGATGCATATGTTGATAGATTGGGTATAGTTTAAGGTAGTAAAATTTAGGCTTTGTGGTTCGGAACGCACGTAAAATTGTAGGTCCCCTCCGCCACCACGGAGGACATGCACAATACACAATTACGAACACAGTAAGGTAGACCAGCCATGAGTAGATCCTAGGGTCTTTGTTGGTCTGAAACATTATAACATTATAACAATATATAACAAAATATATAGCAAAAAAAAATATATATACACATCATCATATATATATATATATATATATATATATATATATATATATATATATATACAGTATATACACTTTAAGGCAGGTAAATATACATCTAAACAATATGCTAAATAAGTAAACACATGCAATCAACATCTTTCCATGTACTTAAGAAGAGCTTGGACACGTTGTGGCATCAATACAGTGATATTTTGGATGACGGTATGGCACAAATTCTGCCAAATTCAAGTCAATATTTCCTTTAGATTTCATACAAAGGTGGGAGCAGGCCAACGAAGAGCTTTTAGCCCCTTTCGTTTCTTCCACTGAGTATAGCTGAAGAGGTAAAAGGTTAGAAATTAGAAGTTAGAAGTTAGCTACCTCAACTAAAATGGTTGAATCAACCAAAGTTCGGATAACGAGTCAAAATAGTGAAATCAAACATTTTATTTCGTTTGCTGAAGTGCGATTATTGTATGGCTGAATTTATTTCATTTGACCTTTGGATTAATAATATTCTGTCAAGAGGGTCAGAAACTGGCACAGCGCTCAGGCCAACTATTGTGGTTCATTGTTCTAACTCCTGTATTATTATTATTATTATTGCCACACCATTGGGATTCGAATTCCCGACCTCAGTGTCTCCATTTGCTTATAAGGAAACAGTATTATCCACTGAATTACGGAAGTTTGTTGACCTATGAAGTAGGTTTCAAATATTTAACCAAGTATTTGGTTGATGAAACCAAGCGTAAAATGGAAGGTGTTATAATTTCATTTTACTAAATTTATTTTCTAAAATTTAACCAAATATGATATTGGACAAAAGTTGCTCTAAATAACTTAAATACGTATATATATATATATATATATATATATTGAATTTTGCATGGGTGTATGGAATAAAAACTAAACTTCAAAATTAATATGGCGAGTTGTATCAAGATAAAAAAGCAATTGTATTCTCGAAATTCGAGGTATGAATTATATTTTTACTTACAAAGGAAAGAATTTACAATTATTGCATACGAATAACGATTTCAGTGAAGTTATGATGCCCGGAAAAAAAAAAAAAGGGAAAAAATATATATATATATATATATATATATATATATATATATATATATATATATATATACATTATAACTGCAAACACGCAGTATAATTAACGTAAAGAACGACGCTTTGTATAGGAGACTTATCCGCGCAAAATGAGAGCGAAAGAACGAAACAATTGAAAAAATGAGGTGTATATATATATATATATATACACACAGTGACACACACACTCACTCACTGTGTATATATATATATATATATATATATATATATATAAGCCAAGCGAAAATAAGAGATTTGTAGCTATATAAGTTCCTGGAGTCATTTTTGGGGAAAAGTTGGAAAACACTTTTATTAACAGAATATGAGTATGCTGAATCCATTTTTGGTGTCTGACAGGTTTTATTTGTAAGTTTAGATTTCTGAAAGTTTGGATTTAAAATAAGACCTGAGTTTGCGTTTTGGATCAATTCGGAAGCAATATAGGCAATTATAACTTTTTGTTAAATGTGTACTTTTACTGTGATATAGACCAAATTTCACAAGAGTAATTAATTAAATCTGATAGAGAAAGTATAAAAAATATAGCCAAAGGCTTTGTTGTTCACCGGTTTTCCTTAATTTGTTGAAAAGGAAAAACAAAAAACAATAAATAAATAAAACAAGACAAACAGACAGACAGACAGACAGACAGACATAATTACGATGTACAATAAGAATGTTTGCGTGTTCATTATCATAATTCAATCTTCATCAGTGTTTTTTCTGATCTAATCAGTTACTCTTACAATACAAGTTTGTCACCAGTGTTTGCCCATGCTAGCCGGATAACTATGGTTTTTTCGTCAGATACTACACATACTGCATCAACTATAACAACTTGAACACGTTTAAATAGGAAAATGGATCCTACATTGAATCTAAAGAGACCAAAAGACACTTCCTTTGTCCATTGCATTATCTGCCAGGAAACCCAGTACAGAAAGTCATACACCAAGGGTATCCGGACTACGCAGTACTGTGAGGCCATTTTGCCGTCTTTAATTCAAAACAAAAAAATTCTTCACTCCCAACATTTAAAAGGAGCCAACGTATAATGGAACCAGCTCAATACAACTTCACTTTAAGTGTGTACTTGTTAGCAATCATTGACCTAATAGCTTCTTAAGGAAAATACCATCCTAATTGTGACTAAGCATTTACAAGAAGTACTGACTCATCTAAAGTCACGCCAATATTCCAGCACAGATATTACAACGATTTGGTTAGTAAAGGAACGCTACAAGGTCATGTTTTGAAGCTCAATGAAGTGCGATCTCTTCGCTCTGAAAACATTGCTGCTTTATCAGAGATCTTGATCAGTAACATACCCTCTCCTGCAAGACTAACTGAAGGGGTATCTTGGTGATGATGTAACATTGGTTAACGATGGTTAAGTTTTGATAAGAACAGTGGGAAAGCCGAATGGTGCCAATACTTTTGGGGATAGGTGATTCATTTTTAAGAGCTGTTCTCCAATCAATGTCCCAGTACTGACAGGTATTATGAGAACTTGATAAAAGCAGGAACACGACGAAGATGTGCTCAAGTTTCAAGACCTGTCAGGCGTATTATGGAACACAAAGTGGAATGATTTTCTTTGTATGTCAGAAAATAAGGTAAATCTATCAATATTTCTTTCCGAGATACTCATCACCAAAACACCAGCAGACAAAACCATGGTTGTAGCTGGTTGATTTGATGCAGAAGACATTGTGCAGTCAAATGATCTTAATGTTACTCAGAGAGCTTGAGGGCTAAACACGAGGGAGCTGGCACAAGAATTGTTTTACATTGTATTCAAAAGCACACAAGAAACACTGTAGTTGCTTCACGTGACACTGACGGTCTTCTTCTCTTAGCACACTTTCACAGGATGGCCTTCCAAAGTCTGTGGCTAAAATATGAGACTACAAAGAAACAAAAATTTATTCCAGCGCACTCTGTTTTCTCGCAAATTCAATATGGTCCAAGTGTACTGGAAACACCTCCCATTTCATGCCTTGACAGTTAGTGATACTACTTCTTCCTTTGCCGGACATGGAAAGAAAACAGCTTGGGGAATGTTTCAGAACCATCATGAATTGAGAAAAGATTTAGGCAAAGATGACCTTATGACTGAGACTACAAAAAATACAGAAAATTAATTTGCAGAATCCATAAAATTAAAAACTATGACACTGTGGATACCTGCCAGATGTCATTTCTTCTTGAAGACTCAGACACCTGAAAATACGTCACATTCAAGTGACGCTCTAATATTTCACATCCAACGAAGTCATTATCAGGCACTGGTATGGACGAAAGTCTATGTTTAGTATCCAGTCCTTCCAGCACTAAATACAGTGGGATGGAGGTATGAGAAAAACGTTTTGGTTCCAATTCTCATGTCAGTTCTCAAGACATGTTTGGAAATAATAACTTGCAAGTGCACCCAGTGCAGAAGCTTACGGTGTGAATGAAGAAAAGCTGGTCTTGCATGTTGTTCAATCTTAACTACACAGAAAAAAGCTAAGAACTGTAACACTGATATGCACAGGAGATAAAATCCTGCACATTTGTCTTACATGTAATGTACTTTGTTGTAAAACTCAGTTGCCAGAGTATTTTCTCCATATTGAATAAATTCATTGTCTCTTATGAATTGCTTTGTTTTTTGGCATTAAAACACTTCCAGCTTTTAGCTCTGTTATCGAAACACATCCTAGCTGTATTAAATATTGCAAGTATTCTCCTGATAACTGTTGATAGAAACTTGTATCGCGTATATTTTATGGACATCATTTGCTACATAAATTAAAGGTTTCTTTTGAGGATTTTTGGGGTTCTTTTTACTGCTGATGTGTTATAAAAACAATCTATCTTCTATTACGGTTTGGTTTAAACATACCCTTCAATAGTGCCGGATTAAGACTTTGGGGACGCGGGGCACTTAAGATAGGGGGGCCCTTGTGGTCTTGTTCGCATTGCTATCACATATACAATTAAGAGCATGGTTTTTTATATATATATATATATATATAAGCTGGTAACGTGTAAATATTATTAAAAAGGCAATCTGACCAAATCTATAACTAATATAATTTTTCAACTTCGAAACAAAAAGCAACAAATTTTTTTCTATAAAACATTTTCGCACTTCTATCTCAGCATCCTCAAGCCCTTAGCTGCTCAGCAGCATCTGCGAGCATGTGGTCTTTGTTTATCACAGTTTAAGTTTAGAGTCTTTTCCGGGAATCCCGGCTCCTGCTTACGTCATGCCGGTTGTGGAACTATCAATCAAACTATAGGGGCCTACAGCCGCCTACTACGGTACTACCGTATGCTATCTAACAATGACAGATCTAGAAAGTGGTTGAAATTAATAATTATAATCTATAATTTACAGATCTACAAATATACCCTAAAAGCAGTTCTCACACTGGCCTTCATATGAGTATAATTATTAGTGCTATATTAGGCTAAGTATTAGACGATTTAGACCTACATATGGTTTATTTAAACACATTTAACTTTTTGCACGGCAACCAATGGGACTCCCGTGACTAGGGGGCCCGGAGCACGTGCCCTCTCTGCCCCCACCTTAACCCGGCACTGCCTTTTAACAGTACAATAATTTATGCATTTCATGTCTGATCCTTAAAATTGGGCCTTAATTTTTAATTCGAAATTTGAACATCTGAAGGTAAAAATGGAGCCTGGCAGACACCAGAAATGCACTCAGCATATTCAAATTACATTTATGAAAGTATTTACCAACTTTTCCCCCAAAATGTCTTTAGGGTTCTCTTTCATGGAAAATCCGCTCAGGCTCTATACAATGTAACCCTAGGCATTGTTTATCATTATCAAACGAATGCCATTCACCATTCTGGCATTGTGAACTAGAATCATATATTCCTTCAAAAAACCTTTGATACTTTTGTGTAACATTTCGTGCCTACTGTAGGTACCACTACAGTATCATCCAATTACTTTAATTATTCTTTGAGTCTTGTCCATTGCTTAAGAGTTAAAATGGAAAGAGAATGGGTTTCTGTGTAGTTATATATGGAGGTGACAGGGGCAGTTAGAAAGTTTTAACTTAATGAACTAAAGCTACGTTCAAGTCTATAAATTGTATCAATCATTGTTTTGAAATAAAAATTAATCTTATACCATATTTCATTTCTTTATTGTTTTATTTCAATGAAAATATAACGATTTACAATGGTTTATTATTAATAAATACGATTAAATTACAAATAAAAGTAACAGAAGCTGTTATAAAGCTGTCGCTATATGATTTAAAACAGTCAATGACCAGTCATTTTCATCTCATCGTGAATATACTCGTAAATTGAATTTAAAAAGAAAATTAAAAAAATTGTAAATAACTAATTGATAATTGTATAAAATCTGTGTGTTGTAATACTTTCCTTTATTTTAAGACAGTCCACCTAATTTATATAAATTAAACTAGCGTGCCCCTCTGTTGATGTTTTGCGTAACAGCCATTTTCAAGAAAGTTTGAGAACACTGCCTATATGTAATTAATTATCATTACATTAGTAACTATTCTGTTACATCACGCTTGTTACTCACTGATTACAATCGAATCTCAGTGTATATATAAGTATATATAGTGTATATATATATATAAATATATATATATATATATATATATATATGTGTGTGTATATATATTTTTTTTTTAATCATCGATGCATTCATAGTAGCAGTATGAAGAGTTAAACATCTTTTTTTATATACAGGGTATTACAAAAAAAGTATACAATTTCAAAAATTTATTGTGATCAAACTGTTTCTGATACAAAAATAATAATAATAATGATAATGTGAATGGAAACAGTAACTCGCAATTTTTTTTTTAGTTTATAGATGTTCACTATGATTTCCGTGGGTAACCTGGAAAAACAACCGGAATCGTCAAGCCATAGTATCCACTGACCGAGATATCTTACGAAAAGTGTGGGAAGTATTTGAATATCGTTTGGACATTGCCAAGGTTACCAACCGAAATCCTATTGCACATCTAGAAATTAAAAAAATCTTTGCGAGTTACTGTTTCCAATCACATTTTTAGTATTTTTGTATCAGAAATAGTAGGCGCGCAATAAATTTTTTAAATTGTCTACTGCTTTTGTAATCACCCTATATATATATATATATATATATATATATATATATATATATATATAATATATATATATATATATATATATACAGAGTGAACCAAAAGTAGGTGGACAGTAAATGATAACGTTTATTTTGAGTAGGTGGACAGTAAATGATAACGTTTATTTTGAGAATACATATACAATTATATTTAATTTTTTTGTATACTATAATACAAAATAAAAAAAAAATTAACTTATACCAATACAATACAAAAGCACTGAAAATTTTATCAACGCAGGTGCTCAAATTGCTGTCCATCACAATTTACACAGCTTTGAAGTCTACCTTTCACACTTCGACAAACATTTTTGCACAAGTTTCTTTGTGCATTAATTTCTTGAAATGCATCTCTGATGTAATTTTTCAAATCACCAACATTTCGTGGTTTTCGACTATAAACTTTGTCCTTGAGTACTCCCCAAAAGAAAAAATCCTTTGGGGTAAAGTCAGGTGAACGTGCAGGCCATTCAATTGGACCCCTTCGGCCGATCCATTTCTCGGGAAATGTTTCATCAAGATACTCACGGACTGCTCTTGAATAATGTGGAGGGGCCCCATCTTGTTGCAAATAGAGGTCATGTGAATTAGGCTGTTGTTGTAAGTGTGGAACAACTTCATTCATTAGAATTTCGAGATACTTATCACCTGTGACTGTTCCATCAACAAAAATTGGTCCTAAAACACCAGAACTTGAAATACCACCCCAAACAGTGACACCAGGCTGGTTTAGTTGCTGCTCTAATGTTAAATGCATGTTCTCACTACAAATGTTTCAACCCATTTTGTTCTAACAGTTTCAGTATTTTGAGATTTCCAATACTCTTTTAACACCCATTTTCTGGCATCAGTATTTAGATTATTTGCCATTATGGGTTCTCTGAACTATCTGAAAAGAAAAAAGATTAAATTTAAATAAATTTAGTTATAATATTTAATATAATATAACACAAACACCATAGTTATAATGAACACCATAGTTATAATATAATATAACACAAACCCTATTCAACCTACTGTCCACCTACTTTTGGTTCACCTGTACGTACGTATATATATATATATACAACCAATAAACTACTGTACACTGTTGAAATTTTACGAAAATGTGACCAAAATTATTTTTGTTCTTTTGATAATATTTATTAAAAAAAAAAGAAATTGTTGTAAAAAAATTTTTGATCCTTATTTCAATAAATATACATGAAAAATAATCCTTAAAGAAAATATTTCTAATTGGGAATTTTTTTAATTACGAATATACATAAATTAATATAAACTAATATAAAATCAAATAATATACAAATAACTGACGATTTTACAAGTTTAGAAATCTAATCTAGCAAAATTTTGTATCTTATCTTAATTTAAAAATCTGCCGCTTTCATAACTCACTTAATTGAAATGCGTCAGGGTCCATGTCAGAAATTGAACAATGATGAAAATACAAAAAGAGAAATGATATGTGTGATTTTGATGAAATTTTCAGTTATGGGCATATTTTGGGCAAACAAAAATTGAAATTCAGATATCCACCTTTAATGTGTATAAAGTTATAGATTTGAAATACTTGGAGAAATACGGCGATATTTACTTTTAAAATTATATGTTGCCATAAAAATGCAAGTTTTATGGTAAAATATTAGTGAAAAATATACAAAATATAAACAATAAAACACATACAAAAAAAAAGAATATTTCTAAATTTTTTTACCTAATTTGATTACACCTAATCAAAATTTAAAAAAAAAAGTTAAATCACAGTAAAAAATCAATAGAATAATTTTTAGATAGATAAAGGACAGATTTGTCCAAAATATAGCTAAAGCAATAAAAAAAAAAAATCTGTAAAATTGTGAAGGGAAAAAAAATAAATAAAGACTGGATACTCTACTCAATATACATGAAAAATTTACAAAAATCTTAACCATAACGCAAATTTTGAAAACTGGTATTTTGGCCACATTTTATGGAAATCTCAACAGTGTGCACTGCCTCAGTAGTGCAGTGGTTAGCATTGCTGACTACGAATCCCCGGCCACACGTTCGATTCCAGTCGAGGTCGATCCTGAACATACTTTCAAAATAGAATAATATTATATATATATATACAGGTATACTTCGCATAACACGGATTCGTTCAACGGTTATTCGCCATAACGCTGATAAAACCACACCATTCCTCGAACAGCGATGCTTCAGATTCGCTCTTGCACGCTTTTGTAGCAAACATTTTTGACCAAAAAAATTTGTCTGCACTTTATTATTTACTATTTAAATAAAATTTTTAAAAACAAATATATTTTTTAACGTTGAACGGAACAAAGTTAATTTTAAAATTAAGCGCGATTTTAAAAAAATGAAGAAAATATCAACATATTTTTTCCAAAATTAAAGGGGTTAATTTTCAACTAAAAATTAAACATACAGTATACAATGGTAAATAGGGAACAGCTTTTATCTGTTTGGCTTGAAGATTGTAATAAAAAAAGAATTCTGCGTAGCTAGATGACAATTCATTTGAAAGCGCTAACGTATGAAGAAACTTTTACTGTTGTTAGTTGCGGTCTCGCGGATGGTTTGACAGATTAAAAAAATAATGTAATAATGAGCGCACTTTTAGCTAAAAATTAAATAGTGTTTTTTTTAGATTTTTCTTTATCATTGACATTTGAGAACAAAACACTTCATTTCACATTGATTACATTCCCCGATCAACGCTGATTCACATAACGCGGTACTTTCCGCGGACCAATTAACCGCGATAGTCGGGGTATTGCTGCATACATATACTGTATAGTATGACAAGAATATTAAAATGTTACACTTAGCATTTTCATTTAATGCTTAACGTCTTGTATCACATATTTTACTCCATAATCAGTGAATTATGATATTAAATGAGTGACTATACTCATTAACAGTGTCTAGCTCTACTTACTTATCATATGAAAATGAAAATGAAAAGGTTTATTGGCAGACTATAGTCCATATGACAAATATTATTAATACAATAACAGTTCATATACAAAGGATAGAAATATATACGAATGATTAGAAATAATACTGTAATGTCGAAGTTAAGTGGAGCTACAGACAGGGACAGACGTTTTCGTACCAAGAAGTCCATAGCTTAGAGGATAAATGGCAGGACTCATGGATAACTTGGATGATCGGGTTGGTTGATTTTTTAATTCTTTGCATTAGACTGTGTTGAGCACGTCTTGTTACCTCCGGGAAGCTCGGGACATTGCGGATAGCAAACATTTGCGAAGCTGAACATCTCGGGGGTAATTTATGTAAGAGTCTAAAAGACCTGTTGCACAGCAAATTTAGGGTTCTGCCAGAACCTTTTTTATAATTCACCCACAGTTGCTGTCCGTATATATTACTGCAGAAAGTACGAAAGGGAGTGTCTTTAGCTTCACTTGAACAGAATCGAAAGTTCCTTATGGCCATATTCGCTTTAGCACACACGTTTCGAGATTGTTTTCTTATATCCGAGTCATCACTCAAGGAGCTGGTAATAGTTTGACCCAAATATGATACTTAAACTCTTGTACTTCCTCAATTACTTCACCATTCATTTTAAACCTTATATCAGCTGGCTGATTACAGCTTTTAGGATGAAATTGCATAACCTTAGTTTTTGTAACATTACAAAGATTATCATGTTTCTGCGAATACACTTCGCAGACTTTTAGTAGCCGATCCAGACCTTTAACCGAGGGACTTATTAACACCATATCATCGGCATAAACTAAGTTATTTATCCTTGTGTTATCTATACAACATCCCACTGTTGCCTCATTAAGTGAAGCAATTAATCCGTCGATATACACATTAAATAGCATAGGGGAGATCAAGGAGCCTTGTCTCACCCCGCAAGAGAAGCCAAAACACTCGGATAGTACATTGCCCCACCTAACAGTGAAAGATTGGTAGGAATACCAAAATTTCAATAAATTTAATATGTACATGGGAACCATCTTGTCTACTAGTTTTGCAAATAAAATATTGTGGTTCACCCTATCATATGCCTTACTTATATCTAGGAAACAGCTATAAATAGTTGAATTACCGTCAATGTACTTAGATATTGTTTCTTTAAGTACATAGATACACAAGTCAGGTGAGTGGGACCTTTTAAAGCCAAACTGATTAGATGTCTATAGGAAATCATTTAATCGGCGTAACAAGAGTTTTTCTAGTAATTTCGAGAAGCAGGAGCGACAGCAATAGGCCTGTAATTATTACTGGACGGAATGTCTCCGTACTTATTTTTGGCCAGGGGCAAGATATATATCCTCATGAACTCTGCAGGGATATAGCTATGAGCAAGCATGGCTGATAGGAGCAATGATATATGCAGACATACTACGTCATTTGCATATTTTAAGTGCCCATTCAATAAGTCACCTACCCCTGACGCAGAACCAGTCTTTAACTCTTTAATTAACTTCTTTACTTCAGAAAATGATATCAAAGTATTTTCCCTTGTCCCTCCCACAATCGTTTCGCTGCATTCTATCTTAAGATTATCCCTACTCACACTGTTAAGAATGTTAGAATAGTGGTTTTTCCACAGCTTTGCAATTTCATTCTTCCTCGACACCCCATCGATTGTCGGAGGGAGGACATTTTTGACACCAGTTTGATTCTTAACAAATTTCCAAAATTTATTATCGTTATTTATGCGAGCTTCACAGGCTTTTGATGCTCGAATAGACTCTTTTTGCTGTTCCCATAAATATAATCCAATTGGTTAACCGTAGGTAACTGTATATATATATATACATGTATATATTATATATATATATTATATATATATATATATATATATCGATGGCGTACGGAAGTGGGGTTCGATGGGGTCTGGACCCCCCTCTTAAGAAGTAAGACAAAAGTTTCGAGAGAAACGACTCGAACGTTTTCTCAGTAAGGCAGCTTAACCATGTGGCAACTGGCAAATTATTTTTGCCACACACAAAGTATTCATTTATTATTATTATTATTAAAAATAATAGTAAGAAAATGGAGCTTGCAAACTAATGCGTGATTCATTTCACTCCAAAGAAGGGAATAAAAATAAATAAAAATATGAGTAAATTTTTTGTTACTACTAATTAATTATTAATAATCAAATACATATTATTTCAGCTTTTTTAACATTGATTTTCATTTTTGTTCATTAAGGACAAAATAATTTCTTTAGAATAAAAAGAAAATTTAGAGGCCCCCCTTAGGAAAATCCTACGTACGCCACTGATATATATATATATATATATATATATATATATATATATATATACAGTTACCTACGGTTAACCAATTTGATGTTACCGGTTTATAGCGTAAAGTTGGCACACTAATAATGATAATGGTTAATTGATTGATAATGATTGATTGTTGATGATAAGCTGGAGTCATCAATTTATAGTCACTCCGTGGTCACCAATTTATAGTGGCCTACGGATTACCGATTTGATGTGACTAAGAAAGTAGGTTTACTATAATTACTGAATAAAATGATATGAAATTAGGGTCACAAATTTGGGCCTCCTGCCCAAATAAACAATATTTAATAAAGAGAGAGAAATTACCTTGTTGTTTTGTGTTTAATTAGGAAAATAAATCAATTATTTGTTCACAGCGATCAACAGTTCAATAAAGGTATTTATAATGATTAACAATTATACAACGGCATTTATATTATGCTAAAGATGACTGCGTATTAGCAATAAGAAATGGTTATACAGTCTAATTGTAAAGTAAGTACAATGATGATAAACACTAATTTAGATAGGCTAGTGGTATGCCGAGTGAATACAGAAATAAATAATGAAGCCCACTGATAACAGAAATAATGGAAATAATGCCCGTACGGTTGGTACAGTACATGGATTAGGTCGTTTAGAATGAAATGATAAAAGAGCACATAAACAATAAGATGCACGATAAGTAAATTATATGAATGATCACAATAACAGGGTGATACAACTACGGTATTGGTACAACCTTGAATAGGCCTACTGCGGTCTTAACGCGAGAGTTAGTTTGACCGGAACTGAGAACGCTTTAGAGCCTACGTGATTGGGCAGAGCTCATGGAAGCACGACGTAACAAAACACTGTATCCCGAGTGAGGGCCGAAGTAGCTTACCGCGATGATAAACTTGGAGACTGTAGGCCTAGGTGAAGGTTGATCGTATTGCGTTTCGCTGAAGATGAACTTGGAAACTGGAGAGGGCCTGTTGAAATACTTGTTGAACGGGCGCCTATCGAGTTGTGGTGAAGGATGAGTGAAGAGCGAAATGGGTTTGTGTCTTGTAGCTTAATAGGAGGTTTACGGACCTGGGCCTCGAAGAGTGTTTCTGTAGTCAGACTGGCCTTGCCGGCGAGAGGATGAGTGTTGACAGCCGGGAGTGATTTGTTGCAGAGGAGCCAGCGGAAAACGCCTACAGCAGTGTGTTGTTTCTTGCAGGATGGAACTGTAGAGTCGCCCCAAGTTTTACTTTGTTTCTCGAATGGTTGAAATGTGACTTGAAGGACTGAGGCCGGCTGGGGTCGAAACGGCGCCACGTGGAGAGAGTAGCTTCACGAGGAGAAAGTAATGAGGGAGTAAGCTTGTAGAAAGCCTTACTTGATGTTAGACTTCGTGTAGGCTCGACAGAGCCTTGGAGGAACAGCAGGCAGCTCTCCAGCGATGGCCGGAGAGCGGGTGGCTTGACGAGTGGTGCTACTGACGAAGATGCTGAGAGTGAGACATGAAGACCAAGACGAGAAAATGGCAAGCGAGAAGTGAGAATGATTTGAAGAAGAAGCTGCATTTTATAGGCCTTCGTGACGTCCTCTGGTGGTCGCTTCGGGAAATACCACAGAATCTGTTTCCTGTGTGGGCCAGTTTCATGCCCACGTGTATAGCTTTTGTTTTGATTCCATGATGTTTAAGAATGGCGGGGAAAAGGAAAAAGGAATTTCTTTGTCTGACCGCTATATATATATATATATATATACCTTACCTTACCTTATGAACCTTATGTTGTTTCGTGCGTTGGTCTCTCTTCACACGGAGGTCAAGCTGGTGGCCCCGCCTCTACGATGTTAGGAAACAGCTATATATATATATATATATATATACAAGTAAACCTATATTAATGTTTGTAACAGAAATAAATTTTATTATGGCAAATGTAGGTTAATATTCGTTTTAATGCTTTGTTCGTTTTCGATAGAAGGAGACATTCTATGATAATTTAACATATAAATTCGTATTCAGGACACCTTGAAACCTCAGGGAAACTGATAAAAATCAAGGAAATGTAATAATTATTTTTTACGGAAAAAAAAAAAATTTAGACGTAAAAAGCGGCCATTATAGGCCATTGACCGAGTGTTTACCTCTTTCCGCTTTTAAAATTTTGCCGGTCCTCGTCCTCTCCAGTTTTATGGGGAGACATCTCGTGGCAAAATTAGGAAACATAGGTCAAATCAGCCAATTAAATCTGGTTTTTGTTTCATGTTACCTTATCCGACCATACTCATTCCATACTCATTCCAAAATCCTTATTCAGTTCGGTTTTCGCTATGGTTTGTCTGGGGTGTGATTTGGATTACTTATAAAAAAGAAGACGGTGCTGAATTTTTCTCTACCAGTCACGGTGTTTTACCTACTCGTGTTATTTGTCCGCAGTGTGGTCATGAGTGTAATTATAGAGAAGTTGCTGACCAATATTATTGCAGAAGATTGACTAGGGACGAGCGCGGCAGAAAAAAAAGTGTTCCTTCTCTGTTTCCCGTCGAAAGGGCACGTGGGTTGAAAAATCCCACCTCAAACTGTGGCAAAACTTATTGTACGTTGGGGTATTCTTGACAAAGCGTTCGACACAGCTAGATGCACAGCTCTATTTAGTGTTGCCTCCCGAGAGTGCGGTTAATTGGGGGAGTTTTTGCTTCGACGTCTGTGAGCATTGGCTAGGCCAACAATTTCAAATTGGTGGGCCTGGCGAAATCGTCTATTTATTCCTGTTGGTCGCCGCTGATTTGTACAAACATCCCAACGCTGCTATTTAAGGTAAGAAATTGCGAAAAAACGCGGGTTAGGTTAGGTTAGGTTAGGTTAAGTTAGGTTAAGTTAGGTTAGGTCTGAACCAAAACACATTTTTCTGGTGTTTTTTGGTGTGATTTGTTCAAATCTGAACTTCGTTTCTTTGGGAAATGAGCCGTTTTTGAGAAATTTTCAATTTTAAAATTTCTAAAAAACGGCTCATTTCCCAAAGAAACAAAGTTCAGATTTGAACAAATCACACCAAAAAACACTAGAAAAATGTGTTTTGGTTCAGAAAGGAGAAAAAGCACTAAAACGAATAATTACCCAAATGTATAACATTATGAAAATCACTGAATTAAAAAGGTTGTCCACAAATATAGCAAAGGTATCGCAATGGAGACAATAAATGTTTAGATGTTGAACTCTGAGAAGAGTGAGTCAGAATTCCTAAATCGCTTGGTTAACCATTCTCCATATCAATACGCATGTCCGTCCATTCAAAATGTTATAAATCCTTCCATAGTCTTGGTCAATGTTCGTTGAAACATTGAGTAAATGCTTTCCCAGAACAATATTTTGTTTTTCATTTTAATACTTAGTAATTTTCAGTTACTACCTGTAGAAGTCCATCTGTTCGAACTCGTGAAAGGAATACTCTGTAACTGCACATTCATTTTAAATTTACGAGTGATGAATTGCTCATTTTTGAGGTTTTACTTTCTAAGAGAGTTTTTATGAACGAAAATAATTCGCCAAAAGCGAGGTCTTTTTTCCGCCGTTATGTTTGTCCATTTCCATTTTTGGATGGAACCGATCGTAGAATCTCTTTCGTTGTTTACGAAATAATTTCAATCTAATACTTAAGTTTACGATACGTACAACGTTAATTAACGTCTTTGGTATATAGAATTAGATTAATATCCATTATGATGTACACGGCGTAAAAAATTAACTTCGTCAAATTAAATTTTATATTTGAAACGGAATTTTTTAGAAGTGAAAAACAAATTCTTAAAATTGAAATTAACTCTGATTTTAACGCCCAATTTTTTTTCTGAAATGAAAGGTTACGTTTAGCATCAGGAAAAAATATAGGTATCTGAAAGGAAGTATGGAGCAAGGTCACGCAAAACATAGTGGTTACAACGGAATGTACAAACTATAGTTTTTATTGGGCTACTTTTATATATCACGAAATTATTTACATCACAATTCACACAAACACAAATATATATATATATATATATATATATGCAGAGAGAGAGAGAGAGAGAGAGAGAGAGGAGAGAGAGAGAGAGAGAGAGAGAAACTTATTAATATTCTAATTTTATAATGAACATTAATTAAAATTTATAAATGTGATTAACTGAGGAAAAATGTATTAAAAAATCCTTTTAATCTATAATAAACGTGTATTAATACTCCAATAATTTATATAAAATAATTTGTGACTGAAAATTTGAGAAGAATATTTTAATTTTTTTTAATTTCCAAACCAATGAAGAGATATTAAATGTAAATAACTTATTACGTTAACTCAAAAAAATTAAAAGTGGATTTATTTAAACAAGAGGAAGTTGCATTAATTATATAGGAGAGTGAATAATATATATATATATATATATATATTTATATTAGTTTTTATCTTTTTCTTCGGAAGATTATTGGCATTTAATATACTTTCGTTCTTGTCTGTGACCTTACTCATGGATGGAAAATGAGGTGGTGGTTTTATTCAATGTCCATTGGCAGTGGGCGGAGCTAAACGCATAAAATGGATGCGAGAGACTGGCAATGAGTTTGTTTTCTCGTGATCTGTCCTAGTGGTAAATTGTCGAAGAATGAAGTTCTTGGTAGGTGTTACGGACACGTACTTCACTTCATTTAATTTATACTAAGTTCATTCATATATGCAGTGAAATTATGTGTTCACCAAATACTACGAAACATTTTATTATATTTTTTTTAAGATATTTTTGAGATAGTGTGTTTCTCTTGCCAAATTTGTTATATTTTCTCTGTTAAAAATGCACGCAGTGTGTTATCTTAAAAACAGTATGACTTTCATACATAATTTGAAGTTTGGAAATTATCTCCAAAACATCTCCAACTAGGGGTAACTATTTAAAAAGAAATTCAAACCAGTGTATTGCGACAAGAAATCCATTAAGGGAAAAGATATTTACGTGAATGCACATTCTAGAATCTTTTAGAATTATTTAACCTTCCAAATTAATACTATGATTGTTTCTCTTCATTTGATTAAATAATACATTAGCATTATTCGCGGTTCTACACGAATGTATTTTTTTTCTGTTTTTTTGAGCTTTAAGAGTGATTAACTCTGAATTATTGGACTGTGAGTTATGTAATATTGTGAACATTAGTACTAAACTATGCTATCCTGTTTAATCGCTAGGAAATTATTTTAAGCAAAGCTAAAACAAACAAAAAATACTACTATAATGGTGTAATTCACAAGAAATTTTATCACAAAAATATTCTTAGCCTTCCTTTCCACGTAAACTCTAAACACCTTCCGACTTTACTTAAAAGAACCGCAGTTAAACGTAGTTTTTAATTATAAAAATACTATTAAATCTCACTTAATTAAAAACTGACAATATAATGCAGTTGAGTGTGTCTATTCCATCGGATATAAACAATGTGATTTAATAAATATCGGTCAAACCGATAAAACTTTGGATGTCAGAGAAAAGCAGCATAAATATGCGTGTAGAACCGCGAATAATTCTAATGCATTGTCTAAGCATTAATAAATAAGCATAGTATTAATTAGTTAGATTCAAAAGTTCTCTTAAAAAATAAATGCACAACTGAAAAGAATATTGTAGAAAGTGCATTCACGAAAATACCTTTAATAAGAGTTCATGGGGAATATCTTATTAAAATACTTTTTACCTTAATCAAGTCTTGCTATCTTTTGCCAATTCCTCTCATCTTTTTTATCCGCAATGTACAAATACTGTGTATATATCTATCGATGTAAATATCTTACTTATTTATATATTTTACTTATGCAGTCGATGAAACCCCTTCCTGATTGGGAGTGGGGGTTTGTAAGTGCTTTCCATGAAAGATGAAAGGTGCATTCCTAGTAAGTGCAAGTCATCATTTTGCGTTGATTACGTCGCTACCTTTTTTACACACCGCCCGTCACTACCATATACGAGAGTGTATATATATATATATATATATATATATTAGCTTCTTGGTTAAGACGCTGGGTTACTGCTGATCGGAAAGGCGTGAGTTCGAGTCCGGACGAGGACTTTGTAATTTTTGACCACCCGTGATAGGTCGTGGTTCAGATTCCCCGTTAAGCTGTAGGTCTAATGTGGAGCAACAAGCTTGACCTTCGTCAGAATGAACAATTCTGGTGGAAGCAAAAGCCTTATGCTTTCTTTCCTCATTCCCTGACATGGTATATGAATAGTATTGAATACTCGAAAGAACTTGGAATCGCTTCTTCCCTTTTTCCCCGTGGTCCTGCTGCGACCACATAACCTACCCACCCACCAACACACCCACATATAAACCGCCATGAATGCCCTATCTGCATTCTGTTGGTCAGTAATAATAATAATAATATTAATAATAATAATGATAATAATAGTAATAAAAAGACGCACTATATGGGAAGGCTAGTTACGTAACCCTCTTGTGATATGATGTGATCTCTTGATGATATAATTAGAAAGTCAAATTAAGATCCAGATTAAGAATTTTGAAATATTTTAAATACTAAATATTAGAGTTAAGTTTGTATTTTAAACGTAAACACGAAATAATTTAACAAATTTTTACGTTCCTAACATTTCTGTAAGTAGATAAGTAGACAGACTTTACTTTCTTTCATTGGATGTAATTTCAAAATCCCTCAAAACCCGCTTTTGCTCCGCTATTTTTATAGCATCATATTATTAGGCTTGTACAATTAATTTTTGTAATGTTACTGCAAAAAATAATAGATTTTCTGCGGCAAAATAACTCCCAAATTGCTGAGTAATACTAAATAATGAGCTATATGCAGATCAATCAACTTAAAAGTGTGCTCTACAAATTTATAACATCGCATAAAATTGATCACCTTTTACTAATCGCATTTGCCATGCATAACCAACGGGGCAACCCTGACACGCAACATATCGTGTAATTTACGTTAAACTTCGTAAACAGACATAAAAGAAATGAAAATTGAAACCAAACCAAATGTTTTCTATAAATCGACATAAAAAAAACCCGCATTTATAGACTGGGATAATTATTGGTTAATTTACGATACGTATTTAATCATAATAATTTATATACGTGTACGGTTTGGGCATCAGTGCTTTGCTTTTTGCTACTCAGCATATTCGTTCAGTATACTTTTACCTTCATTTCACAGAAATGACTGAATGAATAACTAAATGAGAAAATGGATAGATAAATGAATAAATAGAGAACGCGTGGATTGCCTCATGATTATTATTAGCGTTTTATTCAGGATTTTATTGGTATATGTAGTATATATTGGTAAAAGAAAGCCTCCGATGCAGACCAAGAGATCGTGCAGTTTTATCCTCTTGCTGAACAAAAGGCCATAAAGAAAAGATACCATATTTTGTATTCCATGGATTTTGTATTCCATGGATTTTGTATTCCATGGATTTTATTCCATGGATTTTGTATTCCATGGATTTTGTATTCCATGGATTTTGTATTCCATGGAGTTTGTATTCCATGGATTTTTTATTCCACGTATTTCGTATTTCACGTATTTTGTATTATATAAATCGTGTATATACTGTATATACTTAAACAGATTCCGGTTTGAAAGAAGGAAGGAAGGAGAGATATTATCTTTTACGCGAGATCCTTACAAAATACAAATACTTTTTGTGGTTTCTCAAGTTGAGATAATTAATTGTAAAACAGGTATAATTATTTCATCACTCCCGAAAAACCGGTTTTTAAAGAATTTTCAGTTATCGGTCATTCGGATGTACTTTCATTATTGTTGGCTTCTATCATTATTTAGATGAGAATATACGAGAATATATATATATATATATATATATATATATATATATATATGTGTGTGTGTGTGTGTGTGTGTGTGTGTGTGTGCTGAGAGGAATAAAAGCTTGGGAATAAATTTTGAATTTCTTTTTTACTTTCTTTGATAGACCAATTTTTCTCATTAAGATTAGGTTTGGCTAACTAGTTTTTTTAGGTATATGGATTTATAAAAGGTGGTACTTTGCTTAAGCGGAGATGCGTACACATGTGTGTGTGTGTGTATGTGTGTATGTGTGTGTGTGTGTATGTTAGAGAGAGAGAGAGAGAGAGAGAGAGAGAGAGAGAGCGTAAAAATATTTTTAATGTTTGAAATATCTTTCAGCCATATAATGTACGTAACAAAACAAGTTTAGAATGTGTTTTTGCACATAGTCTATTATGATTGATGGATAAAAACAAATGAAAGTACATTTATAATTGTAATAATTACTAAAAGCAAAAAACAAGTACGCACTAATTTATAATATCAGAATAACATAATTAAAGACTAACTTCGAGTAGCTTTTTTTTAACGATCTTTCGCCGCACTTTATTTGAATTCAGACCACCTTTGGTTCCATATTTAGGTTTACGCGAATGTGTAAACTGTATTTCAAGAATGCTGCCGGTGATTCGGATATTACAGCTGTCGAGTGAGGCTTCATTTTTTTTTTTTGTAACTCACTCTCAATGAATTTTATGAAGTTGTAGTCAAGTACCGAGGTAGTCATCATCGAAATGTCTCGTATTAGAATGACGAATCCTTCGCGTTTATGGAGGCGTCCGAACCGGAATTAAATTCTTTTTTTAATGGGGTTGTTTAACTTTCCTAGCAATATCTAAGGTCATATAACGAAGGAGACGTACAGCTTGACGTGGTATCCTGGTAACGAGTCGATGCATCATCTGGACTCGGAGAACGTACCCCCATCTATCAACTACTAAGGAAATGAAATACACCGTAATGTGTTTTGGTGGTGTACCCGTTGTCTCGGACGGAAACTTTTTAAGTTGATGATTTTTTTAACAATTGATTAGATCATTGATAGAACTTTAATCGAGTTATTACTACTTCGTCAAGGCATACTACTTATTTTCGCTTTCGAACTAAATACCTTCGCGGTGAGAGAAATCTACTTTACGCCACGTAACCTGTTTATAATGAAGCTAACATAGCAAGGCTGCTAATATTCTTATGGGATTTAAATGCATACCATTACATGTTGCAACGTATATCTTTATCTCGCTTCTTGATTAAACCCTTAATTAGTTTATCAGCTCGGTTAAATTCAATTGTTGTCAATAATTAACTGGGAAAGGTTATTAGTGCAATTTCATAAGAACTGTATAATCAAAATACTTGCCCCCACCCCACACACCTCCAAAAACAGATTGTAATTTATCCACATCTGGTACCATTTAACTCTTGTGTGTGTGTGTGTGTATATATATTAGGGTGTCTCTTATTTTCGAAGTGTTGATTTTTTTAGGTTGCGCCCCCTCAACCAGTTCCATTGGTTGAAAAAACATCACATATAAAATTTTTTTGGATTGAACAATTTTTAGAGGTCGCCCCCGCTTATTAAAGTTCATAAAATATAGCTATTATTTATGCAATTAATATTTGAAATTACTAGCAGTTGTCAAGTATACTAAACATATGTTTTTAATTAATTAATCATCATATTTATGATGAATTCAATTAAATAAATATTTGTTTCGATACAACAGCTTCAAACACGGGTCAATATAGTGGAGCCTGTGCTCTCATCGAAGCAAAATTGGGACATGATGTTTTGTACTTGCCTTGTAGACATCATGTTTTAGATTTATTGTTGGGAGCTGCATTTGAAGCAACATTGGGATCTACATCAACTGGTCCAGAGATATTGATCTTTAAGCGTTTTCGTGACAATTGGACTTCTGTTGATCAAAGCCAGTTCCAAACAGGTGAGACAGACACGATTACTAAAGAAGCAATTATCCAGTCTAAAACTGAACTAATTCAGTTTGCTAGATCCCAGGCACCTATGCTACGGGATGACTATCAAGAACTTTTGGATCTGTCCATCATCTTTCTTGGAGGTGTCCCCAATAAAGGCATCAAGTTTCGTGCACCAGGTGCCATGCATCGAGCTTGCTGGATGTCCAAAGCGCTCTATTCTATCAAGATGTGGCTTTTTCGAAACCAGTTCAAGATGACTAAGACTGAAGAACGAGGAATTCGAGATCTTTCCCTTTTTTCTGTTCTCATCTATATGAAGGCTTGGACAACATCCTCACTCCCTATTGAAACCCCATTTAATGACTGGCTCCTTATGAGGTCATTGATTAATTATCCTAACAAAAAGATTTCTGATGCAACTAAAAAAAAGCTCTCTAACCACTTATGGTACCTGTCTGAAGAAGCAGTTGGTCTTGCTTTCTTTGATGAGCGAATTACTACAGATGTAAAGAAACGCATGGTAAAGGCATTAGAAGATGAGTCCACTGATAGACCACCCAAGCGTCCTCGGATTCCTGAATCGACCTTCTGCTCTGGTGAAGGACTACACCAACTTGTTACAAGAAATACTAGAGAATTCTTTACTAAGCTGAATTTGCCAGAAGGATTTCTGAACAAGGCACCCAGCACTTGGAATCCAACTGTGAATATTTAAGGGCCAGAGCTATTGTTGCAGCTCTATCTGTTGTAAATGACCGGGCAGAACGTGCAGTAGCTTTAGTTCAAGAGCTGAATAAGAAATTGACAGTGGGGGAAGAGCAGCTCCAGTTCCTGCTCCAAATTGTTACAAAACACCGCCAGAGTCACCCAGTTCCATCAAAAACTGTTCTCAAAAAATAACCATCAATGAGGTCGCACCTTAAAATACACCATATTGTATAATCATTGTATATTAAATAAATGTTGTATAAGGAAATAATGCTAATTAAAGTAATTAAAGTATGTAAATAGCACCGGCATTTTGAATTTATCTCTATATAATAAACTAATGGTTTTTTTTGTAGCAATGCTTCATTGCTGATTGTATATAAAAAAGAGCCAGGAAGGATTTTGGATAGGAGAAAAAGGATTGGGATAAAGAAGGATTGAGGACCAAAGGATGGATTATAACAACATCAAGGATAGGTTAGAAAAGGATCAATGATAAATAAGAAGGCCTATACTTATAAAAACGAATCAAACTAAAAAAAGAAGGAAGGAATTATGTGTATAATGAGCATAATCATATGTCAGGAGCTATTATGCCATGGTCACCATTTTTATTAGCCGGGGGCGACCCCTAAATATGAGCCAATTTGTGTCAAACTTTCAAGTTTTAGTTTTTATGCTAAATGGAACTATTTTAGGGGGCGCAGATAAAATAATTCAACATTTCAATTTTTGACTACCCAATAAGAGACACCCTAATATATATATAATATATATAATAGGCACGAATTTGGCATATATATATATATATATATATATATATATATATATATATATATATATATATAATTTAGGGTGATTCAAATATGAGGGTAACATTTTTTTTTTTATATTTTAATGTGTTCAACCCTTTAAATGGTTCATTTCAGCATAAAAACAACTATCCTAAAATATTTTAGCAAATTTTTAATTTTCAGGGGTTGCTACCAGCAATTAAAAATTGACAGAACGACTCAAATTGTCAAATTTTTCCACACCACCCAGTGGGTACAGTACAAGGCGCATTGATTTTTTTAAATGTGGAAAGCTCCCCCGTAGGTCCTACCATAACCACAAGCATGCATAATTAAACTAGCATGATATTTGAGACATTAGCTGTCCTTACTTCATCAATGTTTCTTTCTATCAGGGTAAACAGCCCTGTAGTTTTTCACTACTTGTAGCAAGAATTGTTTTTGATCTTCGTCATGTGTTAGTATTTTATTATATTCATCCATTAATTTTACTCCTCTTTCCGCTATATCATTCACGACTTTCCACTGTTTGATAGATTTCTTAGCGGAGTTATACTCTTCATCATTATGCCATTCTTTAGCATCTTTGAGTAAAAATTTTGAACTAAATTCTGTTATTGTAAAGAATCTTTGAGTATTTGATGACAAAATCTTCTAATTTCTTCGTTGGAATAAGTGCAGGATCTAGAAAAACCCGTTTTGCAGGAAGAGTTTCTGTTGTATTTTGCAAGGCCTTTACAATTTTGTTTTTCGTTTCAGTAGGCACTTCATCATTATAAAAGGCCAAGGCTACCAGTTCTTCTGATAGGTACCAGAGGTGACCTAACAGTTTTTTAATAGCAACAAATGCAATTGTGTCATTTATTTGTTTGTAGACTACAAGATTCTGTAATAATTCCAGAGCAAGACGAGGAGCGCAAGATGGCACAGGAGCTGTAAACCATGCCTTTACATATAACCGAGTAGCAAATAGACAGATGTCTTTTAGTCCTTTTTTGTCTTTTACTGAAATTTTGAACTGAGATTTGAACATAAAATTTTTTAATGAATATGTAATTTTGGCCATCCACCTAGCCCGATGAAGTCCCGCTTGATGTTTAAATTTGATTCCACCTTTTGGTTCACCTCCCAAAAAAATAATTGTTAACTGCAATAGTTCTAGGTAATCGTCTCTTGGTTGGAATGTATCTAGTTGATTTGTTGCAAATATAATTATGTCATCTTTGATGTCATGAATATTTTCATAGATATCTGGATCTGATAATGCTGTCTCGTAGGCCTCCTTATTAATGCTTGACCATTTTTCTCTGAACTTCTTAAAAAGGACTATATCTGGGCCAGAAGATGGTGATAAAGACTTTGAAACAACAGCTTCCAGCATAATTTCAAATATATGGTGTCGACATGCCAGCCACAATAAATCGTTGTTGAATTTTTGTTCTAGAAGAATAGCTGCACCATTTCTAGGACCAGTATTGGCTGCCGTTGTATTGAAACACATGCATTTTATTTGTTCGCAGATGTCCCATTCAAGCGATGTCTGATTGTTTGCATTAAAAAGAGACGCATTTCTGTCACTCAATTTTGCAACATCAAGACTTCCTAATAATTTATCATCAAACAATTTTCTACGTTTGCCAACCTTACTTTTCCATGTTGAAGGTTGTGCAGCACAGAAACCAGATTCATCACTTTTACTCTCCTCTGATTCTGATTCTGATGTACTGGTGAGTATGACAGCCTCTTCACTCTTCTTTCTTTTGATCTCTTCTTCTGCTTTCCTCTTTTCATAACGTTGTTGCTTTTCTGCTGCTCTTTGCTCTTTTTTAGCAACAGCCTTATCAATGGTACCCATTTTTCCATGACGTCCTTTCTCACGTTGCATTTTCAAGAATTTCTTATCTTCTATTTTTATAAGCTGCATAGCATTCTCATGAGCAATGTCAAATAAGTTTTCCAGTTTATCTTTCCATTTTTCTTCTTTATTATTTAAATTTTGTGATCTTTTCAATTTGTTTGCTTTGTTTTTCTTAAGCAGCTGTCATTCCTTCAGTATTCCTTGAATTTTATCTACTACATGTATTCTTTGTTTTGCTGGTATTCCTGCTTTTTTCCAAACTGCTAGCACATCATCTGCAGTAGAGCAGCATGATTCTCTAATGTTTTGCTTTTTAATATTTCTGTAGTGCATGAAGAGGGCCATCATTTCCTTCTCTGATGGTAATACGGATGTTTTTAGTACTACTGCAGAGGGCTGCCCAATTAGCCATACTTCAGTTTCTTTTCTTGTAGAACTTCTCCCAAATGAGCAACTGGGTGATGGTGAGTTAGGCCTAGCTTCCATAATCGATTAATTGGTATCAAAATTACGAGTTCCAAGCAACAATTAAAAGCAAGCTAGTATATAAACCATTAATTAAAAATTCTGAAATATAAACAATTAAACATAAAATCATACGTTGTAAAAACAAACAAATTGAAAAAGAGGGAAACTTTGACGCCTGATAGCACATAGTAAATTTTATTTAAAATTCACCAAATTTGGCATACACTACTTTTTTGTCATAGGGAACAAAAATACAGGTTGAACAATTAAAAAAAAAACTTTGATTTTTTTGAATCACCCTAATATATATATATATATATTAGGGTGTCTCTTATTGGGTAGACAAAAATTGAAATGTTGAATTATTTTATCTGCGCCCCCTAAAATAGTTCCACTTAGCATAAAAACTAAAACTTGAAAGTTTGACACAAATTGGCTCATATTTAGGGGTCGCCCCCGGCTAATAAAAATGGTGTCATAGAACATTCTCCATGGAAATGCTTCTTAAGTTCTTTAGCATGACGAGCTCGGTTCTTATTTCGAAGGCGATGGATAGAATGTTGGTTTATGTTGTAATCTGAAGCGTCCAAACCAAAGCTTTTAGCTGCCTCTGCGAGGATAAATGTTGCCTTTCTAGAGGAAATTTGTGTACGATCCAGGGCAGCAGACATCTGAATAGTCATGATGTTTTTCATGCCTCGTTTTTTCTTAGATTTTGGTAAAGCACAAGCTCCTTTGGGCTCCTCCTCATTCTCACTTTCATCAGTGTTGCTGGAAGATGTGGAAGAAGCCAGTACAACTTGACTAGTAGACGCCTCCATCAAAGATTCTGACTTTCTTTTTCTCTCTGCCTCAGCTTCCAACCGTTTGACTGCATTTTTTGTGCGGTGAAGATGTACAGTGTCCACACCACCGATTGAGCCAGGACGACCTTTTTGTCTTTGCAGTTGAAGGAACTCCCAGTCCTTACGATTCTTGATCAGCTTCTCAGCGTCTCCATGGGCGATGTCAAAGAGATCTTCCAATCGCTCTACAAAATCAGCCTCCTTGGTTTTATGGCTCTGGCTTGTTCTGGAAGCATGCTTCTTTAAGCAAGTCCATTCGTTAAAGAAATTCTCTAACTTCTTCATGGCACGAGGTTCCTGCCGAGTAGGAATATTGGCCTTATCCCAGATAACTATTGTGGCTCGAATAGATTGACGCAGAGCATCGCGGATTGTCATGTTTTTCTCTCTGTGGAGGTGCATAAAATAACCAAAAGCTTGCCTATATGGGGACAGCTTTGAGCCTTTAATATCATCTACTGTAGATCCGAGCAAATAGAATGGTCTTCTTGTATTCATCTGCAAAATAAGAAAACAAAATATTAATGTAGTGTTATGGTTTTGTAGAGCAGGGCTAAATCAGTTTTGACTTTTTTAAATTACAAAAAAAAAAAAATTTGGTTGACATAACAGTTAATTTGGTCTATTTTATAAATCTAACGTATTTTTCTCAATTATTATTCCTATTATTTTTTAATCTAAGAAACAAGGAATAAATATTTTTGTAGTAGAAATTTATATTTTGCTATTTTATTGGAAATAGAAACAGTGGCGTCACTAGGGTTGGTGTCACCCAGTGCGGTAACTCATGGTGTCACCCACCCCCCCATGGACCTCCTCCCGTACCAGACCATACAGAATCCTTAGTAATGTTTTTTGTACTAATGTTACTCGTAAATCGTAATTCCCGTATATCACTGAATGTAATGGCAATAGTAGTGACATAAACAACTAGCAAATTAAAATTACTCCTTTAAATTACAATATCATACGCACAGCCTAAATGTATTTACATTTACATAGTTTCATGTGGTTAAAGTGAAAATTCGGTAAGAAAACAATAGAATTCGAAGTAAAAACGTTTAAGAACTACATCAAAATTATGTTCATTTTAACGTTAAACTTTACCGTTACATGAGATACATTAATGGATTAGGTTTGCATAATCAATAACGGCCCAAATAATGTAGAAGTTGTAGACAAATGCATATGGAAATATACTCATAAATTTGAGGCTGCAACATCATAAAGACAGAGGCTGCAACAACTGAGCGGAAGCCTTTTTTTATTTTTCTCCTTCTTTTCTTTTAATTACTACTTCATTCTCAAAAAAGTTATTGATATAGGTTCACAAATACTAATTACCACAATATTGTAGCTAAAACCAGAAAATTTGACAAAATCAGCGACTATAAAAACACCAGCAGCAACGAAAACAACAGCGCGTGCTTGTAGAGCGTGCAGACGAAACCACGTGATTCGAAGCGTCATTGCAATTGGGTAATAATGACAGCTCTGACCGGAGCGCATTAGAAGGTTCAAAAAGTAAATTAGCATAGAGTTTTAGCGTTGTAGGTATATTGATACATGTAAACTGGGCTTACGAAACATGTTTTTGTTGTTATAACTAACTACAGGGATATTTTTATAAAAAATAATAAATTTCTGCTCAAACACTGCACAAAAACCCCCCGCACCCCTCTAGTGACGCCCCTGATAGAAACACAGATCATGAAACACATGTCAGGTAAAATTTCCATTGAACTAAATTAAATTCTTTGTGACAAATAGCAACATTGTTTAAAACTTCATAATATGTGTATAAGAGCATAAATTCTAATTTTTTCATTAAATTCATTAAATTTTTTTCAAACACTAATAACAAAATCAGTATAAATAATTGTGAAAAATATAAATAACATAGTTTATTATCTGGTAATAGCAAAAAAGAAGTACAGTGATACACAGTTACACACCTTTTACTTATGACAGCAGAACACTGAATGATGACAAATAAACAATTGCAACATAATCCGGAGCATTCTTGATGAAACATGTTTAAACTTGTTGATCTTGTCTTATCAAGCAATATTTTCAGCTACAAACTTGACAATTATCTCTAATATATTCATTTAATTGAATTCATCATAAATATGATGATTAATTAATTAAAAACATATGTTTAGTATACTTGACAACTGCTAGTAATTTCAAATATTAATTGCATAAATAATAGCTATATTTTATGAACTTTAATAAGCGGGGGCGACCTCTAAAAATTGTTCAATCCAAAAAACATTTTATATGTGATGTATTTTCATCAATCGAACTGGTTGAGGGGGCGCAACCTAAAAATATCAACACTTCGAAAATAAGAGACACCCTAATATATATATATATATATATATTATATATATTTATATATATATATATATATATATATATATATATATATATATATATATATATATATATATATATATATATACTACTAGATACAAACAACAAAGACAAATATTTGATAAGAATCTTGTTGCTAAACAAACCTTTAAAAAAAAACGTCTGTTATGAAAATAAAATCATAAATGAAATTAAAAAGTGTCCTAATTTATTTTCACTTGAGATGTATTAAAAAATAACAAAGGTCATTTGGTTGAAAGGTTGTTTGCTATTCATAAAAAGTAATATTCGTGTTTACTGGAGCGTTAATTACTTATATATATATATATATGTCTTCAGATGGTGTAAAAATGTGATTTGTATATTGCATAAGTGAACTTGAACAAATAGCGAGTACAAATGATAAATGATTTGTTTTCACTCTCTAAGTTATATATATATATATATATATTATATGATGAATAAAACCACGAAGGAAAAAGAAACACAAAGGGGTGCTCAAGCGCTTTCGTCTAATGACATCCTCAGGAACACTGGAGTGAAAGGACAGATCAAGGCAATATATAGGTTACAAAAATAAACATACATACATACACATTCATATATATATACACATATATATATACATATATATATATATATATAAATATATACATATATATAGTAAGCATAGAAAAAAAATTGTGGGAGGAGCCAACATTTATATGGTCACAGAAGAATAAAGAAATAAAAATAAATATAAATATAAATTGAGAAAAAAATTAATTACAAAATAGTGCCTTAGTGATATATATGTCACAGCCTAAATAATCATAAAGAAATAAACAGGCAAATAAAAAAAACCATAAATACATATACATACATATATATATATATATACATATATATACACATATATATATAATATATATATATATATAAAGACACTTTTAGCACTTTGGCCGACCTTCCATATAAATTCAAATGGCTTTTTTATGGAACAGGTCACAAAAGAATAAAGAAATAAAAATAAATATAAATATTGTAAGTAGAGTCTACCAATTCAAGCTCAAGAGGGAGGTTTTTACAATCGATTTAATAGATGCTGCCAAAATGATATATATGTCACATTATTAAAAAATAAAAATTGAATTGTCCATTTGTCAGAGTTATCCCATTGTATTGATTGGAATAATGTTTCAGTTTTGTTTCACTCTAGCAACATTGTTAATAGAAATATTCTTGAGTCGGCTATAATTCAACTTACAAATAACCTTAACATGAGTAAAGGTCTGTTTCAACTTGATCCCGTTGCTCTGAATTCCTTCAGAATGGATTTAAACAAAAAGGGCAGGTTGTTAAATCTTTGGTAAAAAATTTGTTTTTGTCGGTTGTTTCCCTTACAATTTTATTTTTCAATTTTTTGCTGTATGAGTGTATGTGTATGTATGTATGTGTATGTGTGTATGTGTGTGGTCATTGCAGTTAAATGTGTTTGTATGTATATGTGTGTATATGTATGTATGTATGTGTGTATATGTATGTATGTATGTATGTATGTATGTATGCAGTTAAATATATATATATATATGTATATGTGTATGTACCTTACCTTACCTTACAACCTCACAAAGGTTCTGCGGGATGATTTCTCATTTCGTGAAGGTCAAGCTTGTATATATATATATATATATATATGTGTGTGTGTGTGTGTGTGTGTTTGTATATATGTGTGTATATGTATATATATATTTGGGTATGCGGGTATATATGTGTAGTGTGTGTATTATTTGTAATTTTTTCAAGTTATATTTATTTTTATTTCTTTATTCTTTTGCGACCTACCGTTTTCTCAGACAATAATTATAAAACAAATTTGGTAATTTTTTTTTCCCTTATGCATATATATATATATTATATATTCTGTATATATTGCGTTTATATTTCGTATATACCGTAAATAGGTTGTATATATATTTATTGTTCTTTATATATCATCTAGGATCATTTTGTTTTCCAATTTATATTTATTGTACTTTTGTATTCGTTTGTGACTATAATATGCATATGTGGTAATTTTTTCCCTTATAAATTGGTGTGCCTCTCTTAAATTTATCTTTCAATTTTTATTTTTTAATAATGTGACATATATATCATTTTGGCAGCATCTATTAAATCGATTGTAAAAACCTCCCTCTTGAGCTTGAATGGTAGACTCTACTTACAATATTTATATTTATTTTTATTTCTTTATTCTTTTGTGACCTGTTCCATAAAAAAGCCATTTGAATTATATGGAAGGTCGGCCAAGTGCTAAAGTGTCTTTATATATATATATATATATATATATATTGTGTATATAATGTATATATATATTATATGTATGTATATGTATTTATGGGTTTTTTTTATTTGCCTGTTTTTTCTTTATGATTATTTAGGCTGTGACATATATATCACTAAGGCACTATTTTGTAATTAATTTTTTCTCAATTTATATTTATATTTATTTTTATTTCTTTATTCTTCTGTGACCATATAAATGTTGGCTCCTCCCACAATTTTTTTTCTATGCTTACTATATATATGTATATATTTATATATATATATAATATGTATATATATATGTGTATATATATATGAATGTGTATGTATGTATGTTTATTTTTGTAACCTATATATTGCCTTGTGATCTGTCCTTTCACTCAGTGTTCCTGAGGATGTCATTAGACGAAAGCGCTTGAGCACCCCTTTGTGTTTTCTTTTTCCTTCGTGGTTTTATTCATCATAAATACTTTTCACGTGTCACTTCGTGAAATATTTTTCATATATATAATATATTATATATATATATTATATATATACTGTTGCATTTAGTGGTGATGAACCTCATCCGAAAGTCTCTTCAGTACTTTGACCCCCCAAACTGCTTGGAAATGCTGCTGCGAGCTGCTCATACCCTGAAATAGGGGTATGGGTGGAATGATGCTCTGTGGAAAAAGATGTTTAACTCTTCATATTTTCACTTAAACTATGAATGCATCTATAAAAATTGGTTGGTAGATAAATGGGTACCTTGGGTAGCCTAGTGGTTAGGACGCAGGGCTACTGATCGGGAGATCGGGAGATCGTGAGATCGAGTCTGGGCGAGGAGTTTGTAATTTCTGACCGACCGTGGTGGGGCGTGGTTCGGATTCCACGTTAAACTGTAGGGCTACGGTGGAGTAATAAGCTTGACCTTCGTTAGAATGAACAATTCAGGCGGAAGCAAAACTAAGGTTATATATATATATATATGTGTGTGTGTGTGTGTGTGTGTATGTGTGTGTGTACTTTCAAAAAAGTATAACTATGTTTGATTCGTACTATTATAATTCAGCTTCGCTTCTCCTCAAATATAGTTTCTCAGAACTTAATTTCAATTTCTCTATTATCTATCGCTTCATTGCATATTATTTTATTTGCTTTTTTAACATTTGTTCTATTCACTTGTTCTTTTCACTTGTTTTTTTCACTTGTTTTCTTTCACTTGTTGCGTTTTATTTGCCTTATAAGCATATAAAAGAAAGAAATTTAGTCGAGCAACGTTCTGATTTTAATCAAGTGAGAGGAGAAGCCCCCCTTCCATACCCCCGAAAAAGGAAAACAAAAAGATTTAAATTAAGATTATGTCCCAGTGTAAAAGATGGTGTATGTTTTCGTGTGGCAGTAAATTTTATTCACTTATTGAAGGCTTTACTTTCTAGATCAATTTCAAAATAAAATACTGCTAGAAAAACTCAACATGTCTTGTTTAATAAAGTGCCAAGTTACCAACTTTAATTATAACCTTTTTTTATTATATAAGTCTGTTTACAATACACGATCTATATTGAACATAATACCGGTATTATAAAAACAATTGAGAGGTTCATTAAGAAAAACTAACAATTTTCTCATCCTTTAAGAGCTTTGAGGGAAACTTTTGAAAGGTTAATTATGTGAGAGAAACGGTATTGTCTTTACTTTAAATGAAAGTAAAGATTTGATGTAAAAATGTGCTTTTATACTCGCCACGTGTAGGACGCTTCATAGAACAACGACAACTTTTTGCAATTTTTTGTTGTCGTTTTTAGTTCAGTAAAAGTGTAATATTTTCGATATAAATTATATAAATCATAATATTATTATTACGCAAAAAATTAATAGTTTTAACAATGGAAATTAACAATGAATATTTTACGGATAAATTTTATTTGGGTTAATTAAATTCATTTACATTTTTTTACATTTAATTTGGAAAACATGAAGCTACTTGGAGTCTTGGACCTATCGAGGTTATACAGGTCAAAAGCTATATTTCGTAATCAAATTTTGCAAAATGTCAGTTTCAAGTCAGCTAATTAACGTAAAATTGTTTACAGAGCTACCAAAGTAGCCTACATAACTTCAGCTAAAATATATATTATTTACACAATTTGTGTTAAGTGAGGTTAGGCCGTATTAACTGAGGTTAGGTCGAGTTAAGTTAGGTTACTTTACAAGTTTACAAGAAGTTAAATTATGTTATCAGGTTGTCGATATAAAATGAATATATAATTTATCTGGTGATAAAAAGTGAATCTTTTCTCAATTTTTCGCAGACCAAAAATCCTTTGGGACCTTGAAGTCTTTCGATTTCTTTGCATTCTCTTCTTTGTACCATAATCTTTTTTACGTTCTTCTTCGTTTTATCTTCGATATAACCGAACTGATCGAAGTGTTAAAACTTCTCTTCATTCGAAACGGAACGGTAGTTTATAAGAAATTCGTTGTGTATTTACATTATTTTGTAAATGAATTACTCTTTGCAAGAATTTCGGGGATTTTTTTTCAGTTCTTGACCTCAAATTAATTATTTAAATTCAGGGACTGGTAAATAAACATACTCTAAAATACTTTCTTAAGATATTTTTTTTACGGGGGAGGGTGGATTGAGTTAGTTTGTTTATGTTAGTCTTGGTTAAATTAGGTCAGGTTAGGTTATTAGGGTGTTGTTATTAGGGTGCTGATGAAGCCACCTTTCACTTCGACGAACTGTGTATAGGTCCAATAAATTAAACAACAATATATATAAAAAACAATAGAATTTAAAAAAGTAACCTCAAGAAATGAAAGTTACTGAAAGTTTGTGGCATAAAATCTATAAACTTCCATTTTCATTTAAGTATGACTGAAAAAAAGAAAAAACAAGAAAAGTGATAATTTATAACCAGCAATTTATAGCGTCCTTCAGTATTTTATTTTAGACTATATTTTGACGTTTCTTAAATTATGAGAAAATCAAGTTCTTGCATTATGGTAAAATTTACATTTTTAGATTTTGCATGTAAACAACTAAGTACACTTTTTAGAAGAAAATTTACATATCAAATTGTTGTTGTTGGTTAGCCGATCAGCCCACCCTGATCGAGCAAGCCGGCGGCAAGCAGGTAACCGATCGCCCTCTCCGGAGTGGACCAGAGGTTCAGTGCACTAGTGATGTTGTGTTGTGTTCTATGTTGTGCTAGAATGGTACAGTCTGTCATAATGTGTTCAATTGTTTGTGGTGTGTCCTGGCACAGGTGGCAGGTGTCGTCTGTGGAGTTGTCTAGTCTGTGTTTATGTGTTTGTAAGTTGGTGTGATGTCCACATCGGAATCGTACTAAGTTAACTCGATCCGATCTGCTCAGGCTGGTCTCTGACCTTGTCAATGGGTGGCGGCTTCGCAGCTAGGACCGCATTCGGACCGAGTCGTGTCAGTGCTTTGTGGTGGGGGTGTGTGTATGTGTTTTCTGTACTGTGTGGTGTCTGTGGGGCGTGGTATGGAATGGAGTATTTGGTTATAATGTCTCTCTGGTGTTACCTTAATGGTGCGAGGTGTTGGTGCATGATTGTACATGTAGTGGCAAGGGTGTTGTGGGTTAGTTGTCGCTGCCGCCATGCCATGAATTGTGTTCCCCTCATGTTTAAATGTTCCCTAACTTTCAGTATTTTTGTTTCTGTGTGCAGGTGTTCTATTGGTGTTGTTTGAGTACACCCTGTAATGATACGAAGTGCGTTGTTTTGTATTGTCTGTAAGGTGTTTATGTGTGTGTTTGAGATAATGGGTGCCCAACATGGGCTAGCATAGTCCATAACGGAGCGAATATATTGTTTGTAAATGAGTGATGTTGTTTCCTGCTGGTGTCCAAAGTTTGTGCCTGTTAGTACCCTAAGCGTGTTAAGTCTTGACGTACATTTGTTTGTAATATCGTAATGTCCTGAATGTGGTTTGCAAAAGATAATGATGTGTTGTATGTGACCCCAAGTATTTTAGTCCTGTGAGTGTGTGGAATGTTGGTGTTGTTTAGTGTAAGCTGTGGAATTATCTGGTGTTCTTTTGTGTTGCTTGTAAGCAAGGTGATGGTTGATTTTGTGGGCGCTACTCTAAGTCTGTTGTGTGTGTGTGTGTGTGTGTGTGTGTGTGTGTGTGTGTGTGTCAGTCTTGTATACTGTTTATGTATGTTTGTAGGTTATTTGTAGCGGGTGTCGATGTTGTTGTGGGTAGATGTTAGAGTGATGTCATCTGCATATGATGATAAGGTAAGCTTGTTATCTATGGGTATTGGAATGTCATGCATGTATAAGTTGAACAGTGTTGGTGAGAGAACAGAGCCTTGAGGAACCCCGTTCGGCAAAAGCTTGTTTTTGGATGACTTGCCATTAAATGTGACATGTGAGTATCTTCCTGAAAGATAGTTGCTCAGCCACCTTTTGGTGTTATTGTGCATGTTTGTGTTGAGTATTTTGTTTATGAGAGGGAATCGTGGGATAGCATCAAATACTTTACTAATGTCTATTGTTGCTAATAGTGTACGTTGAGCTGTTCGTCTGCAGTTGATGCCATCCATGATGTGCTGCGTGAGGTTAGTGAGTAATGTCGTGGTTCAGTGGTGAGGTCTGAATCCATGTTGAGTAGGCGATAGTGGTATGTGTGGGTTGGTGATTTGTAAGATTACAGTAGTCTTTCTGTTACTTTGGAAGGTGTACATAGTAAAGTAATGGGTCTAAAGGAAGCTGGTTCTGTTGGATTTTTGTTTGATTTGAGTAGTGTAATAATTTTAACTTGTTTCCATATGTTAGGAATGATACAGTGTTGGTATGAATATGTGCTGATGTTTGTGAGAGCTAGTATTCCCTGTGGGCCCAAGTGTTTAAGGTGTATGTTAAACATGTTGCCTGGTCCAGTAGCCTTCGAATTCTTAATGTTTTTGATGATCTTGGTGGTCTGCTCTGTATTGAAGGGTGTAATGGTCGTGTTGAGTCTGTAGGTTTTCTTGTGTCTGGCTGTTTGTCTGTCTGCGTGTTTCTGGATTTTTGTCTCTGTTTAAGTGACTTATCTTTGCGTAGTGATTAACTAGAATGTTAGCTTGTTGTGTATATGTTGGGATATTATTTTGGCTGCGACAGATATCCGCGTGTGAGGTGTGAATGCCGCTGTTAGAATGGGTAATGCTGTTTATAGTCTTGTATGGCATGGATATATCTGTGGATTGGTTTAGTGTTGTTTTTATGAATTCCCTAAATGTTTCTGTCTTTTTTTCTTTAAGTTTGTTGTTTATTTCTGTGTTGAGCTGTTATATCTGCTGTTTTATGGCTTCTGTGTGTGGTGTTTGTGTGTTATGTTTGAGGTTGTTACGTTGCTTTATGAGGTGGGCTATTTCTCTAGTGTAATTTGGGTTGTATTTCCTAATGCTGCCCTTGGGTATGTATTTGTTTGCATTATTGATGATCTGATTAAATGTCTTGAGTGTTGTATTGAAGTTTATGATGGGTGTGCTGTTTAATGTGGTGAATTGTTCCTCAGTCTGTATTTTGAACTGTTCCCAATCAGATTTCTTGTAATTTCTGTAAGTGTGCCTAAGGGCAGAGTGTAGAAAGTGTTGTAATGATGATGGGCAGGTGGTCTGATGACAGTTGTTTTCCTGTTCTCCAGTGTTGCTAGTGAAGGGGAACAGAACGTTATGTCTGGGGAGGAGTTTGAGTATCCTGCTTGATGCGGTATGTGTGTATGTTCTTCTCTGTTGTTAAGAATGAAGAGGCTGTTTAGTTGTGTGGCTATGTTGGCGCCTCTGGTGTTGCTTTGGTTGTGCAGGTACCAACTAGTGTCTTTGGCGTTGAAGTCTCCTCCTAAGATGACATTAGTGAGAGAGGCCAGATTGTGTAACTGTGGATTGTAATTGGCTGGCACCTGAGGTGAACTATCTGGTGGGATGTAAATGTTGATTAGTGTGGTGTTGTGTTTTGCGCGTGTTTTAATGTTAACTGCCTGAATTTCTATCGTGTTATCTGCTTGGATTGTGTTTGTAATGTTTTGGGTAGCATCAGTGTAGCTAATGCTTTTACGTAAGTGATGAGTCCACCCCCGTTACCCCCAGTACGATCTTGACGGATCGCCGTGAAGTCAGGGATGGTGGGCGGTTTTTGTGTGCGTTTTAGTTTTGTTTCTTATATAAGTGCTATGTGAATGTTTTGTTTGTGTACGAATTCCATAAGCTGCATGATTTTGTTTGTGAGGCCATCTACGTTGTACTGTAATATGTTTATTATGATTCTGTATGTGTCTCATGGTCCTATTGTGTCTATGTCTTTGTGTATGGTAACATGTGTAAGTTGTAGTGGGGCCTGGATTAGTCTTAATGTCGCCGGAGAGTAAGAGTAGTCCGGGGAGCACGTCCGGTACGCAATTGCTCCCCATAAATGAAAAAAATAGCACGCTCGTATAGTCCGGCCCCGGCAGCCGATCGGCACTCTGACCGTGCCACGCAACAGGCCATCAACTGCCAGTTTGGCCAACCGTAGACTGTCCGCTGCACGGAGATTTGAGGATGTTTGGCCAACAGCGCGTTGGTGTCTTCGGTTTGATGTCGCCTCTTCTTCGCGTTGACGTTCCACGTTTTTTCGTTTTTTCGTGGCTGTATCCTCCCGCACTGGAAGATACAGCCACTGCTAGAAGCTTCCTCATCAGCTGCTAACTTTTGGTTTTAATACTGTGTGTAGATTCAGTTATTACTGTGAATCTATTAAAAGAACATTCTGTTATTTTGTGCTTATCCTTCATCTGCAATTTTGTGTTGCTCTCTTTGTTGGAGTTCTGAAAATGTATTGCCCGCCTGTCTGCTAAATTGCTCTAATATGAATTCTGTTTCAGAACGGCAGTTGAAATGATGAGTTATAAATCTATTTCATCGAAAGAGCAAGTTTGAAGTATTTGCTTATTACTGCTAATTCGATCAACCCGCATTGTTAAGCCGCATCTTCTGAAATGGACGTTGTGGAGCAGCCTGTATCTGAAATAGCTCTCACTTGATGGCCATTCACGCGAAACGATCTCCTTTTTTCACGTTGTTCTAGCTAACTGTTTAGAGTTTTTTTAGAAACAAATGTCAGTTTCCTGCTCAAAACAGCTCTTTCTAATTTGAAAATTGATTGTTCAAGGAATTGTTATGTTTCATTCGTCTTTCTACGGAACGTTGTTTTTGGTTGACTTATCTCGCTGTCACGCTTTGACGTTGATCTTACAGGCTAGTGAATTAAAATCTTTTGTAACAATAAAGGCTAATCTAAGTTTATTTTTTTATCATTACATTAGTCCAAGGTATCTGTAAAATCATATATCAAGTTGAATATTATTACTGTTTTACATAAAATTAAGGTATTTTATACAACTTTTGATTACTGTAATGATAACGGCAGCAATAAAAGCAATAAAAAATTATCTTCTTTGGTGCCAAAGACAAAAATATAAATTGTGTGTTACAACCGCTTCGAGCTAATCTCGCTGTGAAAAACTGAAGTTACTGCAAAGAAATTTGATTAAACCTGTTCCTCTCCCTTCTTATTTTAACTTTTGAGTTTCTTAGTTATTGTTATGATCGCTAATTATCACTAAAGACTGTAGGCAAAAACATATATCCTGATAATCGCAACGAAAGGCTTACGTGTCGTAACGTGTTATATTCTTGTTACCTGAGTATACATTTAAGTAGAGAATATTTAATATCACTCAAAATAAAACTTCTAAACTTAAAACTTATAACTTCTTTTTGAGGGTGGATTCTAGGGGAAGTTTTTCTTCTTTTGGGTATGAAAGCTTCTTATCAGATGATATAATAACTTTTTTAATGATACATGACTTCTTTAGATAGAAGAAACGGTCTTCAGAACTTCTCTTTGGAGTGATTTGAGACAATAGAAGATAATATTTCTTTGTATAGAAGGTTGCAGGAAGTCTTTGCTTTTTGTGATGACACTTAGTAAATTTTGTGGTTAATTTAAAGTTTTTCTTATTTACAGATTTTTGCTTTGTTCGTGGCATTTTCAATAGCGGCTCCTCAAAACCATGATCTTGATAAACTATTTTCGTTTCTGAGAAGAAATTTTGATCTCCATCGGACCCGAGAACAAGGAATCAGTGAACGAGATTTACAGTTTCGTAACCATAATACCAATACGATTAACTCCTTACATTACAATAATGATGAGGATGAGTGTCCAAAGGGTACAGTTCTCAATGTGGATGGAACTTGTCAAGAACCTATTGTAGAACGAAGGGTTTTTATATATAGTTCACCAGAAGCAGAGAAAAGACAAAAAAGAATAAATAAGATACCGGTAATAAGAAATCCGAGAATAGATTATAACGTTATTTTAATCAACAATTTAGATGACGAAAATAATGCCCTCTTCGTTCGCTCCCCATTATCTGACAACAGTGGATATGTTTATGGGCAAAACGGTTTAGTCTCTGTTCCTAAAGAATATTTATCTGATTATTATCTAAACAACGTACACAACTTCGGTAATGTACAAACTGGTTCATCTAATGACATTCTACATTTTCTGAATGAGAGAATTCAATCGTGGGAGAGAAGTGATCCAAATTCGAATACCAACTTCTACTTTTTTGATAATGATAATGCAGGTAATAATAATAATAATTATAATAATTTATTTTTTCGATATAATAAAAAATTAAATATCCATCAGGATCTGAAATTAATAACCTATATTTTTACAGATGTTCAAGAAGGAAGCTCTGGAGTTTCTAACTTTGAGAAGAAAATAAAGACATTTTTAGCTTCTGCAAGTCAAAATGTAAAACAGGATACCCAAAATCAATATGTAAATCACGATGCCCAAAATCAAAACGTAAAACGCGGTGCCCAAAATCAAAACGTAAAACGCGGTGCCCAAAATCAAAACGTAAAGCACGATGCCAAAAATCAAAATGTAAATCAGCAGTCTGTCTCCAGTCAGAGTGGATCTTCTCAGTCTGGTAATACTTTAAATACTGCGACTGGAAAATTAGAAACATCATCTAGTAAGGCCGAAATATTACCCCAGACTGCTGGGCAAACAACTGCACAGCAAGTTAGTGAAGTTCAGCAGGGAGTGCCGTCTGGTGCATCAAACTCTTCTTCAAACAGTAAGACCAAAATATCATCTCAGACTGCTGGACAAACAAATACTGAGCAAATTGTTGAGACTCAGCAGTCAGCTTCCACCAATCAAACTAAAAGCACCTCAAATCTTGCCAGTGAAAAAACTGAAGCAACATTTTCAGGTAGTATAAATAACAAAAAACCCCGGTTAATTTCTGAATCTTATTCTAGTACAACAAATGTAACTTTAAATACCAAAGACATACTTGTTACTCTCTAAAGATTTACAACCTAAATCTGGACATAACTCGGATATAGTTGTAGATTTCGTAACTTCGTCTCTCATTATTTTATAGTGTTTTCTTCTTGAGAGTCGAAGTCTAAGCACAATATTTACCATGCTCCATAGTAAGCATATGGTTAACAATAGCATAGGCGGATCCAGAGGGGGGCAGGGGGTTTAATTGAAGCAATGGGGCTTATAATAATAATTATTGGGTATGTTTAACTTCCTTCGCAACATCTAAGGTCATATGACGGAGGGGACCTACAGCTTTACGTGGAATCCGCACCGCGGGTCGTTACATAGTCTGGACGCAGCGGACGGTCTCCCATCCAACTACTATCCGATCCAATGTCGCTTAACTTCGCTGATCAACGGGAAGTGGTGTTACAACATTGTCTACGACGTAGCCCAGCAATGGGGCTTAGTTTGGAGGCCCATACATCCTGGTTAAACGAAATTAGATAGACCGTTTAAATGCTTATGTCCATGTTGCTTCAATTAAGCCCCGTTGCTTCAATTAAGCCCCCTGGCCTCCCCTCTGGATCCGCCTATGAACAGTCAATCAATCCAAATGGGTGATACAAATAGATGACCAGGTTTTGGTTGTTGTAAACAACTATTTTTCTGTTTCATCATCATACTAATTATATATGTAACGTATTATTGAATTTATAGAAACAAATAGAAATTACAAAACTCTTTGGGAAATAATACTTTTGTGATATGTAATAAAAAATGTTACGATGCTATCACGTGATATAAGAGGAACTTATATACGGTGAACCAAATGTAGGTGGACAGTAGGTTGAATAGGGTTTGTGTTATATTATATTATAACTATGGTGTTCATTATAACTATGGTGTTTGTGTTATATTATATTAAATATTATAACTAAATTTATTTAAATTTTATTTTGTATTATAGTATACAAAAAAATTAAATATAATTGTATATGTATTCTCAAAATAAACGTTATCATTTACTGTCCACCTACTTTTGGTTCACCCGTTATACTACAGTTATAAACACAATACATAATATCTATCTGTTAATAAGTGAAGTGCATACTTCAGTTTTAAATTAATGAAAATAATAAAGATATTTTAGTATCGAATTTTAAAAATAAAAAAAAATATACAAAATTTTTAAATAAAAATTATTATCAGCAGTTAAACTAAGAAGAAGTGAACACATTTCACTTAACTTCATATCAAAATAATATCTCTAAGGACAAGGTACTTATCTTGGATATAAATATTTGACATTTCTGCTTTTATTTCAGGATCTGTCGGCCTAGAAAAAATCGGACAACCCGTTGTTTCTGTTAAAAATGAGATTGAATCGTCTCCCTCCGAAGCAACCGCCGGAGGAGACTCAGGACAGGCTTCAGCTGGCAACAATGAGAAACTTGACCTACAAGCATCTGCTTCATCTTCAGTTTCAAGTAGAAAAAATACCCTTTTCTTAACTGACAAAAGAGAAGCGGATAGCGAATCCTACATCAAAATTAATTTCAGTTCAATAAAAGATTTTCCTGTGGTTTACGTTAGGTTAAATTAAAAAAGCTCAGAGTATAATTCCAAAAAATAATAAATATATTTTGCACAAAACACATTTTGAACATGCAAAAATGTTAAAATTTGACTAAATATTTTGTTAAGGTCTTTAAATATGTAATTGTCTCGTACGGTAATTACTGTTAATTATTGTAGTAATTTTAAAATAAGTTGTTTCATCTCTCTAAACCACAATTCCCAGATTCCCTGGATTTATTCAACTCTTCTGGATACTTTGTATGAATGAATGAATACTTTTGAATGCTTATTGCGAAGACACACATCGGTTATGAATAGGAAGGAATCCCTTCTATTTTATAAATTAATTGATTTTTGTAGTGCCAGTAGGGATGTAAACAGTGGTATAATTTTTTTGCCAAAAATCTTCTTTCTTGAAAACAAGTTTGACCACCAGCACTCTCATATAGAAATTCACTATTGTAAAAGTGCATTGTATAACGAATCTGTTTATATACGTTTTTAATAATATTTATTGCTGTTATTTGTATTTCTGCTCTTAAATAAACCCCATTTTTCTTCTTGGAATGTCTGTAATCCGACTATGTTTAAGAGATTAGGCTTATAGCAGAATTTTAATCTGCTATAGATGGAGAACGGTTTTAATAATACAAGGGTTGTTCAAAAAGTAAGTTTACATGTTTAATTACCGGTGCATTATGCATAGTACAATAATGTTGTTGGTAGTATAATATTTTAACAGATGTTAATTATCCGTTAACAATGTTAATGGTAATCACAAGACTCAGAGAATGGCCTGTAGTCTTTCCTTTCTTCAGCGCTATTCGGCCGAAGGTTCGCATTTCCTTGAGCACATTGTGACAGGTGATGAGACCTGGGTACACCATCAGACACCAGAGTCTGAACGGGCGTCCATGGAATGGAAACATCCGGGGTCACCACGAACCAAAAAGTTCAAGATTGCACTATCAGCTGGTAAGGTGATGGTAACGATTTTTTGGGACTATCAAGGCGTTTTGCATGTTAAATTCATGCAAAAAGGGACAACAATAAATACCACTTCTTATTGTGAAATTTTACAGCGACTCCGAACGGCTATCAGAAGAAAACGTCCCGGATTGTTTACTGCAGGTGTGGTGTTCTTGCATGGCAATGCACGCCCTCAAACTGCAAATCAAACACGCCAACTTTTGAAATCGTTCCACTCGGAAGTCATGGATTATCCCTCCCCCCCCATAGTCCTGACCTTGCACATGTTTTCAGCCCTAAAGGAACACCTCGGAGGTAAACAATTTCAAAACGATCCTAATGCAGAAGCGGTCGTACGAAACTGGTTAAAAACTAAAGATCCTACGTTTTTCTCGACCAGCATCGGAAAGCTTGTCCCACGCTACGACAAATGTTTGAATCTGTTTGGTGATTATGTAGAAAAGTAGTAATAAGTTGTTGAAATACTTGTAATAATTAATTGCCTTGTAATAAAACAGTTTCTTCAAGACACACCTTGTAAACATACTTTTTGAACAACCCTCGTAGTATTTCCACTGACACTACAAGATAGATACAAGTCTAGATTTTGATTGACAGTTATCATAATAAAAGAGTCATTTTTCAGTTAATATCCTTTCTTTATTTCGAATGTTTATGTGGGAATTCGAGGACAACTGACCACTTGTGCTCTTCCAAATCAAGGAAGAAAGATACATTTTGGATAACATATTGGGGTTGTTTTCCTATAAACTGGTTTGAATTGTTACAGATTTAATTGTTAATTGTTGATTTTACAAATCCGAGATAATAATAATAATAATAATAATAATAATAATAATAATAGTAATAATAATGATGAACTTCTTCGTGTCATAGAGCAACTAATTGTGCGCTTCATGTCTCTTACTTCAATATTAAAAGTCTTTACATTAATGAAATTAAATTTTAAGGAATATAATTTTCTAAGCAGAAAATATTATAGGGTTGCAACGACCAAAATACTTGGTTTGCTGTTTGAAAACCAATCTAAATGATTAATTCAACCATGCAATGATTGTATGAACCATGCTGGTAACTATGGTAATCATGCTCTGGTAAAAACTTAAATGGTTTAATTATTCGTTTGGATTGATTGTCAAGTAGTTTAGATGTTTCACCCAATATTTGTTTTGTGTGTAGTCATACTTCACCTGTTTGTGTAAATAAAATCACCATTAAATAAAAGAAAAAAGATTTTATATTATGTATAGATTAGAATAGTTATTTATTTATTTAACTGAAATCAAATGTGTGTATTTTTTAATATCTGAAATGACAGTAGAGGCTCAGAGTTGATTTTTCTCTACATTAGATAAAACAATTCGTTGTAGCTTCATTAAATGCTTTTTTTTTAAGAATGAGGTCTAAAAAAAATCCAAATACATTATTTTCCCAATTGTACATATAATAATTTAAATGAAAAGTTTGCCATTATTAAGTGTAAATTGAACCAAGATATGTTCACTTTCATATGTTCACTGTGCCTTTATGACCTACCATTTGGTTTTCAGAAATGCTCTTATTTCAGAAATTTGGGAGGTTATTATTATTATTTTTTTTTAATAGTTTAATTTATTCAATAAATTTTCAAAAACTTAAATTGCTCGAAAATTGAACATCAGATCAAAGTTATTTGAATAAATCTTTAATACAGGGTGTCCCGTAAGTCTGGACCCATAGGGATTTATAATATATTTTTTTATTATGTTATTATTATTATTTTATTATTATTATTTTTTTATTATTTTTTATTATGATTTTTATTTGTGGGGCCACTTGAAAGCCAAAGTGTACGAGGTCAAACTTCAGAACATTTTCCACCTTAAAGCACGCATTTTGGAGGCGTGTCAAGAAATTTCTGCGACTGTGATTCAGAAAGTGCTGTCGCAGTGGAGATTGCGTCTTCAACTATGTGTGCGACACAACGGCGGACACTTTGAACAGATTATGTAATAAATTTTTGGACTATTTTGTAATTTTATTATTTTTCCCTATGGGTCCAGACTTACGGGACACCCTGATACATATGCGTGTATGAATTAAATATGCTTAAATAATGATTAAACTCGATATGTATAAAAGTGACGCATATGTAACAGATATTCATACACAAGAATGCATCCAATTTATATTTGCACCAATGTCAATACTCGATAAATATTGGGAGGTCTGACCTTGACAAATTTTTTCTCCTTTTTTAAGTGGGATGAGAATTTGTCAAACGGAAAGAAACATGACTGCCTTTAAATGTTATTAAGAAAAAGACATTGATTCATTCCAAGGGAAAATTATTTCAAACACGAAAGAATGTATTAAAACTGTCAACATTTAAACGATTAATAAAAAATGGAGAACGTTGTTGTTTTTTCAGGTTGATTATATCATAAATAAGATTGTCCGAGAAAAGTCTGAAATAAAAATAAACATTTCTATCTTTTGAATGAAGTGACGTAAGCATAAACGCTTTGGGAGCGCTAGTAGCCAGACCCACAAAGTACAACACAAACAGTACAACCTTTGATTTTCATTATCATCAAAAAACTTATCGTCGAAAGCCAAACACTAAGCGAGAAGTAGAGTACCGATTGAGTATGTGTTGAGCTACAAATGATGTACAATGCACATATTGAGATTCTCTCTCTCTCTCTCTCTCTCTCTCTCTCTATATATATATATAATATATATATTTATATATGATGAATAAAACCACGAAGGAAAGGAAACACAGAATGGTGCTCAAGCGCTTTCGTCTAATGACATCCTCAGGAACACTGAAGTAAATAAAGAGTTCAAGACTTATACAGGTTACAAAAAAAAAAAATATATACAGTATATATAATAAATATAGAAATAAAAATTGCGGGAGGAGCATACAAATCTGTCAGGAAAACTACCAATTTTAGCACTTTGTCCGAATTCAACACAAGATCAAATTTTATAGTTAATGCCTGAATGATCACAAAAAAAAAAAAAAAAATTATATATAAAAATAAATTGAAAAATAAAAATTGTGAAAGGAGCATACATATTTATAAGGGAAAACTACCCACGTTTTAGCACTCTGCCCTTCTTGTCCAACTCCTCTCTGAACGAATTCAACACAAAATCAAATGGATTGTTTACAACCAATTTTATAGATAAGGCCTGAATGATATATAGGTTACAAAAAAAAAATAAAAAAATAAAAAACTAAATTGAAAAATAAAAATTGTAAGAGAAGCATTCAAATTTATAAGGAAATACTATCACAGTTTTAGCACTCTACCCTTCTTGTCTAAATCCGTTCTGAACGAATTCAAAACAACGGGATCGAGTTGAAAAAGACCTTTGCTCATGTTAAAGTTATTTGTAAGTTGGATAATAGCAGACTCAAGAATATTTCTATTAACAATGTTGCTAGAGTGAAACAAAACTGAAGCATTATTCCAATCAATACAGTGGGATAACTCTGACAAATGGATGAAAAGGGCACTGGACGACTGTCCCGTTCTAACGGAATATTGATGCTGTTTCACACGCGTGTGCAAATCCTTTCCCGTCTGACCAATGTAAAAGGAATCACATTGTTTACAACCAATTTTATAGATAATGCCTGAATTATTGGTAGGGCTATTTTTTACTATGATATTTTTCACAATATTGTTATATGAAAATACTACATTAATATCCAAAAATTTAAGTACATTAGCAATGCCTAAAAAGTACGGGAAAAATGGAAGTACTAAAATATTCTTTCACAAAGTGCGAGTGTTATTATTCACACGATAGAAGGTTCGTTTTGCCTTATTAAGACAAGATTCCATATACGCAGGTGGGTAGCACAGATCACTTCCAATACCGTTGAATTTTTCCAATTCGGCATCGATGTACTCCGGACTGGCGATCCTAAGAGCGAGGAGAAACATTGAAGAAAGTATGGCCTTCTTAATAGGGTGTCATGTCCAGAGTAAAAGTGTACGTAGGACAAATTGTTTGTTTTTTTCCGATAGATACTAAACTTAAAATCCCACTGTATTGAGTGGAATAATGCTTCAGTTTTGTTTCACTCTAGCAACATTGTTAATAGAAATATTCTTGAGTCTGCTATTATCCAACTTACAAATAACTTTAACATGAGCGAAGGTCTTTTTCAACTCGATCCCGTTGTTTTGAATTCGTTCAGAACGGATTTAGACAAGAAGGGTAAAGTGCTAAAACTTTGGTAGTGTTTCCTTATAAATTTGTATGCTCCTCACAATTTTTATTTTTCAATTTAGTTTTATATTATTTTTTATTTTTTATTTTTTTGACCTATGTATCATTCAGGCCTTATCTATAAAATTGGTTGTAAACAATCCATTTGATCTTGTGTTGAATTCGTTCAGAGAGGATTTGAACAAGAAGGGCAGAGCGCTAAAACGTGGGTAGTTTTCCCTTATAAATATGTATGCTCCTTTTACAATTTTTATTTTTCAGTTTATATATATATATATATATTTTTTTTTTGTGATCATTTAGGCATTAACTATAAAATTTGATCTTGTGTTGAATTCGGGCAAAGTGCTAAAATTGGTAGTTTTTCTTACAGATTTGTGTGCTCCTCAAACAATTTTTATTTCTATATTTATTATATATATATATTTTTTTTTTGTGATCATTCAGACATTAACTATAAAATTTGATCTTGTGTTGAATTCGGGCAAAGTGCTAAAATTGGTAGTTTTCCTTACAGTTTTGTATGCTCCTCCCACAATTTTTATTTCTATATTTATTATATATATATATATATATTTTTTTTTTTGGTAACCTGTATATAGTCTTGAACTCTTTATTTACTTCAGTGTTCCTGAGGATGTCATTAGACGAAAGCGCTTGAGCACTATTCTGTTTCCTTCCCTTTGTGGTTTTATTCATCATAAATATTTTTCACGTGTTACTTTCGTGAAATAATTTTCATATATATATATATACACGGTGAACCAAAAGTAGGTGGACAGTAGGTTGAATACGGTTTGTGTTATATTATATTATAACTATGGTGTTCATTATAACTATGGTGTTTGTGTTTTATTATATTAAATATTATAACTAAATTTATTTAAATTTTATTTTGTATTATAGTATACAAAAAAATTAAATATGTATTCTCAAAATAAACGTTATCATTTACTGTCCACCTACATTTGGTTCACCCTATATATAATATATATATATATATATATATATATAATATATTATATATATATATATGAAAATTATTTCACGAAAGTAACACGTGAAAAATATTTATGGTGAATAAAACCACGAAGGAAAGGAAACAGTGGTGCTCAAGCGCTTTCGTCTAATGACATCCTCAGGAACACTGAAATAAATAAAGAGTTGAAGACTATATATAGCTTTCCAAAAAAAAAATATATATAATAAATATAGAAATAAAAATTGTGGGAGGAGCATACAAATTTGTAAGGAAAACTACCAATTTTAGCACTTTGCCCGAATTTGGAACACGTAATAAGAATAACAGAATAATAGAACAGATATTGAGAGCTTTTAAAACAGAGGACAAAATAGAATGATTCGTTGGCTGAAAACAGTAATATGAAAACCTAAATAGTGCTCAGTTCTTACACCTTCCGTATAATAAATGACTTTAGAAAATACAGATAAACAATACAAAAAATTATATATGGATTAAAAGACTTAAATTATTGAGAACTAAACTGAACTAAACTCTGCTAAACAAATGCAAAAAAACTTCACTTTTTTCTACGTGAAAGTCACAATATGATTTCTGTATCCACCTGAAGAGGATGCCAGTGGGCATCGAAACTGTTGTGGAAATAAACTCTGTCTATTAGAGTGGGTTTTTATTATCATATTCTGCTAAACACTTATTAAACACTTTCCTGGCCTTCACCAAAAAAAAAAAAAAAAAAAAAAAGGGACGGAAATTTTTTTTTTACTGAAGCCTCTTTCTTTATTCTCACTTTCATGGTAATTGATCAAATCGGACATGACAAAACGGGGTCAAAACTTAAATAATTCAAAGGTATATATTATTACTGTTTACAGAATTTCATGTAAAAACCAGGATAATACTACAAGGTCTAATTTTTAGGGATAGTCGCGAAAGTTTAGACGGAAAACTATATTATTTCAGTTCACTTTAACCAACTTAACCCTTTCAGTCAAGACTACAGTGCAACGTTTCCAAGGATGCTTCTACATGTTTATATGGTATCGTTTAGTTGTCGAAAAAGGCACCCAAAATGTGTGTCATTTCAGTGACTAGTTGCTAAAATATTTAGCTTTGAATAACAGTAAAACCTATACTTTTTGGTTTAAGGAAACGTATACCGTCGTTAAAGGGTTAAATGCATTAATGAACAATACGTTTATTAATGTTTGCCTTTTAAGATAAATTGAACATTTCTTCTTCAAAGAAAACGAAAACGACTTTTCTATTTTTATGGATGGCTATGGTATAACGTCTATTCTGCCATTTTATATGTGGAGGATTACAATTGTATATCTATTGTTAGAAAATCTAGAAGAGAAAGAGCCATTATTATCCCAAAGTGATATGATGAATAAGCTGATTAATACAGTATTGCTTGTATATATTAAGTTAAGAAAATACAGAGATATATATCCATCTCATAATTGTAAGGTTAGTAAAAACTGTAATTTATTTTAGGGCCAACGTTTGGGGTTCTTGTGGCATCAATTTTGGATGCTGGCGGCGTCCTTTCTACTCTTTGTTGGAATTGGCACTGATTGGGGGTGGTCTTCTAGAGAGCTCTCTTACAATCCAGTTTGATATTCTTGATACAGGGTTGTTGTACTGTACAATAGTACACGTTGTGTTGTTGCAAGGTTTAGAAAGAAGACCATAAATAGTGCCCCCTTCTTGTTTTATTTATGCTAATTAAGGCCTAAAGTAGGCTCGCGTCGAGTCGACAACCATGAGGTAGGTCCGAATAGGACCCCCGGTCCCTAGAGTCCGTTTTAGTCAAAATTAACCTAGACTATAAGCAGGGCCGGTTTAACCATTAGGCGAACTAGGCGGTCGTCTAGGGCAACACAATACCGAGGGCAACATTTCTGCCAAACATTTTTGCCAAACATGTTTAATGAGTCTATATCAATATTAAGCACTATTTCAACGGAACAATGAATTCAGATTCTAGCATTATAATTTTGTATTAGCATTATATGTAATTGCTTAACTTTCAAAGTATCTTGCTTAGCATATAGTGAGATATGGTGTGATATATATATATATATATATATATATATATATATATATATATATATATATATATATATATATATATATATATAGTGTGTGTGTGTGTGTGTGTGTGTGTGTGTGTGTGTGTGTGTGTGTGTGTTGTAATGAGATTTGTGAAAATTTTGGAGTTTGGATATTGCGTTTGTGGCAAAAAAAAATTTATACCCTGGTGGATAATTCACTGATGTTTTATTTTTTTCTAGGTACAACTTTGAAATTTCAATGAAGACTGAAGTTTGAATGTGATCTAAAATGGCAAACAGACGAAAACAGTCATCCGGGGCACAGAATCGTAAACGGAAGGCCGAGAAAGAAAAAAGAACAAGAAGAAAATGAGGGGTCGTTTCTGAAGTATCTTCGCCCTAAACCACAAGCTGACAGTTCAAAAGATCTACCGAAGGCTTCCGGTTCCCGAGATACTGATCTCACTATATTTGCAAAAATACTCTTACAGACAGTGTCCCTAACGTATGCACTGCACTCCGAATACTCTTAACCCTACTAGTTTCCGTGCCAGTGGTGAACGCAGTTTTTCCAAACTGAAACTATTAAAACATACATTCGTTCTTCAGTGGCGCAAGAAAGACCCGTTGGGCTATCTATGCTGTCGATAGAACACGACATCGCACAAAGAATGGACTGCAAGAAACTCGTTTCTGGTTTCGCAAAGCAGAAATCGCGAAAAGTTAAATTTTCGTTTGTAATCTGGATGTTTATTTATATAAATAACACTATTTTGTTCATGATATATTAATTTGTTTGTTTATATTAATAAAATGATATGTTGTAATTTTCACGTTATTGTTGTACAGGGGGGGGCACAAATTACATGGTTCGCCTAGGGCAGCATATAGCTTAACGCCGGCCCTGACTATAAGTTAAGATAGTCCGTCAGAGCTTGGCCCCTCAAGGCTCAGCTGGGATTCCGAACCCCCTCCAAAAAAAAGAACAAATAACATCAGTTAAACATTTGAAAAGACATTCCCAGAAATGACCATGTCCTTCCACATTTCGCATCTTATGTAAGTCCAATGAAATGGGGATGGGCCACCTCAGCGCCGCCACTTCGGCGCCGACGTTTCAGCGCCGCCATTTCAGCGCCAGGCCACTTCAGCGCCAGACTATTCAGCGACGGGCCCTTTCAGCGCCGGTCATTTTCTCTGTTGTTTTTATTGACTATACTTGTTTTGACTTTACTTGTTTTATTAACATTACTTGTTGTTATTAACTTTGTATAATGTTGGTTTGGTTTTGGTTATGGTACTTTATTTTCCTTCCATTATAAAAAAAATTAGTGTTGGGATTAGGTTAGGTTAGGTTTGGTTAGGTTAGGTTAGGTTAGGTTAAGAACAGCCCGCCGCAGGCGTTAGCCGTAGTTAGCCAGCTTCAAGTTAGGTTAGGTTAGGTTAGGTTAGGTTAAGAATATTTATTCATATAACTAATGATGTAATTTCAGAATATTTTGCTCCCAACACTTATATCATTTTTCCTTTTTTTATTTCAGAATTTGTGAACCCTTTATTTTCCTTCCATTATAAAAAAAATTAGTGTTGGGAGGATAATGCAAAAGTACCAGAATTGTTTCTGAATATGGGAACAGAAATGAAGTAGAGTACCTACGTGCAATTGGGCACAATTTATCAAACTAAAATGAAAGCTAACCCTTTGTTTTAGACAATTTTAAATAGAATGTTTTTACTAATAATTTTGAATTAAATAAATCAATCTCTTAACTAAATATTATTTTTAAAATAAATTACTGTAATTAAATAAATTCTTTAAAATAAAAAAATTGAATTAATTATTTTCATTAGATATATCGATCCTTAGCCTGCACATTTTATTGAGTTGTCTTGAAACTATTGTGGCGGGCGCTGAAAGGGCCCGTCGCTGAATAGTCTGGCGCTGAAGTGGCCTGGCGCTGAAATGGCGGCGCTGAAACGTCGGCGCTGAAGTGGCGGCGCTGAATCGTACGGTATGCCAATGAAATAGTATTCACACCACTGTGCATACGAATCATTTGTAATAACGTGGTAAGCATATGCAGTGATGCTTGTTGACGTGAAATTTCTCAACGTGTAAGGAAATTCTGTGATCGTGGGAAAGTTTCATGAATGTAAAGTACGTACTATGCCAAAGCCTACCTACTGTATATCTAGTCGGTCCACGCTCGAATTATATAACATGCAAATAACTTCATACGGAAAATTTTTAATAGAAAATTTAAGCCAGTGAGAACTTAACATTTACTTGAAGCTCACGAACCCACTAGCTTTGAAGACGAAGCTCAAAATTTTGATGGCTGTGGTGTTTTTATAAATTTATGAACTAACTGGTTTTCATCTCGATTTTACAAAAAAAGTGAAATTTTGTAGAAGCATAGTCTGACTAAATCTAGATAGAAGACCGTTTTGAGCTTTACAGTACTTCTTAATTAACTTTAAAGCAAAATGAAACCATATCTAGCCTTTATTTTCAAATTCAAAAGAAAAGACGTACAAAGATATAATCAGATAAACAGCTAACATTCAATATCAATTCATCCTCAGTTATAATATTAGTTTAACTGCATTTTCTAATTAATATTCTCCTGGTCATTTAGAATAATCATTGCAAAAAGTGAATACATTAACAAAAAGGTACAGTATTACTTTGTTTAAAATTAAAGAAAGAAAGAAAAAACAAACAAAACGGACTATTCAACCTGACAGATAAAAAAAAGGGGTGGATATTCTTTTATATTTTGTTCTTACACTTATTTTTCCGTAACCCAGTGATGAACTGTGAAAAGACGGTCTGAGAAAAGGAGAGGGGGTGCAGTGACCAGGGCCGGATTATCTAATAAGCACAATAGGCACAGTGCCTAGGGCCTAAGAAACTCCTAAGGGCCTACGAAAATGTTTTGGGCCTAAAAAAATCTTACCTGACTCAAAAAATAAGAAAAGGAAACTGCTAAATCAAACTTAATAATTTGCTTTAATTGAATTACTTTACTAAACCTTTTAATTATAATACATCTACAAATGTTGAAGTATATATACAAACGCAGGTTTATTTGATTAAATCGTTAGTCAACAAAGAACATTCAGGTATAATGTGACTTAAGTAAATGTACATTAAACATTAACTTTGCGGCTCTTTTTGTTACCAAATCACAGATGACATCTTCAAATTTCATTTTTCGCAAAAGCTCATTTTCAATTGAGAGTGTGCGAGTGAAGATAGTCGTTTGTGTCCCAAAACAAAGAAAAAGTATCATAGTCATCCCTGATGAAAATAATTGAATGAACAAAAAAGTTATTATTCTTCCGTTTAAGAAGTGGTGAAGCGGCCAAATACACAATTAGAAGGTCTGTTTAAAGCTGTGGAAAGTGTTATATAATTTAGTGCATTCTCCTTCAAAAAATAAATAATGTCAAAAAACTATTCCTTAAATCTTTTCAAACGCAAAATATAACAGAAGTCAACATCTTCCTTTCTTGAACAATCAATTTTAAAATTAGAGAGAGCCGTTTTGAGCAGAAAACTGAGATTTGTTTATAAAAAAAGTCTGAACAGTTAGCTAGAGCAACGTGAAAAAAGTGAGTGAAGCTGTTATATTATAAAATTTCCAGTATTGTTAATTCAATTCTGCGTGCCAAAGAAAACGTTAATCACATGACAAGTTTTCATAGATTAAGAATCCACACATTTTCAGACAAGTAATGTTTAACTTCTATAAAAACGAACTGCAAATCCTATTATCATTTAGTTGGAATTTGATTTGGCGACAGTTTAATACCTATACTTTGTTAGTTTTATTGTTTTTATAGATAACATATTAAATTTTAAAAATAAATGTGATAACTCCTCTCATAGGGTGCTACCTTTAATTAGCAACGTAAACTATTCTGCATATGACTTATGTTTTTGGCTATGCATGCAAAGAAAAATAAATATCTAACCAATGAGTAATTTTTTAAACATTACTATTATTATCATAATAATAATAATAGTAATGTTATAATAATATAATAATAAGGATCAAGTAAAGATAAGCACTCCCAGCCTTCTTTAATTAGCCTTATAAGGCTAACTAACGAAAATATCACGACCTAACCTAACCAATCGTCAAGGGCGTACAGTTGACTTAACGATTGGTTAGGTTAGGTCGTGATATTTTCGTTAGTTAGCCTTATAAGGCTAATTAAAGAAGGCTGGGGGTGCTTATCTTTAATTGATCCAATAATAATATAGTAATGTTTACAAAAATTACTCATTGGTTAGATATTTATTTTTCTTTACAAAGTATAGGTATTAAAACTGTCGGCAAATCAAATTCCAACTAAATGATAATAGGATTTGCAGTTCGTTTTTATAGAAGTTATTTTATTGAGTCATAACTCATAACTATGTGTATTGCATTCTTTGTAGCTGTCAAATCAGGTACGAATAGAAGTAATTAATTCATCAAATGCAGCCTTATAAATAGCAAAAATGAGCTGAATGTTCTACTAAATAATTTCATAGACAAAGTATCATACACAAAGTATTATAGACAAAATATCATAGTCATAGTATCAAAGTATCATAGTCATATATTATATAGACCTATGATTATATTATGGGACCTATACATTGTATGCAATGCAAATATTTATCTATAGATCTATCTTGGGGGGGTCTACGATTATGAGAGTGCATAGGGCCTACAAAAACTTTAATCCGGCCCTGGTAGCGTTATCCGGCCCTGGTAGCGTTATCCGGCCCTGGTAGCGTTATCGCCTGTCTCAGTGATCTCAGTTGGACAGAGGAGAAATTTTATATACTCAATAGATTTTTTTCGTGAAGGTCGTTTATCAACGCTATCACAGGACTCTCTTAAATGCAGAGATGGGCAAGATAGTTATTTTTATATAAGGCTGCCCCCTTGCCAGCGAAGATATTTTGACATTTTAAACTTTGAAAAACAAGTTTTTCAAAGTAAAATTTAGTAAACATTTACTTTGTGTTTGGGCTATGTAACATATTTCGTAAATTGTAAGTTCGTAACTGTAGAACTTTAGCATGTTCACGCAGTCTTGTGAATGTAGTCTAGTAGTATGCTAATCAATCCTACTTGACCCCCTCTGGCGCGCTGACGTTCCACCGCCACTGGTAACACCGTTTCCCAATAAGCGAAGGGAGAATACTGAGGTCGGGGTTTCAAAATCCGATGATACTAGTAATAATAATAATAATACAGGAGTTAGAGCAAGAGGCCGCATTAGTTGGCCTGAGCGATGTGCCAGTTTCTGGCCATCCTCACTGATTACACTGGTCAACAAATTTTAAGGAATTTTTTGTATCTTTAATGAAAGTAGCCGATTCTTATGTATTTTTGCATGCTGAATTTGAAAATGATAGTGAAATTGTTTAATTAGTTCGCGTTTTTAAGATATCATGGTAATTATTGTGTAAGTACTGGTAAAAATTTATCCCACAACATATATGTATTTTAAGGAGCACACTCACTTCAATGTCGTTTCCTCTTGGCCTGTCTCTTGTACTCTGACTGTGTAGTGTCTCTTATTACTGACCAGCAGAAATCAGCCAGCATAGATGAATCCCACTTGCCCTGGTAACATTTCTCAAGAGCTGAAATCTGCTGATGAAAACGTTCCCCATGTTCGTCACTTACTTCACCAAGGTTTGCCGGGAAAAAGTCGAAATGGGAATGGAGGAAATGAATTTTTAGAGACATGTTACAGCCCATTCTTTGGTACGCCTTCAACATATTATCCACCAATTCATCTGCATTTGGAGCTCTGTTGTTTCCAAGGAAATTTTGCGACACTGACTTGAACGAGACCCAAGCTTCTTTTTCTGCGCCCTCCAAAAGTGTCTCGAAATGTTCATCTTTCATCAGATTTCGTATATGAGGACCAACAAATATGCCTTCCTTGATTTTTGCCTCACTGAGTCGAGGGAACTTCTGGAAAAGATACTTAAATGCCTTTCCATCCTTATTGAGTGCCTTCACAAAATTTTTCATAAGCCCTAACTTAATATGTAACGGTGGTAGAAGTATTTTGCTTGGCTCTACTAATGGCTCGCACGAAACGTTTTTCACACCTGGCACTAAACGTTCTCTTAGAGGCCATTCCTTCCTTTCATAATGCTGTGACCTAGCACGGCTGTCCCACTCGCAAAGGAAGCAGCAGTACTTCGTGTAACCCTGCTGGAGACCAAGTAACATGCCGACCACTTTCAAATCACCACATATGCTCCATTTGTGAGCGTTGTAGTTTATGTGGTGAAGCAGATATTGCATATTTTCATATGTCTCCTTCATGTGGACAGAATATCCAATTGGAATGGCAGCTTTTTCGTTTTTGTTATGAAGTAGTACAGCCTTAAGGCTTAGCTTAGAGGCATCAATGAACAACCTCCATTCGTCATCTCTGTATGTTATATTTAGAGCATTCATTAAACCAACAACATCTGTACACACCACGAAGTCACCATGTTTGATGAAGAAAGTCTCCAACGTGGATTGCCTAGTGCGGTACATGGATATTTGGACATCATCATGAAGAAGATGCCACTGTTGAAGGCGTGAGGCGAGCAATTCTGCCTTAGACTTCGGTAAGTCCAAATCTCTGATGAGGTCATTCAGTTCGTGTTGGGTGATTTTATGCGGTTCTGTAGACAGTTCACTGGGCACAAAGTCGGTATCTTGTGATGTTGTGGGATGTGCAATGTCTTCGTCTGTACTCGTTACAGGATGCTCTTCGTCATCCAAATCGAGGGTGTCTGAGGAGGTAGGAGGATTGGGCACAGGTATGTCTTCGTTATGGGGCACAGGTCGAATGGCGGATGGAACATTAGGATACTTGAGGGTCCATTTTTTCTTCTTACTAATTCCACGTAATGGCGGAACCATGCAGAATAAACAGTCATCCACGTGGTTACTTTGTTCCCTCCACACGACGGGGATGCCGAAGCCCATTGACCTCGGTTTCCCATTGTACCACTCAAGTAATGTAGTTGCACATGTAATACAGCATATATGCGGCGCCCACGTTTTGTCCTGATCTCCTAATTTGCACTTAAAATAAAGGTGGTACGCTTTCTTGATGGCAGGTGTTAACGTCTTCTTTCGCGATTTTAATGTTACTTTGCCGCAAATATAGCAAAAGTTATTTGAGTCATTAACGCATTTACGTGGCATTTTGCTTATAACGTCAATGAGAAACTGATCGCAAGATTACGCTTTAACACGCACTACACTCTATATGTCATGAACTAACCACAGGTGCAAATTACGAGGAAACACTACAAAAGCACTATGTCAAAATGTGAAATAACGTGTCACCACAACAAGCGTCACTCTAGAACTGAGCTAAAGGGATTTACGATGTACTCAAGATGGCGCCAGACAACGAGGTTGCCAAACGAGCACATTCTACAGTGTTGGCATATGTTATGCTTCAATGATATATTCATTTCAATTGGGAAATAATGAAAACAGGGCACCCGTGTATCTTCTAAACGCGAACCAATCATGCAAAATGAAGGTCATTTTCGGATTCAGCGACGTCGAATTACTAAAGAAATGATGGTTTCATCGAAGTTACATTTTGGCTGTTGATTAGTGAATTATTAAGAAAATACTTGTCAGTGTCTCAATATTTGTTTTTAAATGGTCTTGAACGTTTAAATGAAAAGATATTTTGATACAAGACAGTGCCAAATTGTGCATCGACGATACAAATTACAAGATAATTCCGTAGTTATGTATTTCATACACAGTAGAAGATACAGTTGTACCAATGATATAATACCATTCTCAGACAAAGTCTTCCAACAAAAATAAAATAATTTACCCTCCAAAACAGATGTTTATTTTATTTCTTCATATATGAAAGAAAACAAATATAAGGTACGAATTTATGAGTAACTCTAATATAATATAATTATGATTTCTGTCTCACCGCTTTATAATACACGTTCATAAATGATAATATTGGGTGATTTTTTAAACAGCTGACACTTTAAAAGGGTTGTACTTTTTTATTAACTGAAATAAAAGTATGAAAGTTTTACTATATCTTCTCTACACATGGGCAGTACAAAACATGCTCATTATCTCTTTGCACACGAACCACAAAATTTTGCAGTACTCTGGACAAAGTATATGTTGAAATTTAAGAAATTTCTTGTTCAGTTGATGCTTTCAGTTTTTCAGTTGTGTGTGGATTCTGTTTAAACACTATTTTTTAAATAACCCCACAAGGGGTTTAGATGTGGTGATGTTGGTAGCTACGATATTCCTTTATAGTAAATCGCAGGAAAATTGTTGAACAGGACTCTTCCGTCGAAAGTATCGTGTAAGTATCATGAACTGAAAGGACATCACATAGGCGTGTCTTGCACTAGAGGACTAATTCCCCATGTATAGAGAGGGTACAGTAAAAATTTCATGCTTTTATTTCGGTTAATAAAAAATATATAAACCTTTTAAAGCTACAGATGTTTAACAAAAATCACTCGATATATATGAATAAAAGTATCAGTATTACGAGTATTGATAAACTGTATAAGAGTGCACACAATATACAGTTATAGTTAAAGACTTGGTGTAATCAGATCACAAATTAAAGTGACTGTCGAAAATGATTCAGTTTTATAAAACAGATTTAAGTTTGAAGGTAATACAAAGAAATACAAAGGACACCAAATAATAACAGACGGGATGGGATGGTCCCTACGAGGTTGTCTGTTTAAGAGGGACGATGTAAGAAAATTTAAAGGCAAATGAAAGTTTTAAAGCAAAGCAAAGAAAATAGGTCGAAAGGAAGGAAAGAAATTTAAAGATAAAGTAAGCATTTTAAAGTACAAAGGAGGGAATCCGAGTGAAAATTCTACAATACTTTTATGTGCTAACAAATGCTTCTAACTGGAGGTTTAAATCAAGATAAGCATCTAGTCCCTTTTTAAAGGATTCGATCGAATTTCTTTGAACTACGCTGGCTGACAATACATTCTACAAATTAACGCTACGATTGAAGAAAAAATGTTTAGTTTCATTAGAATTAAAATGTTAACTCACTAATTTGAGACCATATCTGCATTTCTGAAGGTCAAATATTTTTTGGCGTCGATATTATCAAAACCTTTAATCATTTTAAATACCTGGATTAAATCCCTTCAAATTCCCCGTTTTACAAGTCAGAATAAATTTAACGTTTCCAAACGGGCAGCGTATGATTTGTTTCTAAGTCTGAGATCATCTTAAAAGCCTGTCGCTGCACTCTCTCCATTCCTTCTATGTCCTGTGACTCCTGTCACGTAGTATTCCAGGTGAGGGTGTACTAAGGAATTATATAATGTTAGCATTGTTTTCTCCGACTTAAATTCAAATGATCTACCAATAAATCCTTAGATTCTATTTGCTTTTCTGACCTCTTCGATACTTTGCTTACTCGGTTTAAGAGTGTCGGCAACAATAATACCTAAATCTTTCTCTTCCGTAACACTTGTTAGTTTCTTGTCCCGCATAAAATACCTTTATTTAACATTGTTTCTACCGATATGCAACATTCTACATTTATCTACTGTATATTAAAGTTCAGTTGCCAAATTTCTACCCACTCGAATAATTTGTTAATATTTTCTTTAATCTGCAAATGTTCTGCCGCTGATTTTGTTCATCTCCCTAGTTGTATCTAAACATGGATTCAAAGTAACATAGAAAATCAATCTTAGACAAATTTAGGACTATGTCATGTTAAATAAACTAAAACTTAGTTTAATTTAGGTAAGGTATAACCGTTAATAGGTAATACGTACTGAATAAACATTTCGAAATTTTGTTAGATTAACACCCTGGAATTGTAAAGCTCATAACCAAAACCTATAGATAATCGCATAGATAAACCTAAGGCTTTAAAGAATCATTTATTAGCACATATGATTATTTTTTTTAGTTTAGTTTACATCTATATACCATTAAGTGTGTTGACACTAATAATATATCTATCTATATAGATAGATATTATGGTGGTCCTTAATTTTAAAGGTTGTAAATTCTTTGCTCCTACCATCTAGAATCGTTTCGTTTGATAAAAAAACAATGTACTTAAAATATTTTACAAATAGGTTAAGATTAAAAGGTCGCTCAATGACCTTGAAGTTTAATATTCTGACCAATTTAGAGATAAACTTGTAGTGGGAAGCCTAGACCAGTTTACACGTGTTTATCGTGTTAGCCGGTTGTGGTCAGTGCTGTCCACGAGACATACTGGATGTATTTGGTATTATTGTCGAAAGATTTAATGTGTTTTTACCACTACATTGTGTTTATATTGAAATCTCCATAGCTCGTAACGGCAAAGAAAACCCGAAGCGATTCCTTCAATACGTCAATAATAGAAATCCAGTAAAGAATGTCTTGGGGCCTTTGAAAAATCCTGACGGAGAGCTAGTTTCTGGAAACAAGCAAATGGCTACCCTGCTAAACGAATTTTTTACGTTAGTTTTTACAATAGAAGATGTAACGAATATCCCTACGGTCATAGCCATAATACCTTTTGACAATGGTAATACTTTAGATAATATTGTGGTAAGTGAAAGGAGGGTAATGCGCTATATTGATAAAATGAAAATGCGTAAATTACAGGGGCCGGATTCCATATATCCCATACAACTAAAAGAATTAAACGAAAGCATTTTTGTGCCGCTGACAAAGATTTTTAATGTGTCTATTTCTGAGGGATACGTACCAGATAATTTCAAGTTAGCAAATGTAACCTATTTTTAAGAAAGGCGATAAAGGAGCGGCAGGAAACTATAGGCCAATCAGTTTAATGTCTTTTGTAGGTAAGCTACTAGAATCAATAATTAGGGATCGTATAGTCGAACACTTGAAATTGCATAACTTGATTAGAAATACGCAGCACGGTTTTAGGCGAAACAAATCTTGCTTAACTAATCTTTTAGTCATCGGGCGGGAGATGTAGTGTATTTATATTTTCAAAAAGCGTTTGACACCGTACCGCACAAAAGACTCATTTAGAAAACTAAGGCTCATGGAATCAGGGGTGTAGTAATAAATTGGATAGAAGAGTGGTTGCGAGGTAGGAAACAGAGGGTGGTCGTTGATGGAGCGGAGTCGTCTTGGGCTAATGTAGCGAGTGGCGTTCCTCAGGGTTCTGTATTGGGCCCCCTTTTTTTATATATATATTAACGATTTAGATATCGGCCTAGTGAGTACAGTTTCAAAGTTTGCGGATGACACAAAGTTGGGTGGTAGAACAATTAATGATGAAGATAGAGGTAAATTCCAGGAAGATCTGAACAAAATCGTTGATTGGTCAGATGGCAAATGAGATTTAACGTCGAAAAGTGCAAAATTTTACATATAGGTTCGCGTAACGGTAATTTTGCGTATAGTATGTCAGGGAAGGAGTTGGCGAGCGTAGAACAGGAAAAGATTTCGGAGTTATCGTCACTGGTGATTTAAAAGTGGCGAAACAAAGTACAGCAGCGGTCAATAAGGCGAACAAGGTGCTAGGTTTTATAGCTAGGAATTTTGACTACAAATCGCGCGATATTATTGTTCCTCTTTATAAATCATTAATTACACCCCATTTGGAGTACGCGATCCAATTTTGGAATCCGCATATACGCAAAGATATACGGTACGTAGATAAAATCGAAAGAGTTCAAAGACGAGTAGCTAAGATGATTCCGTCGCTTAGGTCGAAGTCGTGCGAGGATAGCCTCAAGGAGTTAAAATTGACTACACTCGAGGCTAGGAGGCTAAGGGGTGACCTAATCCAGGTTTTTAAAATTATGAATGGATTCGATAACGTAAATAGAGATAGCTTTTTCGAAATATCACAATATAATAGAACTAGAAATAACGGGTGTAAGTTGACAAGTGGAAGGTTCGAGACAGCAATTGCCAAACACTTTTTTACGCATAGAATAGTAAAAAGCTGGAATAGTTTGCCGGTAGAAGTAATTAGTAGCACGTCTATAAACATGTTTAAAAATCGATTAGACGCATATGTTGGTAGATTGGGCATAGTTTAAGGTAATAAATTTAAGGTTTTTATGGTTCGGAACCCACGGAAGACATGCGCAATACCCAACTACAACCACAGTTAGGTAGACCAGCCATGAGTGGATCCTAGGGTCTTTGTTGGTCTGAAATATTATAACATCATTATAACATTATATTATTAGCATTTTATTGTGTTATATTTATTGTGCTTCTGACCACTACTTTATTTCCTTTCACAGATTATTGTAGTAAAAGTAAATGTTTTTGACTACTATGGAAAAGATAGAAAAATGATTTGGATTGTATTTCATTTTACAATTTCAAAAATGTCTTCGACTAGATCGAAAGACAAGTTATATTTATTGGGTTACCGAATTGACTGGCTCCAAACTATCATCCAATAAACAAGGTTTGAGCCTTTTTTTTTTGCATTATCACATGTTCAAGAAGCAGCCTATTCATCAGGCTGGCTTATCCGTGATTCAGCAGGTGGAGGAATTTTGGAATCGAGCACAAATTCCAGTAAGGCGGAAGGACAATTCGCTGTCAAAGCTTAAAAAGTTGCATATGGAATGGATCAACCTAAAAAAGAAAAAAAAACAGACAATCAGGCACGCAGGAAGCCAAGGTAAAGGCGTTTCAGCAGAAATTGGAAAACCTTTTTGATGTCGTACATGCTGATGCCCATACTCTCATTACCATCCAAGAGGACTGCGATTTTCTACTGGCTCAGCGAGTTCAGGGATGAAAGGGATCCATGGGTCAAGTCGACATTACTCTCAATAGGAAAGAGAAACAAGGGGCACAAAGATCAGAAGCTATCGAGAAGAGACGTCTTCGTTATGCGTCCCAGCAAAGAAGCTCATCTACAAGTATCCTATTGGCCTCCAGCAGCAGCAGCGGCAGCGAAGAAGAAAGTAGATCATCTGCGGGTGAAGAAGATGGAGGAGCCAGGCTCCAGGAAGAAATAAGTGGGACGTCTTCATCCAAAAGGTGCAGAGCCACAACAAACATTGTGTCGCCCTCCCTCGCTGCTGCATTGGATCGTGTAAAACTAACTGATAGAAAGGGAGCCTTTGTGATCGCGGAGACAGCACGGGGTCTTAGCCACAACATTGAAGATTACAATATCAACCGTGCCTCAATCAGACGCCAGCGGCAACTTCATCGCAGCAACATCGCCAGGGCTCTGAAGACGAAGTTTACTGTCAATGTGTCCCTCATCGTACACTGGGACGGAAACTCTTGCCAGACATTACACGAAAAAATCAAGTTGATCGCCTCTCCGTGCTGATATCTGGTGTTGGTGTTCAACAGCTTCTCGGAGTTCCGAAGATACCAAATGGCACTGGAGAAAATCAGGCAAAGGCAGTTGCAGGAGAAATAGAAAAGTGGGGCCTACAAGATCGAATCATTGGGATGGGGTTTGACACCACTGCCAGTAACACCGGTCGTCACTCAGGAGCATTCATCCTTCTAGAGTAAAAACTGAAGAAGAGCCTGCTTTACTTCGCCTGTTGTCATCATATCCTTGAACTGGTCTTTGGGGCAACATTCACTGCTTGCCATGGTGGAACATCTGGACCCGAAGTACTTCTTTTCAAGCGGTTCCAGCAGCGATGTAACAACACCAATCAAGCAAATTACATAACAGGAGTTAGCAATGAGGCCATGAGTGCGGACCTCCTTGGTACGAAAACATCTGTCTGTAGCTCCAGTTAACTGCGACATTACTGTATTATTTCTCATTAATTGTATATATTTCTATCTTTAGTATGTAAACTGTCATTTTATTAATAATATTTGTTATATGGACTATGGTCTGCCAATAAACCTTTTCATTTTCATATATATATATATACACCGCGGCCTTGGTGAAATTTCAATTTTAAATTTTGTCTGCAACCATAAAATAAACTCTTTCTCTCTCTCTCTCATTAGGGTGGCCCACTTTTCAATTTTTTTTAAAAGTATAGGTGATCGTGGTTTTTACCATTATTTGGCACTATACTAGCGCATTGGTACCATTTTTACAAAAATTGATCAATATTTAGGGGTCTCGCATCGACCTTGAAATTACGTTTTTTTTTAAAAATGCGTACTTTTTAACTTTTTACTGAATCAAGATAAATCATTAAGTAGGGATGTTTTCTGAGTCCTCTTAATGAGAGAAGTCGTTTGGTGTGCCTGCCAATGTCATACGACTAACGGTTTAAAGGTTGTGCCTGTATACAGGTAATACCAATGTGCTAGTATAGTGCCAAATAATGGGAAAAACCACGATCACCTATACTTTTCAAAAAAATGAGTCACCATACCCGGGCGGAATGTATAATGTATATAGGTAATTAGAAAATGCACTATGCCTGTGCCAGGTACCTAACCTATTTCTTTTTTTGCAGATCATAACATTTTGAAATTCTGTCTGAGTTCCTCATCCTTTGTCATGGACAAATCGATGGCAACCATAACTGGAAGAACTCTTGAAGCTACAAATAGAGAGTCATCAAAAGGAAAGGCGAAAATAACATCGCTACCTTCTCTAAGATCGGCCTCGGAATTTTTTTCAGTTGGCCAACCGTCGTCCTCCATCAGTGGTAGCAAATTGCCAACAACACGGCAGGTTTTGCAATACTTCTTCAATGTTATCCAGTACACTGCTAACAGGAAAGACGCATTCAAAGAAACCGTAAACAACGTCTTAAAGTTTTGGAACATGGCCCGCATTAAAACAATCACAAAGCTCAACTGCGAACGGAAGCTAGAGGCATTGTGGAAAGAGTGGCACTTACTCCAAAAGAGCAGAAAACGAGAAACTGACGCCGGAGGAAAACGGCAGAAGTTTTCGGACAGTGTGGACAAGCTGTGGGATATCGGAGCATCTGACGCTAAAGAAGATATAAAGAAGAATCGACTGCTGTCCGACAAGGACAAGAAAGAAGACATTGACTTCTACCTCGATCAACATGGTCCTTGGGTGGCAACTATGAGCGGGAACGATAAAGTTTTCGCTGTAAAAAGAAAGCTACAGGAAGGAAGAAAACGTCCTCGCCAGGAGCCGCAAACCTCAAAGTGTGCATACGAAACCGGAGATGAGGCCATGGAGAATGATGATACTGGCATGTCAGGAGAGTCGGAGACAGAACTAGCATTCCCCCTGCCGAAAGAGCCAAGTGTGTCTGTCAATCTTCCTCCCCGCATCCTTAACGCACCTGCTGTCATGGAAGTGGCTGATCGTTTCCGCATGTCCAATAATCAGGTGCGTATTGTGTATAGTATTCATCGATAGCGTCAGTTTTAAAGTGTCCCGTAACCCACATGTATTCTTGACAGTTTCCTTTCCACTTTCCATTCTCTACATAGGTAGTAAGCATTGTGGCTGCTATCACACGTTCGGCGGATCCACCAGCAGACCTCAATCAGTTCAGCATCTCGAAAGAAACGGCTCGGGGAAGAGTGTCACATCGCCGTGAAGTGGCGACGGCTGTGAAGGACTCCTTCACGCCACCGAGGCACACTGTTGTCCACTGGGATGGCAAAATGGTCAAGGTCAGTTGATTAAGTTTTCATAGCTATCAATTTAGCAATGAGATTCATGAAGCATAATGTCAATTAAAAAGAGAACTGAATGTGAACAAAAATAGGTTACTTAACAACCATGAAATTGAAATATATGGCATGTGTTTCAGAACTTCTTTGGAACGGCGGAGCACCGCCAAGCAATTCTCATCTCCGGGGCTCCTCATTGCACAGAAGGAAAGTTGCTGTCAGTCCCAGCTGTTGCTGACGGCACCGGACTGTCGCGGGCGCGGGCAACCATACATGCTCTCGAAGATTGGGGATGTGAGGAGAGCGTCATCGGACTCTGCTTCGACACCACTTCCACCAACACGGGGAGGGTGCAGGGTGCAGTTGTCCGGCTGGAAAACATGCTCGGGTGACCGCTACTCCAGCTGGGATGCCGTCATCACGTCCTAGAGCTTATCGTGGGGGCAGTAGCCGTCACCCTGCTCGGAAGGACTACGGCACCAACTGAACCTTTGTTTCAGCAGTTGAAGAGAAGGTTAGTTCATTTTTTGTGCAAGGTAAAGTTAGAACACACATGATATTCCACTAGTTTATAAAACAGCAAGCCAAACCGGAACTTCAGAGTTTTCTCACACAATTTTCTTGTTTATTATTTTTGAAGATGGGACGAGCTCGATCTCTCGACCTACTGCAAGCTGCAGGTCGAGAATGTGGCGGAGAGTACGTGGCTAATAGAACTCCGGGACGCGGCGGTCAGCTTCCTGAGCACAGCTTCTGGTTTCTTCAGAGACGATTACCGGGAAGTGGCAGAGATCACGCTCCTGGTACTCGGGACACAACCACGCCGTGGCATTCACCTCATGCGCCCAGGAGCCTACTACCACGCAAGATGGATGGCTAAAGTTAGTATTTTCAAACAAAAATAATCTAGAGATAAGTTTAAATGTTATTCAAAGATAAACATTTCATTATAACGCAAACAAAGTAATTGGTAACAATAAACCTGTCTTACTTACAATGGTGCCTATTCTGTTTCAGGTCATCTATTACACAAAACTGCTGATGTTCAGTAGGCAGCTGGAGCTCGACGCCGAGCTGGTCGAAAACTGCACAGGATCGTGGTGTTCATCGCTCTTCTGTACGTACCAGCTTGGTTGGCGGCCCTGTAGCAGCTGATGCGCCGTTGAATGACCTGGTACTATACCAGCGTTTTCTGAGGTATAGGGCAGTGGACCGCGAGGTGGCAGAAGCGTCACTGGCAGTGATGAGGCGGCACTTCTGGTATCTGAGGCCTCAGACCGTCATCTTCGCTCTATGCAGCAACAAGGTGGATGGCACTGTGAAGCAACAGATGGCAGAGAAGCTGTCCCACCTCCCTGTACCCAAAGACTTCACATACGAGAACGTCTCAGTCGACGAGATGACGCTACTCCCCGACCTGATCGACGAGTCCTCCTGGTTCTTATTTGCAGGTCTGAAGATGTATGGGTCTTCGTGGCTCACCCTGCCAACTGATAAGTGGGACGAGAACGAGGATTTTTGTCGTCTGAAGGATGTGATCTCTAATCTCCAGGTCACCAATGACGTCGCTGAAAGAGGAGTCCAACTGATACAAGACTATGCGAACACGGTCACAAAGGACGAGGCACAGCTGCAGGATCTTCTGCAAGTGGTGGAAAAGAACCGGAAAGAGCTCGGCGACCTCAAGAAGTCATCACTCGCCACGATGACATAGCACAGAGGGACAACGTTGCAGCCAGTGACGTGTGATAGTGGTCAATACAATGCAAAAGTGATTGTTTAAGTTATTGTTTCTTTCTTCCTTATTTGTCTGCTATTTGCTGATTTTTTTTGAAAAGTATAGGTGATCGTGATTTTTCCCATTATTTGGCACTATACTAGCACATTGGCATTTCCTGTATACAGGCACAACTTTTAAACCGTTAGTCGTATGACATTGGAAGGCACACCAAACGACTTCTCTCATCAAGCGGATTCAGAAAACATCCCTACTTAATGATTTATCTTGATTCAGTAAAAAGTTAAAAAGTACGCATTTAAAAAAAAACCTCGTAATTTCAAGGTCGATGCGAGACCCCTAAATATTGATAAATTTTTGTAAAAATGGTACCAATGTGCTAGTATAGTGCCAAATAATGGTAAAAACTACGATAACCTATACTTTAAAAAAAAATTGAAAAGTGGGCCACCCTATCTCTCATATCTATCTACCTATCTATCTATCTATCTAGCTATCTATCTAGCTATATATCAGTGGCGTGCGGTGGGTGTGTCCACAGGATAAGCGGTAGCTGAAAATATATATATATATATATATATATATATATATATGAACTAATGCGACTTGATGGTGTAGTGGTTAGCATCTCTGACTACGAATCCATCGGCCCCGAGTTCGATTCCTGGTAACGCCAGTCGGCACGCAGCATACCCAGCTGTTCATCCTTCCACACAATAAAAATGGGTTGGTAGTTAAATGGGTACCCTGTGTAGCCTTGTTGTTAAGACGCTGGGATGCTGATCGGGAGGTTGTGAGATCGAGTCCGGGCGAGGACTGTAATTTCTGACCAGCCGTTGTAGGCCGTGGTCCAGATTCCACGTTAAGCTGTAGGTCTACGTCAGAATGAACAATTCGGGCGGAAGCAACACCAAGGTGTTATATATATATATATATATATATATATATATACAGTGTATACCGAAACGTTTGTAAATAAACATGTACCATCCCCTCGTCCTCTTATTCCTTATTATTATTATTATTATTATATATATATATATATATATATATATATATATATATATATCAGTGGTGTAGTGGTTAGCGTCACTGACTACGAATTCATCGGCCCCGGGTTCGAGACCCAGTGACGGCAGCCGGCGCGCAGCACAACCCAGCTGTTCATCCTTCCACACAATAAAGAAAGTGGTTGGTAGGTAAGTGGGTACCCTGGGTGGCCTAGTGGTTAAGACGCTGGGCTGCTGGTGGGGCGTGGTTCGGATTCCACGTTAAACTGTAGGTCTAAGGTGGAGTGAAAAGCTTGACCTTCGTCAGAATGAACAATTCGGGCGGAAGGTAACCAAAGGTTATACCAAAGGTGTATATATATATATAAATATATAAACAGGATTGTTTATAGAGTCGTAGAAAAAGGCAAAGAGTTCACTGTTTTACAAAGTACAGGGTAGGGACAGATTGGAATATTATTCTTCTAAGTATATACTGTAGAGCAGGGGTTCCCAAATTGTGTTCCGCGGAACACTTCTCACGGTATACAAGTGTTCCGCGGAACACCAATTTGGGAACCCCTGCTGTAGAGCTTCAACGAACTAACGAAGCATTTGTACCTAGTTCATCCCCATTCGAAGCAGCATGCCTTGATTTATCCCATTCAAATGAGTTGTCCAAACCCACTATCCTTTTACATAGGCTTGTTTTTACTTTGCATTACAGACACTCCTGGTTTTATAGGTCCAGGTGCATGATTCATCAGGAGCAAGATGCGCCGTACACACAAAACCAAACTGACTCGAGTTGGGGCTTTTTTGATCATCCGGCTTGGTGTCGTTGTTGAGAACGTCCAAAAAAATGTCCAGAAAATGACTGTATAAGGCAATTGAATTATAGGGAATCATGAGTTAAAATTCATGAGTTATTGAATATCTAAATGCTTCAACCTAATAAAATAGACTATGAGTAACTTGTAATGCCTCAATATGAACCACTTACGACAATATACGAATCATTTTAATTTTGTGTGTTGGTTTGCGTTTCCTCCTTCAGGCAACACAAAGGTACCCGTTCTAATCACAAATACAGTCATATCACCTCAAGTTTATTTACACAAACTGAGCTAAGGACTCAGAATATCTGCAATTTCCACCTTCAGTTTATACAGGTAATGTATATTGTTTAAATTGTGGAATTGATATTGCTTTTATTTCGGTATAAAATTAAAATAAAAAGGAAATACAACCATATCTAGCATATAAAATTCATTTACTTCTCTCTAACTTCTTTTGAAGACAAATATGCTTTATGTGTAATTTGATCGCAGCACTAACGGTAACTACTATAATTTCCATAGACAAACATTTCTAACCTAATCTAATTTCAATTAAACCAAATCTGGCGTAATTGATTCGTCTCTTATACTTCAATAATACACGTGATAACTTTGTAACATGAGGGAACAGGACAAAGCTTATTACAAAAGAAAATGGAAAACTTATTTAGCATAAACTCATTGTGGTTTTCCTTCTTTATTTATCATAGTAAGTGCTAAAGCTTTTGAATATCTTGTTGAAGGGACTAAAATATTCACCTAAGAATATTAAACAAACAAAAAAGAAAAAAAAGAGAGAGGAAGGACTGCAAAGAATGGTCAATAGCTTGACAACAACGGCGGAAGAATTTGGAATGAGAATTAATGAGACCAAGACAAAAGTAATGAAAATTGTAAGAAGAAAAGGAGCACAAATGAATCTAGCGATAGGAAATCGGACCTTAGAAGAAGCTGAGCAGTTTAAATATATGGGAAGTTTATTAACCAACAATGGAGATTGCTATGAGGAAGTAAGAGCAGAATTGGTATGGGTAAGGTTGCTTTTGAGAGACAGAAAAGACTACTTACAGGTAAACTCAACTTGAAACTGAAGAAAAGGTTAGTAAAAAGCTTGATATGGAGTGTGGTACTGTATGGAGCAGAAACATGGACACTGAAAACAACTGAAAAGAAACTCCTGGAAAGTTTTGAAATGTGGATTTGGAGAAGAATGCTAAAGATAAGTTGGAGGGAACACCAAAGTAATGAGGAAGTACTGCAACAGGTGGGAGGAAAGAAGACTCATTAAGGTGATAAGAGAAAGACAGAAGAAATGGATCGGACATGTGTTGAGAGGAGAAGAATTGTTGAAGGAGGTGATAGAGGGTAAATACGAAGGTAAAAGGCCGAGGGGAAGGAAAAAGAAAGCAATGCTGGATGATTTGAAGGCAGGCAGGAGCTACCATGAGATGAAAAGGGTAGCTCAGGATAGAACACCGGCGAGACACATGAGTTGGACCTGCCTGATAGGCAGAACACGATGGATGGATGGATGGATATTCGATAGTAAGGTTTATAAGACGTGTTGAAACTGTTTTTACGAGTTAAAAAACAAATTGAAACTCGTTCCAAAAAGTAAAAATCGGATTTGTCTCTTCACTTGCGTTACTTTATACACACCCTGTACAATACATATCTTTATGAATACCTTTCCTTAAATTATCTTATTTTAGATACATTTAATCAGGTATCTTCCCCATCTCGGTTTATAAAGGGATATGCAATTACAGTTTATATTAACATATGTAAAATGAAACAAAAGTGTTTATCTTTAATATTAGATATTCATGAACTTTTAAATGTTTGAGGCTTTTTCTTGTTAACTTTCATATGATTTATAAAAGAAATATAAAATGAATAGTTTGTTTACTTTAAACTATTCCCACTGAGCTACCGTCTGAAGCTCGGTGGTTAATAATAATCAGTCAGTCAAATGAAGTACAGCGCTCAAGCCAACTAATGCAGCCCACTTTTCTAACCCCTGTATTATTATTGCCAGCATCATCGGGATTCAAACTCCGACATCCGTGTCTTCACTTCGTTTATAGGGAAATGGTGTTACCATCTGAACTGCGGGAGGTTGGCAGCTTAGTGGGTAAAGCCCCGTTTCTCTATAAGCGAAGTGAAGACACTGAGGGAGGAGGTGCGACCTTCTGCTAAAAACACCAACCTTTAAATTTCTTTTTTCATTCTGATTTCATTCTTTTACCTGTTTTTTATAGCGACCTAAACGGGGATTTAAATCTACTGTGATCTAAATGTAACGAGAGGTTTATTACATCTACAGTGATTTGAATGTAATGAGTCATGACCACAATAAAAGTGAAGAAACCAAAAGGAAGTCATGCACTACAGCCATTTCTGTTTAGCTCTATTAAAACTAACTTCATATGACCCACATTTATCCTTTCATGAACTCTAACCCTTTCCACGTTGACGACGTTCTTAAGATTTGTGTTAACTACTAAACAGTACTCTTATACATTTCAAATTATTTTATTTATTGTAATATTGTAATATGGCTTCAATAGTCCTTAGAGTTTCTTTAATAATTAGAAATTTTGTTGTGTAATTTGAAAATGGAAATGAAAAGGTTTATTGGCAGACTATACTCCATATGACAAATATTATTAATACAATGACAGTCCACATACTAAGGATAGAAATACATATATACACAGTTGATTAGAAATAATACAGTATTGTCGAAGTTAAGTGGAGCTACAGACAAACGTTTTCGGACCAAGAATTCCATAGCTTAGGCCTTAGAGAATAAACAGCAGGACTCATGGATAGCTTGGATAATCGGGTTGGTTGATTTTTTAATTCTTTGCATTAGACTGAATTGAGCACGTCTTGTTACGTCTGGGAAGCTTGGGGCAATGCGGGTAGCAAACATTTACGAAGCTGAGCATCTCGGGAGTAATTTATGTAAAAGTCTAAAAGACCTGTTGTACAGCAAATTTAGGGTTCTTTAATAATTTATAGTATTTTGTTCATATTATTCTCAGTGGTTTTAAAAATTTCTACACACCTGTTTTATATATATATATATATATATAATATATATATATATATATATATATGTGTGTGTGTGTGTGTGTGTGTGTGTGTGTGTGTGTGGTGTACGTGCAAAATCTTTGTTATAAATATCTTTAATTTTACGGGATTTACCTCAGTGTTTTCACTTCACTCAGAGGGTAACGATGTTATCAACTAAAATACAGAGGCTGGCAGCTTAGTCGGGTCACCCTGTTTTCATATAAGCGAAATGAAGACACTGAGGTCGGAGGTCCGACCACCGATAGTGCAGGATAATAATAAGAATGATAATAATAATGATCCGCATTAGTTTTTACCTGAGCGCTGCGCCAGTTTCTGTCCTTCCAAACAGATTATATTATTATTATTATTATTATTATTATTATTATTATTATTATTAAGAATGGATGAAACGCTTTGACATTTTTAATGAAATTTATATGAAACAGTCATACAGGATTTGTTGTAGACTCAATTTGAATCATTGCATTCAAGTAATTAAGCACAAAATATTAAGCCTTGAGTGCCTGAGGTACTTTCCTGGATTTGAATTGTCAAGTTATTGATATAAATGAACTGATTTACACTTCTTTACACAATTTGGGTTAAGGCTTAATTATTTTTTATACTTTCAAGTACTCTCACACAATGTCCTCACATGTGGACAACGGGCATTCTGGGAACTGTAGACAAGAGGTACTTGTCGATATAATAAAGACAACGAATCAGATGTCAGACATTAATTTGTAACAATATGGCAGGCGAAAAACTGTATAATTATGTGGACAAAAGGTTGAAGGGTTAAGAAAACATGTTCCCAGGAAACACGAGTATATCAGCATTAATTTTATTATTGGTTATTTCGCATAACAAAAATATGTACTTTATGAAATAATGCAAATAACATTGGAAATTAGATAATAACGTGCAAGATGACAAACTATGTACCACAAACATGTTATATACACAAAATATATCACAGTAAAGTTTATCCAAATGTACAGTAAAACTTTACTAATCTACGAGTACCTTGGAGGTCTCCTGCTACGAGTAAATTAGCATAAATTTTACGAGTATTTTAGCATTTTCAATTAAAATATTCATTAAAATAAAGGTTAAAGTAAATATACGAAACTGTTTAGGTAACGATACAAAATGACAGTCCGACATATTACCAACCCATGAAATGATGAATATTCCATAGCATTACTTAAGTATAGTTTAATAAAATTCAGTAAAAATAAAAAGATAAACTAAATGAATTAGTAAAATTTTTACTTTCTTTTTTTTCTTTTAACTGTATGCAACTCACACATATGTAAACACTTTCTACTCAGCATATTAAGGTAACATCATTTTTTTATGCTGGAAGGAGGGGCCAAGGGCGAATCCTCGCAAAAACGCTCTTCCCATAGAGGAAGAAGGGAGCCAAAAGCAGGGTCAAAGGTTTTTGAGATACCTGGCCGCTGCGTTTGAAAGATTGGAGATCACAGACAGCGGGAAAAATGAAGTGAGGAGGATTGTTCCAGAGTTGACCAGTTGAGTAGATGAAAGATTGAAAATACAGATTAACCCTTGCGTTAGAGAGTTGGACAGAAAAGTAATGAAAATGTGTCGAAAGTCTGGTACTGCGTGCTCTCTTTAGAGGAGGAGGCATGCAGTTAGAGAGTTCAGAAGAGCATTGTCCGTTATAATAGCGATAGTAAAGAGAGAGTGAGGCACCATTGCAGCAAAGAGAGAGGGATTGAAGACAGTGAGTAAGAGACGGGAACTGATGAAATGAAAAGCCATTGATTCCACCTGGTCAAGTACGGTTGTATAGTTTGAGCCACTCCACACATGAGAAGCGTACTCCATACAGAGGCGGACATAACCCCTGTACAGAGACAACAACTGATGGGGGTGAAGAAACTGCAGTCTTAGACTCAATGGCGGATTATCATTGAGGTAATTGAGGCTGAAGCCTCAGGCCCCCATGCTTGAGGGGGCTCCCAATCAACTGAGTTTCGATGAGATGATTAGAGATTTCGCAAACTTCTTTGATTAAATATGACAGAGTACACAAACTGACAAATTCCCTGTTTTATTTTGTTTTATAGGCCCTAAAGTAAAGTTTGTTTAATACTGTTTTGTTTTAGCAAACGGCAGAATACACTGTGTTAAGGTTCTTTTAAGTTTGTTTCTCAATTAGCCTAAGCACCGTACATATAATTCGTGTAAATGTACTATGTACTGTACATGTACATGTATTGTTAATAAAAATCTATAGAAAAGGGCCCCCAAAATAAAATTAGCCTCATGTCCCAAGTACAGTTAATCCGCCCTTGCTTAGACTGCAACGTCTTAGAAGCTGTTTTGGAAAGAGAGTAATGTGATCTTTTCAGAAGAGATCACGAGGAAAGGAAACGCCCAGAATGTTAAGAGAAGAGGAAGGATTGAGTTGTGTATTGTTGAAGGTAAGGGGATAGTCGTGTGGAGGATTGTGACGATTAGACAGATGAAGGAACTGAGTTTTTGAGGCGTAGAAAGCCACAAGGTTTTCTGTGCCCTAATCAGAGATAGTAGAAAGATCAGAGGTCAGGTGCACCATAGCCAGCATTGAGTGACTGTTGAGAGGGACGCTTTGGGAAGCGGGTGGAGAAGTGAAGAGTAGAATCATCAGCATACGAGTGGATAGGACAGGAAGTGCGATTTAATCCTTTGCCTGTCATGTGCATCACATATGATGCTCAAGATATAAAACTCAAGCACCGGAGTATCACATATAATATTCTTTTGAAGTGTAGCCGAAGTTTGTGGACGTTAGAATTGGAACTGGTTCTGTTATTCCAGAATAAGAAACTGGAACGTGCTTCCCTATGAGCATCACCTGTGATACTGAAGTCACATATGAAAAATTATGTTAAGTTATTGTTAAAGCGTATTCACAGGTCTCATAAAGTGACCCTACACGGAGAAAAGGTTAAATGATCACCAATAAATAAAAGGAAAAGAGTGGGTACAGGACAGAGCCCTGAGGAACACCACTATTAATAGCTTTAGGAGAAGAACAGTGGTCCTCTATAACCGCAGCTATAGATCGGCCAGAAAGGAAATCAGAAATGAAGGCTCAGATAGAAGAATAGAAACCGGAGGAAGGCAGTTTGAAAATTAAGGATTTGTACCAAACTCTATCAAAAGCTTTTGATATTATCTAGCGCAATAACAAAGGTTTCACCGAAATCTTGGAAGGAAGATAACCAAGAGTCATAGAGATATGCAAGAGGCTCGACAGTAGAGCGTCCCTTTCGGAACCCATACTGACGATCTGAAAGAAGATTGTGAGAAGAGAGGTGCTTAAGAATCTCCCTATTAACGATAAATTCACAAACTTTAGAAAAGCAAGAAATCAAAGTAATTTGATGATAGTTGCAAAGAACAAATAAAAGAACTTTGTGCAACAATTCTTTCTTAATTTGATAAATATTTATGTTTTCTAAATATTTGTATGTTATGAGATAGGTTTTATATATATATATATATATATATATATATATATATATATATATATATATACAGTATGTACAGAGGAGAGAGAGAGAGAGAGAGATGAAAACTACAATTTCACTAATTCTCCAAATGTATCACTTATCAGAGCTACGTTTTGGCCAGTGTTGTAACACCAAATAAAGCTGTTGGTCCCCTCCGTATGGACTTAGATGTTGCGAAGTAAAACAACATCATCATTCCTTTTTAAGAAATATTAATTTTTGCGGCCTTTTAGAAATTTCATTTCTGTGATTTTTTTCCTGCAGCCATGAAATAAATCCAACTACATATATATTCTATCCTATCACAGTTATTTGCAAAAAGTATACCATCTAAAGTAATTCTTGAATATAGACACATACGGCTGTATTACCACCTCGTTTTAACAGTGTATTTGAAACACTCTTGACTAATCCATCTTTAAATGTATTTATCTTGTGACTGGAAATTAGGTGCGTTTTAAATTTATTCTACTCTTTTGCAACTCTACTGGAAGGAAAGTATTTTCTATCGACATTCTTGTAAACCACTTTCCCTTCGATTTAAGTCCGTTGCTTCTGGTTATATTTTTGATTTCTCTTTCCAAAAGACTGTCCAGCATCGTCTTTGATATACAGGGTGTCCCGTAAGTCTGGACCCATAGGGAAAAATAATAAAATTACAAAATAGTCCAAAAATTTATTTATAATATATTTTTTTATTATTTTTATTATTATTTTTATTATTTTTTTATTATGATCTTACTCCGCTGGAGTTTTATTTGTGGGGCCACTTGAAAGCCAAAGTGTACGAGGTCAAACTTCAGAACATTTTCCACCTTAAAGCACGCATTGTGGAGGCGTGTCAAGAAATTTCTGCGACTGTGATTCAGAAAGTGCTGTCGCAGTGGAGATTGCGTCTTCAACTATGTGTGCGACACAACGGCGGACACTTTGAACAGATTATGTAATAAATTTTTGGACTATTTTGTAATTTTATTATTTTTCCCTATGGGTCCAGACTTACGGGACACCCTGTATGATATTTTTAGCATTGTACAGATTTCGATCATGGGTCTACTCATTTTCCTTCAATTTTAATTTGAATAAATTTAATTCTTGGAGTATTTGTCTGTGCGGTTTGTTTCTCAATTGCGGTGTGAATTTTGTTGCTCGTCTTTGAAATGTTCTTTGAATTATCTTCCATGGGAATTTTGGAGATTAAAATTGCCCTACTGCTTACTCTACGTACGATTTGACTAAGGAATTATAAATAGATTTAGCGTAAAATCGCGGGTTTTACAGTTATAGTTTCTCGAAATGAAGCCTAATACAGGGTTTGCTTTGTACACGAAGACAATACATTGTTTTAACGAGTTTCGTCCTTAATAATTATGACTCCAAGTCTCTCGTTTCTTCACTAACTTTGCTCAGCAACCCAGTACTCATCTAATCGTTATATTCTTCGTTCCTTGTTCCGATGTGTGTAATTTTATATTTATTTACATTAGTTTTATTTGCCACGAATTTAAGAATTCTGTTATCTTTTTCAAGTTCAGCTGGAGTTGCTGTTTTTCAAAAAATTTCTACCTTTTTTATCTATACTTTTGTGTCATCCACAAATTTCCAGGTGTTAATTATGAATGAAGCCAATCTCTAAGTCGTGAATTAAATATAAATAAGATCGATTCAAGAATAGATTCTTGAAGCACTCCGCTCTATACACTTCATACAGTAGTTATTATTAACCAGTTGCTTCTCTAAATCCACGCGCTCCCTTAATGAAAGACTTTTGGTTTATGACTTTAATAATAACTAGTATTTTACGGGCCACTTCACGAAAAGGCTGCTGGAAATGGAAACAAGTCGGATTTTGCTAAAAGGCGGTTGGAAATGAAAATAAGTAAAATTTACAAGTTTCTTATGGTCAGTATAACTTTTATAAGTTAATTAAACACGATGTACCTCATCTAAACCGTGTTTTGTGTGTGTTAAAAGTTTATTTATTTCTAAATGATCAACCAGTTCGTATTTGGATATTATCGTCTCTGAGTGTTTCATGGATATTAGTCTTATAGGTCTATAGTTCTCATATTTCCGTCTATCGCCTGTCTTTGAAGATTGTTGTAACATCTACGCTTTTTGCAATGAATGAAGACTCTTCCTTCCCCGAGGGATTTATTAAAAATTATGTGAATTACCGTATTTCCCGGCGTATAACGCGCACTTTTTTTTCCCCAAAAATACTCCAAAAATCACTCTACGTTAAAATTAACTCGTTAAAATCGTACATGTGAAGTGAGGTAGGAGGTATATTGTTTCCTAAATTTTTATTTTCCTAAATTTTCTCTTCAAAATTAGGGTGCGCGTTATACGCCGGGAAATACGGTACGTGGACTGCAGTGGATGGTTTTCTCTCTCTCTCTCTCTCTCTCTCTCTCTCTCTCTCTCTCTCTCTCTCTCTCTCTCTCTCTCTCTCTCTATATATATATATATATATATATATATATATACACACGAGTATATACAAGTATACAGGGTGTCCGAGAATTATCTGTATAATGTTTGGCTGTTATTAAAAGTCAACCATGAAGTGTAGAAATTCCAGTGTTGTCCTATTTTACAGAGAATCTCATTAAGTTTTTTCTGATACCAAATTTTGACAAGTTTTTTAGAAATTCCAGTGTGTCCGAACATTATCTGTACAATTTCATCTTTTAATAAAATTCTTGATAACGCACGTAAAATTCTTAAACAAGATTATTTAGAATCTGTATTTTCAGAAGTTTCTTTTATTAAAGTAACGTTGTTACAAACATTCGATATGTGCACCATTAGTGATTCGCAAAACATCCAATCGATATTCCAAATGTTGCCATGTACGCTGCAGCATATCCACATCAATTCGCTCAATAGCAGCTGTGATTCTTGCTTTTAAATCATGAATGTCTGTCACCCGCGTACATTTCTAAAAAACTTGTCAAAACGTGGTATCAGAAAAAACTTAATGAGATTCTCTGTAAAATGGGACAACACTGGAATTTCTACACTTCATGGTTGACTTTTAATAACAGCCAAAAGTTGTACAGATAATTCTCGGACACCCGGTATAACTTTCAATTATAAGTTACTTTTAATATGTTAAAAGTAAATGCAAAAGAGTTTGCGGTGAGGAAAAGAAAATATTTTAATAGATGAATGCAGGCTATCATACAACATATTCAAAAGGTTTCGAATTAAAAAAAAACAAAACAACAAAAAAACTGTACATTAACCGTTAAAGTTAAAGTTTCTATAAAAAGCAGTAAAGGCGTTAACAAAACTTGTTAACTAAACAAATAAATTAAAAACTAATTCGAGGGAAAAAACTTGCAAAATTTTATTTTCCTTTTGACCTACATTTTTGACATTTCTTCATATCGGTGCCCGAGTGAGTGCCCAGTATCCGGAGGATCTGTTCTAATGGCTTTGATTTAGTATGAAAGTGGGTGATAGATATGAATATAAAGACAAGTTCGTTTTCCTTTAGGTCTCGAACGTAAGATAACATAAGTACTTCAATTGTCATTAGTTTCTCGTTTCTCGCTCACTTATTTTGTCATTAGTTTCTCGTTTCTCACTCACTTATTTAATTTATCTATCTATGTATCTATTTATTTATAGTCGACACTTCTTTTGGGTGAAATTAAGCCTTTCTTCCTTATCACTTCTAAAATATATTTGTAAATAGTTTCTATATATTAAAATTTATTTCATAACATGGTTTTTCTTCATCTTAAATTGAACTTACGTTTACTTACACTATTAGCATTGCATTATTGCATAAGAGATTAGATAGGTATTATGTATTAAAAACAGTTTGTTGAAGTAATAACCTACTGTAATTTACTTTTTTTTTGTCTGTTTTTTATCTAAATTTTAGATTCAGTTTTGTATTTGCTCAGGGATATATATATATATATGCTGCAAACCCATATATATATATATATATATATATATATATATATATATACTAGAATACTAGAGAAACCCTTGTTACACCAATTAAATGATTACTTATGGACATCTAATTAGTTTGGTTTTAAAAGGTTCCACTCAACTGACCTATGTTTCCATGTATTGAAGGAAACTGTATTTGAATAGAGTAAGGCATATGATAGAGTGAACCACAATATTTTATTTAAAAAACTAGAGGACAGAAAAGTTCCCATGTACATATTAAATTTATTGAAATTTTGGTATTTCCACCAATCTTTTACGGTTAGGTGAAATATTGTACTATCCGAATGTTTTGGTTTCTCCTGCGGGGTGAGGCAAGGCTCCTTGCTCTCTCCTCTGCTGTTTAATGTGTATATTGACGGATTAATTGCTTCACTTAATGAGGAAATAGCTGGATGTTGTTAGATAACATGAGGACAAATAACTTAGTCTATGCTAATGATATGGTGTTAATAAGTTATTCTGTTAAAGGTCTGGATTGTCTGCTAAAAGTCTGCGAATTATATTCGCAGAAACATGATATTCTTTTTAATGTTACAAAAACTAAGGTTATGCAATTCCATCCCAAAAGCTTTAATCAGTCAGCTGATATTAGTTTCAAAATGAGTGGTGAAACAATAGAGGAGGTACAAGAATTTAAGTATTTGGGTCAAATTATCACCATCTCCTTGAGTAATGACGCAAATATAAGAAAGCAATATTGAGGTCTCTGTGCTAAAGCGAATATGACCATGAGGAACTTCCGGTTCTGTACAAATGACGCTAAAGTGATTCTCTGTCGTACCTTCTGCACTAATATATACAAACAGCAACTCTGAGTGAATTATAGAAAAAGTTCTGGTAGAACCCTAAATGTGTTATACAACAGATCTTTCAGACTCCTATTTAAATTACCCAAGAGATGCTCAGCTTCGCAAATGTTTGCTAACCACAAAGTCACAAGTTTAGCGGAAGTAACAAGACATGGTCAGTACAGTCTAATACAAAGAATTAAAAAATCAGCCAACTCGATTATCCAAGCTATTCATCATTCCTGCCATATGTCTTCTAAGCTATGGAATTCATGGTATGAAAACGTCTGTCTGTAGCTCCACTTAACTTTGATATTAATATTTTTCGTTAATTGTATTTCTATCCTTAGTATTTGAATTTTCACTGTATTCTATTGTCGGTTTGTATTATTAATATTTGTCATATGGACCAATGGTCTGCCAATGAACACTTTCATTTGCATTCATAATATAAAAGAAAGGGATTTGTATGTGGCGTTCATAGATCTTGAAGAAACATATGATAGGGTTGACAGAAAGGCGTTGTGGCAAGTGTTGCAGATGTATGGGGTGTATGGGTCGTTGCTGAATGCGATGAAAAGTTATTACCAAGAGAGTAGAGCATGTGTGCATGTGGGGAGAGAGGAGGGTGAGTGGTTTCTGGTGAAAGTGTGTCTACGGCAGGGTCTCCATGGTTATTTAATGTGTTTATAGACGGGGTGGTGAAAGAGGTGAATGCAGGGGTCATGGGGAGGGGAGCGGGGATGAAGCACGTTGCAGGGAAGTTCTCGGGAAGTGAATCAGTTGTTGTATGCGGATGATACGGCTCTGGTGGCGGACTGGAGAGAAAAGCTACAGAGACTGGTAACTGAGTTCAGGAGGGTGTGTGAAAGAAGGAAGCTAAGAGTAAATGTGAATAAGAGTAAGGGTATGTGGTGCTGTAAAAGGGAGGTTCGTGAGCGACTGAGTGTAAGTTTGTATGGTAAGGAAATGGAAGAAGTGGCATGTTTCGGGTACTTAGAGGTGGATGTGGCGAGGACTGGGACTATGAAGGTGGAGGTGAGTCACAGGGTGGAAGAAGGGGCAAAGGTACTAGGCGCCATAAGAAGTGTTTGGAAGGAGAGATCAGTGTCTATGGGTGCAAAGATGGGTATGTATGAAGGTATAGTAGTGCCACCAGTGTTGTATGGATGTGAGGCTTGGGTGGCGAATGCGAAGAAAAGGAAAAGGTGGCTGTACTGGGAATGAAATGCTTGAGGACGATCTGTGGGGTGAGGTGGATTGATTACACTGGGCAACACGTATTTTACTGAATGATATCTGACACTTGATTCTAGGTAATTTGGGTGCGCTGAATACGAATTTCAACTCGGTTTGGCTCTATCAGGTCCTGATTCTTGTCGACAGCCTATGTGCCATTTTCCAGATTTTTCAAATTAGGACTAAAAAATTAAGTCATGTGTAAATTTTTTTTTCAAGTTTCATGAATACAAGCAGTTCAAACTACAGTAAAATTACATTATAACGATAGAAATGACAAAATAAAAAAACAAACAGATATGAAGCTTTCACTGTGGCAAAAATTTTCTTTTGTAAGACTTTCTAGCGTATTTGCTTGTTGATGGCAGGTCTCTTTTCAAGCACCAGCAGTAATCAGCCATCATGTGGGAATCCCAGCGGCCTTGGTACCGTTCCTCCATAATTTTGATATCTTGGTGGAATCTCTCCCCTTGTTCGTCACTTACATCACCTAAATTACTTGGAAATTGGTCAAGATGGCTATTCAAAAATGCATTTTTATGCTCATATTGCAACCTAACTCTTTGTAGTCCCTTAAATTTTTTTTACGATTTCTTCGTAGTTATCTGCCCTATAATTGCCTAAAAAGTTTTCTATCAAGTCCACGAATGAGAACCAGCCATTTTTTTCGCGTTCATTCATGACATTAGGAAAATTGCTGTCTTTAATCATTGTTCTTATTTGTGGACCGTCGAAAATTCCCGCCTTGATTTTTTCATAACTTAAACTTGGAAATTTTGAAGTTATGTATTTGAAACACTCGCCGTTCGTATCTAAAGCTTTTACATATTGTTTAATGAGGCCTAGTTTTATATGCAGAGGAGGAAATATGATTTTATCTCTGCTCACTAAAGGTGGATTAATTACGTTTTTTTCTCCGACAGTAAGTGATGTTCGTGCTGGCCAGATTTGTTTGAAATAATGTTCTTCCTTGGCTCTGCTGTCCCATAAGCAAAGGAAGCAGGGATATTTAGTATACCCTCCTTGTTGTCCTAGCAGAAAATTAACCATTTTTAAGTCAACACATATGATCCACTCGTGCTCCCTATATTTGATAAGATTTAAAACCTTTTCTATATGTTCATACTTTTCTTTTAATTTTGTTGAGTGCCCAATCGGTATCGAGCCGTATAGATTGCCATTATGCAACAACACACACTTAAGACTTCTTTTCGAACTGTCTAAAAACAAGCGCCAATCATTTGCATCGTAAGACTCAACCCCCATCTTCTTTAACAAACCAACTATGTCGCAGCAATATACTAAACTATCCTCTGTTCTAAAATATTTAACAAGTTCTTCTTCTCTTTTTCTGTAAAATGAAATGTATGAGTTTGAAGTAAGCAAGTTTTTCTCTTTAAGTCTTGAAGCTAAAATTTCCGCAGCCTTTTTTGGCAAATTTAGATCCCTTACAAGATCATTCAACTCGGCCTGGTTAAACTTTTGCGGATCGTTTTGACTTTCAAATACGCTGGGGTCAAAATCGGTGTCTGACTCCTCAAAGTGCATAACAATATTTTCAGGAACATCTTCAACTAATTCTTGAGTTGGCAGACCCTTAAATTTTGGAATGGGGATCTCATTTGAATGTAGCACAGGTCGTATCGCGGTGTCGAAATTTGGGTACTCGATACAATGTTTATTTTTCTTAGTGAAGCCCGAAGTCTTGACAAAGCAAAGGTAGCAATCGGTCTCATGGTTAGTAGGCTCTCGCCACACCTGATATGGAAAAAAAATTGGAAAGCGTTAACAAAAGCGACGAGAGACTTGTTTTTATGAATTTTATCAAAAGTTATCACCCAAACATTTAACATTTCTATGTGTTTCAACCTTATGCAATATTTGAGATTCTTATAAACATTTTCTGTAAATTTTTGTTTATGTACCTAAGTTACAATTACATTTAGGTAAGTTACAGTATACTAGTGATTAAATTACGTAGTTTTATGAAATCATAAACTTACCATCGGAACTCCAAAAGGTATTTTTGAATCCGAACCCTTCGTCCAATGTCGCAGTCTTTCAATGCATATAGTGCAGGCTTTATGTGGAGCCCACGATTTATCTTGGTCCCCCAGTTTTATGCCAAAATAAGCTAAGTAAGCTCTTTTTACGAAGTCAGTTATATTTGCTCGTTGATGTGGAAGTGTAAAATTTCCACATATATAACAGAAGGAATCAGGGTTGTTTTGCATTTGAACTTTCTAGTGCTTGATGACATATTGCTTGATTGTTCTGCCAATTTGTAAAGGTATTTAAAGTCCTTAATTCATATAAATTTAAGAAAATCTGAAATATAAACACAAAAATTAGTTTAAATAGGTACTTATTATGAAATAGGTACTTACAATCTATGAAATTAAACTAGAAACACGGATGAGTAGGTACAATATAAATTACGTCTAATTAAATCAACTATATTAAATCACGATGACAAAATTACTCACTAAATCATATGCCAATTCAAAATTATGTTAATGCCCAAACTTAATTAACTAACTCAACTGACTGACTGACTGACTGACTGATTGAATTGACTGATTAACTCTGGAAACGAGTCGCTTTATATATTTTAGTTGTCCCTCTAGAATACTCTACAGAGAACAGGAACGCTCGAGAAAATTTTAGAATTCTATGATATTTTTAGCTTAATTTACTAATATTAAAATGGGTTAAAAATGACAAAATTAAAAATATTTTTAGGGTGTTACATATAAAAATATACATAATACAACAATACCATAACAATAGGTACAAATACCTAGATAAAAACCTAGTTGCATAGTGTGTAACTGCAAAAAGACAGCGAGTATTGAGAAAAAAACCTTTTTATGAATACGACGAAAGAGGAGGGGTGTTGAGCAAAATCAGGACCTGATAGAGCAAAACCGAGTAAACATTCGTGCTCAGCGCACCCAAATTACCTAGAGCTAACTGTCAAATCTAATTCAATAGACAAAAAGTTGAAATTTGTTGCCCAGTGTTATGTGCGAAACACTGTTATCCACGAGAGGTGTGGGAGTTGAAGGAGTCTTGTCGAGAGAGCAGATGAGTGGTGTTAAAATGGTTTGGGCATATGGAAAGGATGAGTGAGGAGAGGATGGTAAAGAGGGTTTACGTGTCGGAAGCAGAGGGGGGAAAGGGGGAGTGGTAGACCGAGGAGGAGAGGGAGGGATGGGGTGAAGGAGGCTTTGGATTAGCAAGATCTGGACGTCTGGGAGGGTGAAAGACGCGCGCTGGATAGAAAAAAGTGGAACGATGTGGTATATGGGGGTCGGCGGGCTGGCAATGTGCCGCCTCAGGGTGTATGAAGGGGTCTGGGTATACCGTGGAGTAGTCTGCGGTGCTGGGCTGTGAAATTATTGCTCTGGGCAGGTGCATTATTGTCATGACAGCTGATGAAATAAATGTGAACGATTGAGGCGTTTCCTGCCTGTTCCTGACGCGACCTCACTGCGGTGGGAGAAACGTTTGGGTATTAAAAAAAATAAAAAATATATATAATTGCTATGTTGGATTTTTCAAATATAATTCGTGCGCTGACTTCAAATGATTGGTATAATAAATTTAGATCGAAATTTCAAATTATTTCCCATAATAAAAAAAGGTGTTACTAAAATTTCGTTTTCACTTGCCAGCAAAAGAAAAAAATAATGAATAAAATTATACCACTTTGCAACTGCTATTAATACAATATGATAGTCATTAAATTTATTACAAACATATATAATTTTATCTTTAAAAATATGCTTTATAATAATAGTCATTTGGGATTATTTTAACATGGTTACTTCTATTTTATTGATAAAAAAAAGGTTAATATTTAAAGTGAATATTTTTATGCAAAAAAGAGACTTTGTATTCAAGGTTTTAATCTGGCAAGAAATATTCCTCTACCCAGCATTATCTATTGTACGAGGAGGGTCGACACGGTGCTTATGCATGCGTGGTTTCATCAGAATACTGCAGCATAAAGCCGGGGACTTCGATATACATGGACTCGACACGCGATTTTAGGGTGGGCCAGAGGAGGCCTAGTGTTCAAAATCGAAAGATTGCAAATAAGTTAAAAAATGTGTTATAATGGACTCCTACCATGTTTTTAACCATACCTAAGAGCAAAAAACAACATTCTAGCCACTCAACATTGCTAAAAGGGGGGGGGGTATCGAAGTCCCCGGACACACCTATGTCAATATTACTATTTTGAACTATATTCCAAAAACGGAACATTTTAACAAAAAACAATTTAAGATCACTAATTTTAATAAAAAATGCAACTTACATTTGTAATTACATTTTATCAGATTGCAATTTAGCAATCTTTTTTACACTTGGTGATTGTTTATCATCCTGAGTAGCCGGCTTTCTTTTCCGTTCTGCATGAATTTGGTTGTTCACTTCACTAACATAATTTTTTGCACCAATATTAAATATTGTTTGGGAAACTTTTTCAACACACTTCTTGAAGTTATGACCATTGTCACATTTAATATTACAAAATGTTTCTGTATTTTCATTTCCTGCCATCTTTTCAACAAAAATTTTAACAAAAACTGCTCTAGGATTTTCGAATCCTAAGTTTTGTGATCTCAAAGAATTATCTTTGAAGATGAGCAGATGAAGCTCATAGGCATGAACTGCTGTTACAAACGCTATGTCAGAAGGATTACATAAACCACCACGGTTTATTGCATTCAAGAAACTTTCTTTTTTAGTTGTATCACTTTCACTCACTCCTTCTGTTGGAATCTCAATATTTACTTTAGGAATTGTGTCATCTTTGACAAGAAGTTGACAGCAAGAAGAGCATTTTAGTGTCTTTTTGATTGATCTGGCAATGTACCCAGAAATATAAAATAGAATTGCATTGTCGTCAGGTGAAACACTTTCTAATTCAATTTGAAACTCAATGCTTTCAAGAAGTACCATAGCATCAGTACCTATTTGCTGTTCCTTAGCACAATTGCTCCCTTCAAACACATCTTTTATTTCTGACATACTGAAGTTGGAGAACTTTATTAAACTTTTGAGTCTTATTGTTTTTTCCGCATCAAGGAATTGTCTTACACTGGCATAATAATTAGCACCATTCAGTTGTCGGTACCAACCAAAACGTCTTTCAATGCAATCTGAACATACATATAAATACACAATACAATATAAATACACACACACAACACACACACACATATGTTAAACATATATCGATATGGTTATGTATCATAATTAGACATGCTTTATCCATTTTTGCAAAGTATTCACATTTTGGGCCAAACGAGGCTAGGCCTCCTCTGGCCCGCCACTCTGAGCCAAAGTGTCTGCGTACGCAGTCCATGTATATCAAAGTCCCCGATAAAGCCGAACCCACTACCATTTACACACACACACACACACACACATTCTGGCAGAAGCGAGGTACCGACTCTTTTAATTTTGTATATTAAAAAATAAAGTAACCTAACCTTAGTACATGCAGCGGTTTTTAAACTATGTGGCGCGCCCCTCCTGTGTGCACATTACTGCACAAGACCAACTGAAGGGGGTCACGAGTGGATTAGCAAAGGAAAATAAAGTAAAAATCTAGATATTTTCAATAATTTTATTCTCTATACCTGGTATGATAAGTAAAAATTGGTTCGAAAACATGCCATGTACGAAAATAGTACACTAAATGAAATCATCCTTTTCATTATCATCTCATACTGATTACGGTATCAGTAAATTACACTCCATGAATACCATTTTCTGTTGAAATAAGGGGGGCGTAAAGGACTGACCTCAGTTTAAAGAACACGTTGGATAAAAAAAAAGTTTGGGACACGCTACATTAGTGATACCCAACCCAGACGTATGTAATAACTTAATAAGTGTCCCGAATGCAGTTGGGGCTCGAACGGATTCTCTGTGAAGTGTGAACTGCATAAATAATGAGGCACCAACTATAATATTTTTGATTATTCCCTAATCTAACCTAATCTAACCTAACTTGATCTAACTTAATGAGAAGTAACATATTTTTCACGGCAATAAAAGTGTTTCTCGTTTTTTCATATAATTTTAAAAGATCAGTTTAATGGTACCTTATCTCACAAAGAAAATTATCCTATTATATTTGTGGGAATTACCACAAACTCGACTACTTATGCCAGTTGCCGTACGCACTCATAGCTACAGAAGCATTATAAAAAAAGGTAAAGAAATGGGGTCTCTATGTTTTATAATAATAATCGGAGGGAGAAAGTGTTTGTTATCTCTCTCTCGTCTTGCGCGGAATATCTCCTATACAAGCGTCGTTCTTTACGTTATTTATACTGCGTGTTCTTTGCAGTTGAATGTATATAATGTTACGGCATGCGGGAGGTGCCCCCTTGGGGCATTGGTTTCTGTGAGTATGTAGAAGAATTACGGCATTTGGAAGAGTGAGGCCCATGGTGTAATGGTATCGCATCTGACCGGCAATCGGAAGATCCCGGGTTCGATTCCCGGGTGGTTACCTCATTTTTTCATTTGTTTCGTTCTCTCTCTCTCGTCTTGCGTAGAGATATATATATATATATATATATCCACTCGTGTATATATATATATATATTACTAATAATAACTTCCTTATAGGTGGAAATAAAATCATACGATAAAGAATGATCTATTATAAATAAGACGTTTCGAACGTGATAATGCATAGGATCCTTTACAGTTGAGCGAAGAGCATAGAGTGTATAGACTGAATAGACGTTGAAAAATGCGTACCATCAGATGGATATTCAAAGGATCACATTCCAAGAGTCAATTCATTCATATCGCCGTATTTCTCTTTTTATTATATAGGTATACAAAATACTTCACTTTCAGCACTATGACTGCATATAAATGTATGTTGTCTTTGACAGACAGAAACGCTTCACAGGCAAGCATCTACGTTATTTCTCTATGTAGTTTGAATTTCACAATGCGCAGACGCGCGCGTATAAGTTTGGACTTGAAGCCTTGGGATATCTAATTAAATTTTATTATAATGGCAGAGTATAACTATAAAGGAGGTGAGACCCAAATGATTTAAAGTATAGTTAGAAAATAGGTTACACGCAATTTTTAATTGAGTGAATACAGCTGGTAATTCTTATGGATAAATAACATTAATTTTGTGTTAATCAGCAGCAGGATCATTAAATTGTATTAAACCAGAGATGTATGGTTGAGAAAGGGATGAGACTGTAATGATAATTCAGTAAATAATATGTATGTCCAATAGGGTTATGACATTTTTATAACCTCATGTTCCTGTATCATAAATCGATGAACTTTTGCCCCCTGACAATGAAAATAACAGTTTTTTCGATATATTTTGAAAAAACTTCACCCCAAAATAAAAAAGAAAAAATTAATAAAATAATAAATAGAAATTTGCATGTTTATTTCACAATTATTATACATAAACATATATTATATTATACAACATTATACCTATAAAATACATATTAATTATACAAATACAATATTATACATTTACTCTATTATTGTTTTAATTGTTTTACTTATTGCTTAAAATAAACCTGTGATTAAGGTTGTCTTTATTTTTACAGTTTACGTAAAGTTCTTGCATCACCTTAATGGCACGTTCCGCACATTGGTTGCTCCTTGGTATAGCTATTGCAGATGGGTCTCTGTTCCAGTGATTTTCCAGAGTATTTAGTGCTTTTCGGTATATTCCGGAATATTCAAGAAAATACTAGGTAACCAATCTAGAATGGTGCAATGCAGCTATCTCGAATATACTAATATACTATATTTGCTTTCGGGGTGACATTTTTTTTAATTCTGAAGAATTAGGCCCTTTTTTATTGTTTTCAAGCAAAAGTTCATCGATTGATGATACAGGAAACAATATTTATGACAAAAAATTAAAAAGTCATAACCCTAATGTCCAACTGTACGGTTTAAATACTTAGGTAAAGAGAGAGAGAGAGAGAGAGAGAGAGAGAGAGAGAGAGAGAGAGAGAGAGAGAGAGAGAGAGAAGGTGAATGGAATGGAATAAAGAGAAGAACATATGCAAGTGGCCTCTTCCCAGTATCGCTCATTCCCATTTGAAGATTCGTCCAAGAATGAGAAATCCAAAAATGGAAATCTTAAAGGAAACAATTCTCAAATCGATCCACCTCTATTGTTACTGTTGAGTTCTCATTTTAGATCTTTCATAGAAAATAATCCTCTTGCCTACAGTTGCGTCACAATTTTTTTTTATCTTTTCCCATATTTGGAAACATTTTTCTCAGATCTGGAATGTCCACTTTTCCAGCATTCATCCTTTTGGACATCGAAATGGGAATGTAAGTGACGCTAATTGGAAAGTAATCGATGAAAACAACTCACAGAAGACGACAAAGTATTAAAGTATTGGTAGAGGACAATTAAGATCAGTGATTTTGTCACCTTTATTTTGTTATTATATTAGACTTTATTATATTAAATCAATGAATTACCCAAATTTATTATCACTTTAAAAAAAATAAAAATACCGAAATAGCACATGTTTAAATCGAAATATTTTTAAGACGTATTTTTAAGGTCTCAGAAAAAACTTACTCGCCTGAGACGATTCTTTTACGCGATCATAAATAAAATTCTCACGTAAGAATAAAATAATCTAAAATAAAATAAATTAAAATAAAAACTTGAAATTGAAATCTCAAATTTTGAAAGGACGTACTAAGACGTAACTTGATCTCATTAACTATTTCTTTAAAAACTAAAAACTCGTCGATGTTGAGACGAAGAATTTATGAGACGTATTTTTTAAGTATTTCATAAGACTCGACATGATTCGCATATTTTTGGATCTTGAATGAAAATTTTAAACGTTCACTCAAAAAAAAAAAAAATCCTTCAAACAACTCTGAATCGACCTCTTTGGCTGTACCTTTTTATTATAAAATTAACGAAATAATAAGTGTTACGGACAAACGTACTTTTCAGGCGTATTTTTTATGTTCCATAAGAACGTACATGATACGCCTGAATGAAAAATATATGAGGTGATGAGTCTAAGATACGTTTATATTACGATCATGTAAAAGTATCTTGTATTTTAATAAATAGCTAAATGTTTAATGAACCTATAAAAGTTATTAAGACATAATCTTGGTATTTCTCATAAATGTAAAAAAATGTGTAATGTACTTTTTCGGAAAAAAGTTCGACTAATAATATAATATTTCTAAAACCATAAAAAATTATTAATTAGTAAGGATTTTTTTGGGGGGACGAAGGGGTGGGGTTCGAAATTTGGTTATTGCTACCAAAAAGGATAACAATACCCCCAAAAACACAGACTGTATCCAGTTAGTAATTTTTTTTTTGCTTTATAGGAATTTTTGTTTTTAGGCGAATTTTGTTCCGAAACTTTACGTTGTCCATTTTTATGCTAAATCTTGAAATTGTCTTTTAAGAAATTTAAACTTTATGCTATACTTCAGCCATAAATACCATTTTATAAGTAGTTCTTTCAAAATATTCTTGGGAGAAGATTTAAATAAAAATTTTCTAGGGGAGGGGTACATTTTGGTACTTTTTGGTACTGTTTTTGGCATTTTTGGGCTTTTTGCAGATATTTATAAATGTCATCATTCTAGCTGGGACATAAACATATTTCTATGGTTAATCCACAAGTATTTTATAACGCATTAGGAAACCTATTCCTGCTAACAAGTGACAGTGATAGACAAATCTTCTCGAAATACAGACTGACAGTATTCCAAAAGTCAACCATATTGTTAGATTGAAAATATAGAATAATCTACACGAAAAACCTTATATTTCAAGTGTAATTTCCACTAAATCAATATAAATCCAGCCCCAGGTGCAGAATACAAATGAGCATTTACTGTAATTTTTAATCTTCCACACACACACACACACACACACACACACACACATATATATATATATATATATATAAGTTAACCAAATTGACTCGCAATCCGAAGGTCCCGGTATCGAACCCCGAGGAAGACATGAATTTCTGGGCAAATTTCTTCAACAAAATTGTCTCTGTGAACCTAGTAGCGCATACGAGTAGTAACATGGTCAAATCGGAGGGTTTAACATCATGAGATTCGAAGGGGTTGGGTATAGCATTTTGCTTAAAAATAAGTGATTGGCTGAAGGGGCTTGTTTACCAATAGCTCAGAAAAGCGAATAATTTATATGGATTGTCAAACAATTTGGGTGCGTTATCTTACCGTTAATTAATTTTGCTATATTTATTGTTACAGTTTCACTCTGAGCCCAGTCCAGTAAGCAAAAACTTAAGGGCCTCAAGGGATTGAAGATAAAATCATTTCTCATAATAGTCTATTATGAATTGTAGTTTTTTGCGGACACTGCATATCTGTATAAATTAGCATTAAAGCTGATAATATATACTGTACAGTATATACAGATAGATAGATATGAGAGAGAGAGAGAGAGAGAAAGAGAGAGAGAGAGAGAGAGAGAGAGAGAGAGAGAAGTGTAGGTTGGAAATCAAATACGAGTATTGCTACAATATATCAAAATCTAAGTGAGTAGATTAACATTACAGTTAGTAAATAATAGTATTTATGATATATTGAACATGAATATCAAATATATTAATTTCAGAAGTGCCACTCAGTCGAGAAATTTATAATTAAGTTTCATATTTTATAGATTTTTTAAATTTTATTTTAATTATTTAGAAAATTATTTGTTTCAACTTTTTTCTCCAGTGATATAGATTTAGCCCTAGCCTCTCTTTCCTACATAAAGAAGAGTTAATCTGATTGCGTTATATATTAGTATATATTTAAATAGACCGCAATGAGTATGAATTTCGCATCTCATAAATTCTTGTACTGGTCATTAAATACGTATGAACTATATAATCATAAAAATTTTCAAGTGTGCCAAATTGTTTCACAACGTAATAATGCTTTTTAAAAGTACTGTATATACAGTATATATACATATATATACTGTATATGTAAACATTATTTAACCTTTAATGTTAATGTTAGTTAGGAAGAAAGTGATAGTCCAACAGCTTTCTTTTGAAACATAGGTTTTTTTTATGCTTACATCTCACTTCCATATCAAGTTTATATGACAGTAATTAGGAGATTCTCTCCTCTTTCGAATGCTTTCAAGTGGAACATCAAAGTTTACGACCATTACAGTTAAATTCCAGAGCCCGTCGCTGAATGGGTAACACCGTTTCCCTATAAGCGAGGTGAAGACATTGAGGTCGGGTATTCGACTTCCGATGATACTGGTTAATAATAATGTAGAAGCTAACACGATTGAGTAATGCAAGAGTTAGCAGTGGTTGCATTCGTCTGGTCTGAGCACTGTACCGGTTTCTGACCCTCCTGACTGATTATGATCAAAGTTAAATGTAAATGTGATGTAAGAGTATAATGAAAGATTTAAAAAAGTAAGAGTTAAAAAGATATAGTTTACGACAAACAGGGTTTTCTGATGCAATCATTTTCATTTACGAGTTTTCTATAAGCGACATACATTAATTCCAGGAATAGGAATAAAAAACAAGACAAGATAGGAAAAGAGTATTTAGTGGGCAAACGAGAGCTGCTATAATATTTTATTTCTAATTCTTTATTCTATGTTGACAAAGACTACGTTTGGACAACTGGAAGGCTACACAATAAAGAAAAATGTAAAGATCAAACAGCTACGCCTCTGTACTTATATTAACGTGGTGTAGATTTTTCGATAAAAGAGAAATCCTGAACACGTTAAAGAGGTCTCATCCCATTCTATGCCATTCCCACTTCCATCCGTGTCCGCAAATGCAATTCCCATTTTATGCCATTTACATTCTACGCAATTCCCATTCTATGCATTTTATGCCATCTACAGTCTGTGCATTTTATGCCATCTACATTCTATACCATTCTCATTCTATGCCATTCCCACGGATTACGGAACATTCTTCGCCAACAGTTCATCCCCAACAATTCATAGCCAACAATTCATAGCCGTATACAATTCATCCCCAACAATTCATCCCCAACAATTCATCCCCAACAATTTTTTATATATATATACTGTTTATTATGTATTTTTGCTCTCGTCATTTTCATTTAAACTAACGAAAATATCACAGCTTAACTTAACCAATCATCAAGGGCGTTCAGTTGACCTAACCGGGCGTTCAGTTGACCTAACCGGGCATTCAGTTGACCTAACCGGGCATTCAGTTGACCTAACCGGGCATTTTCCGTTTTATTTTGTTTTTCCGCTTAAAACGGAAAATGTGTTTTTCGTAGGTAGTCCCGATTTACAATTTACAAGTTACAATTTACAAATACAAACATTTTGTATTTATGTTTCAAGGTCGTCAATGACGTCACATAAAATTCGTCTTCTTAATTTTATGTCAGCCAACAATTCATAGTCAGTATTTTTCAATTTATCTTTATATTTATTTCTCTCTTTCTGTAATTTAAGTAACTTTTTAAGGTTAAGTTAAAGCCGCTATTAATTTTCCTGGCTATGAATTGTTGGGCTTGATTTGTATACGGCTATGAATTGTTGGCTATGAATTGTTGGGGATGAATTGTTGGCGAAGAACTAGCCGGATGCCCATTCCCACTTCATGTCATTTTCATTCCCATCCAGGGCTTTTCCCACTTTGGTCCGGGTTAGGTTACGATTGGTTAGGCTAATGTTAGGTTATGTTATAAGTGATTAAAATAAGTTAGGTTAGGAAATATTATCCCTTCCCATTTCGCGCCTTTTCCGCAAACATTGTATTCCAAATCAAGACACGCTTTTGTCAAATATGGACTTCTTTTCAATTCTGGTCATTTTCATTTGAGGACCGAAAATGGGAATGAGAATAGCATAGAATGGAAAGTTATCGCTAAAGAGGGCAGATATTGTTTCCATAAAGGAAGAGAGAGAGAGAGAGATCGCCTGTAAAGAACTATATAAACATCTGAGTCACTGACGTCACATATTAAAGTATCCGAAAGAGTAGTTAAGGAGAACATCTATAAATTTTAGTAGACACGTGAAAGATTCCATAAAAATCAAAATGAATTCAGATCAGAAAGATCGTGCCTCTCACAACTATTAGGGCACTATAATGATACCATCAGTACGATCGAAAATGATGCCAATTATGGTGTAATATATATATAGGTTATGCCAAAGCTTTTGATAAGTGTGACCATGGAATTATAGAGTAAAAACTAAAAAATATGGACACAGCCGGAAAAGTTGGACAATGGATCTATAACCTCCATAAAGAAAGAAATCAAAATGAATGTTATAGTACAAGGAATATCAAGAGAGAGAGAGAGAGAGAGAGAGAGAGAGAAGCCCTCTAGAAATGCATTCTTTCATGATACTTCGCTAATCTATCTGTACCTGCATAAAAAAAGGCCTGTTTGTAAATCGCATGCTTTTCAGATTAAACTGATGGGGTGGAATGGGAGTAATCTGTGCTCAAGGCAATTCGTTCAATAATTAATTTATAAGCGTAAAAACTGTACGAAAGCTAATTGTTTTCAATTACTCTAATTAGAAACGGATGTTTTTGTCGTATAGAAAAGAGTCACACACACACACACACACATGTGTGTGTGTGTGGTGTGTGTGTGTATATATATATATATATATATATCATTACTTGAAATAGTTGTTGCTTTCTTCATTTTAGCGTTTTTTGCTTAACATTCATAGATAATTATTATATATATTAATTTTTATGCAATATATATTACATAAAATAGGCCGTAGGTTATGTGATTTAATTTTCATAGTTTCTTAGGCAATAATTATTTTAAGTGCTATTTTTATGTTATCATTTTCTTATATGTAAACTAACAACACTCGCTATCACTCGCTATTATTATGAAATCATAGGAATTAAATTCTTCTATTCCTCAATGTCACCATATGTCGTATATCTTTTGAAACTCGACATATATATACTTATTTTAATATTTACAAATGTCTTGTAAAAAGCTCCGTATCGTGTTGTACACTCTGTCTCCATAGCTAGAAAAATAAAAGCTACGGCCTGTAACACATTGTGCAACGCCCTTTTCCTATGAGCGAAGTGAAGACGCTGAGGACTGGGGTTCGACTCACGATGATGCTGATAATAATAATAATAATAATAATAATAATACAGGAGTTAAAACAATGGAACGTATTTGTCTGGCCTGAACTTTGTCCCAATTTCTGTCTCTTCTGACTAACTGATTATTATTAAATGAACGAAATATGTCTGATTAGATTTCTGCTGTTATTTGTTCTCTGCATTATAGCATGACCTCATCCACTCACATTTCCTTTGCTTGTACCGTAATCCAGCGGTGTAGTAAGTAATTATTACTCACTTAACCTTATTTAAGGGAATTATAAATTTAGTGGATTAAAAGATGTGATCAGATATTTAAACTAATTTGCGTCTTCTCCTCTATCTTATCAAGCAAAATTAAAACTGCATATATATATATACACACACACACGTGTATATGTATGTATTACTTTATTAGGAATTTATAATTCTCTCCAATTTTTCCATTTTTGAAGCTCAAATGATAATATAATTTGTGCATAATAAAAAAAAATTTTCTATAATTTTATATCCGTTATCTCGTCATTATCAGCATTATACAAATCTAAAAATCTAAAAGTAATATAAAATTTACAACCTTATTTAGTAATTTAATTATCCAATTTTATCAATTTATTAATTAGTTATTTAAATTTTAAGAGGTTTTTAATCAAACTTTCCTCGAAAGAAAATTTGTTAATGTAATTTTCAATGTAATTATAATTATAATAACGTTGAAAATAATTATCAATGTAAATTTTAGTCGATATATCTAAATTTAAAGAAAAAAGAGGGAGGGATATCTTATTTAAAGGTTGCTAAAAGTTTATTATTTTAACTTTTCCCTATTTGAGGGTATAATATTTCTTACTTTCTACCCTGATAACTCTGCTTTTCACTCTTTCTAAATTTTTATTTTTATCTAGTATGACTTCCTAATTCCCTTGGGCAGGTACGGTGGTTTTTTTTTTTTTTTTGTTTTTATTCTGAATACCTTTTGGGTATCTAATCGCGAAAGGAACATTTGTTCAAAATGATATATTGCTGTTTTTTGTTAGACTAGCTACTTTCAGCACTGGATTGGCAGACATTTTTAATACCTATTCATTCAATATTTTCTTTGCCTTTTTAATGTTTTTTAATAACTGATTTCATCTCTCGCGCCAAATCTTGTTTCATAAAGTAAGAAATTTATATAATATTTTATTTTATGCAGTAATTATATATATATATATATATATATATATATATATATATATATATATATATATATATATATATATATATATCTATTCTTAATTTTATTTCGAAAGGGAATCAAAGATATACTTCTAACAAAAAAAAGGGTGCAAATTGCTTTACCTATTTAAATTCTATTGTGACGATGATAGCTACATATTTTTTGATCAAAGAAGACTCCTTTATAACGATCAACGTGATTATTCCTTTATGATCAGTTAAATGGAGGCTCGTTTACGACCAATAATCAAATAGGCGGACGGAATATATTTAATAATAATAATAATAATAATAATAATATTCTCGGGGGTATGAAAACCCCCAACTAAATCATAACATTATCAAATACAGATACTCAAAACATGTTGAGGAGAGGCACAAAAGAAAGTTTTTGTCACTATTAAGTTAAAAAAAAGCTAAAAAAAATAAATAATGAAAAGAGAAAGCTAAAAACTTTCATTTAAAATTATGTTTGTACTGAGAAATCAAAGTACTTTCGAATATTTTTTTGTTGGGTGGGTGGGGGGAAATCAACCTTCAAACGTACTAAAAAAAAAAAATTAAGTAAGTCTAACAATGCTGATACGTAATTAAATGAGATTTAAAGAATTTTCAAATTAATTAACATGAATAAAGATACAAAACCCCCCTTTATTTATCAGATCCCTTTTTTAATGTTATGATGAACAAAGCGTCGAAATATAATCGTCCGGTCCGCCTTTTTTTTTTTTTTTTTTTTTTGTTCTGGTCAAAAGAATAGATTGCCAAATTTAGTTCCCCAATTCTTCTTATTTCCCAGTGACTTTGATCCATGACATTGAAACTGGTAAATTGAGGGCCAAAACCTGATTTCCGAATGTTTTATATATAATATTATATATAATTATATATATATATATATATATATATATAATATATATATACTGTATATATATATATATATATATATATATATATATCTTGTATTTTCTTATATTTTTAATTGATTATCATTTTTCGAGATTTATATATGGAAAAGTGCTCAAAATCTCTCTCTCTCGTTCTCTTTTTTTTCATTATATATATTATATATAATATATATATATATATATATAATATATATATATATATATATATATAATTTGGGGGATGCTGAACGGGGGGGGGGCTGAAAGGGGTGGAGGGCTGTGAAAAACACTAACATTATGTTGCATGCAACGTTGGAATGTTGCGATGCTGCATGCAGTTGCATTGCACTCTCCCATTTTGCGGTAGTATACTATATATATATATATATATATATATATATATATATAATGTTACGCCCCAAACATCGAAAACACTCAGTGAGCGAAAAAACAACCACAACGCGTTGTGGATGCACCTAAGTGACCACACACCAATGTTTTTTGTCGACGATTTGAAACGACCACACACCATATAAAATGCTCTGTCTGTCTGTCTGTCTGTCTGTCTGTCTGTCTGTCTGTGTCACCCTAAAACACGGAAACGGCTCCTCGAGAGAAAAAATTATTAGGTAAAAGTTGCTTAAAATTAATCGAAACCTACGGGAAAATTATTGAACGCCCGGTTAGGTTAATTGAATGCCCGGTTAGGTCAACTGTACGCCCTTGACGATTGGTTAGGTTAAGTCGTGATATTTTCCTTAAAACTAACGAAAATATCACAGCTTAACCTAACCAATCGTCAAGGGCGTACAATTAACTTAACCAGGCATTCAGTTAACCTAATCGGACATTCAGTTGACCTAACCCGGCATTCAATTAGCCTAACCAGTTTGTTAATTTTTACATTTACGTCTCATTCTAAAGTTGCTTAAAATTAATCGAAACCTACGGGAAAATTATTGATAATAATTTTTTAAAGGACTTTATCTTTTTTCTAGCATTTCTGCTTAACTTTTTGCTTTTTAATCGGTGAATACGTTGATAAATATTCGTCGTCGTATTTATATCATTTCAATATCCGTCATGTTTAAATCGAGTTTGATGAAAGACATCGGTGTGTGGTCGTTTCAAATCGCCCACAATGCGTTGTGGTCATACCCGAATTGTCCACAACGCATTGCGGTTGTTTGTGAACGGCCATGAAGCGAAAAAGTATCTAACATCGGTGTGTGGTCACTTAGGTGCATCCACAACGCGTTGTGGCTGTTTTTTTCGCTCACTGAGCGATTTTGATGTTTGGGCGTAACATATATATATATAATATATATATATATATATATATATATATATATATATATATATAAAAATGAGTTTTTCTGTTATTAATTAACATACTAAACGCAATGTTAAAAACAATAAATGCTAAGTACTTTTAAGTTATTACAAAATAGAATAAATAACTGACTGGAATACGTGACATTTACAGTATAGTAGAAAGTTGATTTCCAACAAATGTCACTTCCCAAAAGAGGCACATTTGTGGATTTAAACTTTTCGAGATCCATATATTAAGTGGGTATGCAAAAACGGGTGTAGAAAAGCGGATATTGAGCTTCGTAGTAAACAATTATGTAAAAATTATTTAAAATTTGTTAAAGAATTTAAAATGTCAAAATAGTTGAGAATTAATACTTTAATTATGAATGAAAGCAGGTATGTAATTTTATGGGCATTTGAAAATTACGGAATAATGGACGTTCGGAAAGTAAAAGTTGAGCTTAAAATGCTAAGGAAAAACAAGCTAACAGGCTTAGGAAAAAAATTATCAAGTGAAAAAAAATGGTTTGTGATTTGTGAAAGGAAAATCAGTCGATGTAATCCAGTTTCTAATATATATATATATATATATATATAATTTGAAAAAAACGTATCTACTGTACAGGGTGTCCCAGAATTAACTATTTCAATGAAATCGGACAAATTTTTTAAAAATACACTTTTATTTATATTTATCATGTTTAATATGTGTTAAAAATGTATAAATTTCTAAATTTTTTTCATAATTTTATTTTCATAATTTTTTCATTATCTGGTCCAATGAAAGACCGTCTGAAGCCATAGAATGGCAAAGAGACTCTCCAAAAGTTAACGTGTGGCTTGGAATGACCAAATCCAAAATTTATGGCCCATTCTTCTTTGCGGAAACAACTGTAACAGGTACCGTAGGGTGCCACTTATTTGGGGTGTTTTTCATTTTTTGGGAATTTATATCAGGACGGGCGCATTTCTGGTGTCATTCCGTCTAAAAACATTGTGTGTAAAATATGTTTGAAATAAAATAATAATTAGAACTGCCTCAATGAGGTCAAAGTTTATACTTTTTGTCGAAAAGTACTCATGGCGTTCTGTTATCATGTCAGTTTTCGTTTCGATAGCTGCTGTAGTTTCTGAGTTGAAAAATGATAACAGACAGACAGACGGACGGTCAGAGTCGTTGGTTTAGTCTTCCGCACTGGTGTACAGAAGACTAAAATGAGGTATTATACAGGGTGTAACACGAGTTTATCCAAATATTGATACAGGCGAAAGAACATGTTATTCTAAGTAGAAAATGGGTTGGGACAAGTTTTGCCAACACTAACAGTGTTTCATTTTCTTTTTCAGTGAGTTCTGAAACGACGTGATGGCTTCGGCAACAAGATCTAAAACAGCAGTCTATCTCCTGGGGACCGTGGACCACAGCATCACAGGAAGCATGCTGCCTACGGGAAAGCAGGCGCTTCAGTACTTTTTCCACCTTCACCTTGACGTCAAGAAGCCGATCAAGGAAGCAGCCGCTGAGACAGTGACCGCAGTCAAGGAATTCTGGGAGCGGTCCCGTATTCCTACGCAGAAAGACCAACGCGCAAGGGACAAGGTTCTCCGAATGTACGAGAAGTGGCGGGCTCTGAACAAGAACTCGAAACGGCGCACTGTGACCCAAATCAGGAACGAGGCCGAGTTCCTCTCATCCCTTGACCGCCTCTTCGACATCGCACACGAACAGGCGATGTCGATGATCACAATCGAAGAGGACAGGGAGTTCCTGACGGGACAAAGGGCCGAGGTGCGGCGCGGCCGCATCTCCTCCACACGTGACATGACGCTGCACACTGAGGAGGAGCGTGCGAGGAGACAGGAAGCGGAAAGGAGCCGCCGGCAAGATGATGAAAGGGCGAACAGAGAGAGCCGAGAAGAACTCGTCGAACTGGCATCGAGCTCCAGCTCAGGTGCAAGCAGCCCGACTCGGTCACCGACACGGCGTCGTCGCCGAGAAGAAGAGGAAGAGCTCTCTCTCCCGGGCCCGTCCACGTCGAATGCAGAAGCATCTACGACCCCTTTACCACCCAAGCGATTCCGCGCGTCGAAAAAGATGATCACCCCTAATCTCTCCGCAGCGATGGATCGGACGAAACTTACCGACCGAGGTGTTTTTTTGCTGTCGGCGGCTGCGAGGAGCTTGGGCCACGACCCTGAGGAGCTGGTCTTGAACCGCGAATCCTCCCTCCGCGACCGAGCAAAGTTCCGTGCTATGGCAGCAGCGGAAATGAAGGCAGCCTTCCATCCTACTGTGCCGCTGACCGTTCACTGGGACGGGAAAATCGTACCAGCGGCTGACGGAGGCCCTGCTGAAGATCGCCTTCCAGTTCTGGTGTCTGGGGAGAACGTCGACAAGCTTCTGGCTGTGCCCAGCCTCCCCGACGGCACCGGCCGCGCCATGGCGGAAGCCGTCCTCTCTGCCCTCGAGGATTGGGACATCAAGGGACGGATCTGTGCCCTCTCTTTTGACACCACCGCCTCAAACACAGGACTCAGGAGGAGCTTGCTATATCATTGAGCAGAAACTCGAGAAGACAGTGCTTCATTTGGCTTGCCACCACCACATCCACGAACTGGTGTGCGAGAAGGCATTCACGGCGTGCCTCGGTCCCTCTACTGGTCCTGACATCCTCCTGTTCAAACGATTCGCCGCCCAGTGGGACTTCATCGATCAAACCAAAGCGAAGCCCTTCGAGGATGGAACCATGCCGCAGCACCTGAAGGACGCCCGCGACGACCTGCTGATCGAATTCAGCCGCCTCCTCGACGGTCAACATCCACGTGATGACTACAGGGAACTTCTGGAGCTCTCGTAATTGTGCTGGGCGGTCCGAACAAGCGGGGTGCCCGGTTCGCTCGTCCCGGCGCCTTCCATCGCGCGCGCTGGATGGCAAAAGTCATCTATGCCATCAAACTGTTCCTGTTCCGGGAACAGTTTCAGATGTCGTCAGGCGAAGCGGCTGGAATCCGGCGATTCACCATCTTCGCCGTGTCCATCTACGTGACGGCCTGGTACAAAGCGCCGCTCCCGGCAACGGCCCCAGCCGCGGACCTCGCGCTGCTCAAGGCCCTCGTCTATTATCCGGACTCAGCGGTGGCCAAGGCGACGGCGACAGTCTTCGCCAGGCACCTATGGTACTTGAGCGAGCGCCTCGTCACCCTGGCCATCTTCGACGAGGGTATCGACTTGGCGACAAAGCGGGAGATGATTAAAGCGATGGAAGAAGAGGAAGGATCGGAGGATCCCCCGCGGCGTATCAATGTGGACCTGTCCACCGCCTCAATCGCCAACAATACATTGGCCAAGTTCACAACGACTACATCAAAGGAGTTCTTCAAGGTTCTGGACATCAGCACCGCCTTCCTGCTCAAGGATCCGGAGGAGTGGCGGACGGACCCAGCCTTCATCGCCGCATCCCGCCGAGTCCAGGCCCTTCAAGTTGTCAATGACTTCGCGGAGCGCGGGGTGGCGTTGATGCAGTCTTTCAACCTGGCCCTTACCAAGAGTGAAGACCAAAGGCAGTTCCTCTTACAAGTGGTCGAGAAGCACCGCTGTGACTTCCCAACCGCCCGCAAGTCCACCGTGACCTCTGCAAAGTAGGCAACAATGAGAGGGAGATGGGCGCCCATGATACCCCCCCCCTTGAGGGGCTAATACTCGAGTTGAGGGGGACCTAGAGTTGAAAGTATGAAGTCCAGTTATATGTTTTAGGTCAAGATTAGTAGCTTGAACAAACTAGAAGTGATATTTTATTTGCTAGAGGCATAGAACATCATGATCTAAAATTTCTACTTTTCGAGAAAATATACAAACTTTGACCGTATTGAGGCAGTTCTAAATATTGTTTTTATTTCAAACATATTTTACACACGATAGTTTTGACAAAATGGAACCAGAAACGCGCCCGTCCCGATAAAAATTCAAACTTTCGAAAATAAGTGTCACCCTAAGGTACCGTCTACCTTGATATGCTTCAGCAGTTTCTCGAACCACAGCTTCTTGATGATGGCATTCTTGATAATGTTGTGTTTCAACAAGAAGCATTGATCGTTTGGCGATAAACCTTTGTTTTTATGAAACCCCATGCAAAGAAATCCAGGGGTGTCAAATCCGGAGAACGCGGAGGCCAAGGTCGAGGTCCCCCACGTCCAATCCACCGATTCGGAAGGCGTCTGTTGAGGTATTCTCGAACAATTAGAGCATAATGACATGGTGCTCTATCTTGTTGAAACACAACATTATCAAGAATGCCATCATCAAGAAGCTGTGGTTCGAGAAACTGCTGAAGCATATCAAGGTAGACGGTACCTGTTACCGTTGTTTCCGCAAAGAAGAATGGGCCATAAATTTTGGATTTGGTCATTCCAAGCCACACGTTAACTTTTGGAGAGTCTCTTTGCCATTCTATGACTTCAGACGGTCTTTCATTGGACCAGATAATGAAAAAATTATGAAAAAAAAATTATGAAAAAAATTTAGAAATGTATACATTTTTAACACATATTAAACATGATAAACATAAATAAAAGTGTGTTTTTAAAAAATTTGTCCGATTTCATTGAAATAGATAGTTAATTCTGGGACACCCTGTATATGGGATGTAATCAGGGTGAGGTATCTCGTTCAGGCTTTAAAGAAATGTATACTCGCGTCACATGAACAAAATCGACTTTCATAATTTCGACGTTGAGACATATGCAAGTAGATGGATTTCTGACTTCAAACTACATTTCAGATTTTCACTGAAAATTACTAACCTAACCTAACTAGGCCTAACCTAACCTAACCTAGCGTAAACCTAAGCGGACATAACGTAACCTAACCTAACCTAGCGTAAACCTAAGCGGACATAACGTAACCTAACCTAACCCAGCTGAACCTAATCTGACCTAATTTACACTAACTTTTTAGTATCGGCAATATGCATGGCGATATTGCGTTGATCGACTTTGTTCCGCTACTCGGTTTACTTACACTTTCTATCTGGCTTCAAGTTATTCACTTAAAGTTCGTGGCAGGAAGAATTTGCTCATAAATTCAACCATTCTTTTTCTTTATGTTCATGGTTAAAGTATGAAAGGAAATATTTAAATAGTGGTAAAAAATCCAATATTTTTTATATATGGAAATGTTGGTTTATATTTCTTACTGATGAAAGTCAGTAATGCTTTTTTCTAAATTCGTTTATGGCATTAATGATTTCCTAATTTTCATTTACAATTAGACACAAATTGTGTCAGGAAGGACAAAAAGGGTGCTTTGCAGGGGCTTTCAGCAAATTTTAATCTCTTCTTAATGGTCAATGGACTCTTTTAACGACGACACACCCTTTTCACTTCTTTATGTCTGGCTGTGAGAGGTTAATTTTGACACCAAAGGTGAAATATTTTTCGCCGGCGTCGGCGTTGTCAAAACTTTTACTCATTTTAAACAGCTGGATTAAATCTCCTCGAATACGCCTTTTTACGAGTGAGAATAAATTTAACGTTTCGAAACGGACAGCGTATGATATGTTTCTAAGTCTGGGCATCATCTTTGTAGCCCGTCGCTACACTCTCCATTCTGTCTGTCCTGCAGTAAATATGGGAACCACGAACCAGAACTAAACGCAGCATTCCAAGTGGGGGCGTACTTCTTCTTCTTTCTCTTCGCCCGTTCCCGCCTCTTTGCGGGGTCGGCGTTTCTGACCAGCCTCCTCCACACAGCCCGATCCTGGGCTTCTTCCTCCGACAAACCCTTCTCCCTCAAATCGTCCCTCACCTTCTCCATCCACCTTCGCTTCGGTCTGCCTCTCTTTCTCCTGCCATGCACCTCCATATTCATCGTTCTCTTACCCACATAATCTTCGTCCCCTCTCATCACATGTCCATACCATTTCAGTCTACTTTCTTGTATCTTCCTCGAGATTTCTCCAACCTTTGTTGTGCCCCTTATCCTTTCATTCCTTACTCTATCCAACCTTGTCACTCCGCACATCCATCTCAGCATTCTCATCTCCGTTACATCTAGTCTTTTCTCATGATCTTTCTTTATAGCCCAAGACTCAGCCCCGTACATCATAGCCGGTCTTACCACAGTCTTATACACCTTTCCCTTAACCCTTGCGCCTATTCTTCGGTCACACAACACCCCTGAAACTTTCTTCCAATTTTTCCAACCAGATTGCACTCTGTGTGTTATTTCTGTGTCCAGCTCACCGTCCTCAGCCACTGTCGATCCCAAGTACGTAAACTTACTTACTCTCTTTAACCTCGCTCCCTCTAAACTAATTTCTGAGTCTTGATTTTCGTAGAACCTCAGGTACTCCGTTTTCTTTCTGCTGATTTTCAACCCTCTGTCTTCAAAAGCCCTCCTCCATTCCTCCAATTTTCTTTCTACTACTTCTCTCCTGTTGCTACACAGAACAATATCGTCTGCAAAGAGCATACACCAAGGGGATTGATCTTTTATCCCCTGGACCAACACATCCATAATCAAAACAAAAAGGTACGGGCTCAAAGAAGATCCCTGATGTAGACCAACCCTCACGGGGAACCATTCCGTTACACCTACACTACTCCTAACCTGGGTCCTTGCTCCTTCATACATACTTTGCACCAACCTAACGTACTTCTCCGGCACACCTTTCTCTCTCATACACCTCCAAACCTCCTGGCGTGGCACTCTATCATATGCTTTCTCTAGGTCGATGAAAACCATGTGCAGTCCCTTTTGTCGCTCCCGGTGTTTCTCCATGAACTGCCTCAGTGCAAAAATCGCATCAGTTGTTCCCCTACCTGGCATAAAACCCAACTGCTCTTCCCCCACGGTTGTCTCTTCTCTTAACCTTTTCTCTATAATCCTTTCCCAAACCTTCATCGTGTGTGACATAAGCTTTATTCCCCTATAATTTCCACAATCCTGGATGTCCCCCTTCTCTTTGTAGATAGGTACGAGTGTACTATCCCCCCACTCCTCCGACATTTCCTCTTGTTCATATATCTTCTGCATCAGATCCCACAATAGATCTATGCCCTCATCTCCCAAACAATTCCAAGCCTCCAACGGTATCCCATCCGGTCCCAATGCCTTCCCCTTCTTCATTCCTTTCAACGCCACCTTCACCTCCTCCCTACTCACTCCTGAAGTTAACCCTTGATTTGGGACACCATCTTCAAAAATAACCCTTGGGTTTTCCTCATTTAACAGATGTTCAAAATAACTCTTCCATCTATCCATGATTTTATCCTGATCCTTTAAGACCACTCCCTGCCCATCCTTTACCTGTTTAATTTGAGTGGGGGCGTACTAAGGAATTATATAATGTTAGCATTGTTTTCTCCGACTTAAATTCAAATGATCTACCAATAAATCCTAAGATTCTATTTGCTTTTTTAACTGCTTCGATACAATGCTACGATGCTTCGATACAATACTCGGTTTAAAAATGTCGGCGACAATAATACCTAAATCTTTCTCTTCGTAACATTCGTTAGTGTCTTGTCGCGCATGGAATACGTTTCTTTAACATTGTTTGTGTCAATATGCAACATTTTACATTTATATGTATATTAAAGCTCATTTGCTAAATTGCTGCCCATTCGAGTAACTTATTATTATTATTATTAATTACACAGGCCTGCGAATCAGAACTTTGCAAGAGTTGTTTTCTTACTAATAACTGATTTTATATAATTCAACTACGCTGATTTCGAATAAGGTGTCCATTTTTTCTATCACGTAAGGATTTTCTGCAAACTGGAAGAGAAAAACAACAACATTTGTCCTGAGTTTTCTTGAGATCTATGTCTTTTAGTCTCGAATGTACGCGCTGTTCCTTTTCTTTTATGTAATAATTCTGGAGTATCCCGTCTCAACATCGAGCAGTAATCAGCCATCATGCTGATGTCCCACCTTCCCTAATAGCTCTTTTCCATTTCTTTGATGTCTTGGTGAAACCGTTCTCCTTGTTCTTCGCTGAGTGCTCCGAGATTCTCAGGGAAGTAATCCAAGTGTGAATTTAAGAAATGTAATTTTAAACTCCTATTACAACCCAACTCTTTGAACTTATTTAGCATGTTGTTCACAATATTTTGGTAATTTGGGTCCTTGTTGTTCCCCTAAAATTTGCTGATAACATCATTAAAAGCAATCCACGCTTCTTTTCAAGATTGTGCATTGTTCTTTCAAAGTATTCATCCAAATTCAGTTTTCTAATCTGGGGACCAACGAAAATTCCTTCTTTCAATTTTGCTTTCGAAAGAGTTGGGAATTTACCACACAGATACTTAAAACAATCTCCATCTTCGTCCAAGGCCTTAACAAATTGCTTCATCAAGCCCAATTTTATGTGAAGCGGAGGTAAAAGGACTTTCTTCGTGTCAACCAAGCTTTTACGTTGAATGTTTTTAGAACCAGGTGTCAGGTTGACTCTGCGTGGCCATTCCTTTTTTTATCCAGTGCTGAGTTCTTGATCGGCTATCCCATTCACACAAAAAATATAGAAACTTCGTATAACCTGGTTGTTGACCCAACAACATACAAATCACTTTTAAGTCTCCACAAAGTAGCCAACCGTGTTCTTTGTATGATATTTAACCTTAGCCAGAAGAAACTCAAGATTTTCGTATGTTTCCTTCAAGTGAACCGAATGAGCCACAGGAACGGATGCATACAAGTTAGCGTTGTGAAGAAGGACGTCTTTTAGACTTCTTTTGGAGAAATCAATGAAAAGTCTCCACTCATTTGGGTCATAGACTGCAGCGCCTAGCTTAAGTATTAGTTCCGAAACGTTGTTGCAATGTACCAGTGAATTTTCTTGAGAAAAATATTGGGTGAATTCTTTTTATCGATTTCTGTACAAGTAAAATGACGTCCCGGGAGAAAGCAAGTTCTTTGCACGAAGTCTGGATCCCAAAATCTCTGAAGAATCCTTCGGGAGACACAAATCTCTTACCAAATCATTAAGTTCACTTTGTGTAAACAATTGGGGTTCACCGGATGTTTCGGTTTGAAAACAATCAGTATCATCGTTTCCATCGTCATCAGACACCGAATCAGATGAAGTTATAGCAAGAGTATTTGGTTTAGTAGGTACAGGTATACCAGATCCATGAGCAACAGGCCTTATAGCAGACTGAAAGTTTGGATAAGAAATTTCCTTTATATTTTTAGTATTGTAGCCTTGCACGTTACATGAACAAAAATAGCAGTCATTGCTGTGATTTCTAGGCTCAAACCAGTCCATTGGAATCCCTAAAGGTAAAGAATCCTTTTTTTCCTTTCCTCCACAGTCTAAGTTGTTCAACACAAACACTGCAAACTTTATGTGGAGCCCATAATTTGCCTTGATCCCTGAGTTTCAGTCCGAAGTACGCATAGTATGCTTTTTTGACGAAGTCTGTAATATCTCGCCTTTGTTTTTTCGCAGTAAATTTTCCACAAATATAACAGAAAATGTTTGGGCTATTTACACACCCTCTGGTTGCCATAGCGACAAATAAACAAATTTCAAAAGAGAAATATAGTCACCGCGCTCTTTGAATAATAAAGAACTATAACCTCGCACGCACTAGATAGACTGACTCATCTCGTGGCTTGTCAATCACTTATATACTAGCAGTGCGTTTCTCGAATGTTCTAGAAGACGTTCCTACAGACGTCACTTCTGATCTGGAAGCATTTATAGATTTATAGGCAGTAGTTTTTAATCAAAATTTAATTGAGTTAATTTTAATGAAAATTACTCACATATGTAATATGAAATATGACATTTTGTGAAAAATCTGCACGTGATGGCGAAAAATTAATATTATTTTTGGAATCAGCGTGCAAAAATTGCTACATAAGTGATAAAATATTTCGGACAACAAAACCATCGCAGGCCTGTGAATTATTAATATAGATATGTATATACTAGTGTGTATATATAGATATGTATATATGTGGAGAGAGAGAGAGAGAGGCGAGAAGTATGAAGTTGTACTGTGGTGACTTAATATTCTATCCAAGCTATCGATTTTTTTTTTTTTTTTTTTTTTTTTTTTTTTTTTTAGTGCGGAGGATCTGAAGGACCAGAATTCGAGCTTTATAATTTCTCTTTAACATCCTTTTCCTTTTATTACTTACTAGGTGAGGTACCCGGCGTTGCCCGGATTAAGGTTAGGTACCCCCCGGGTACCTCACCCCCCTTTATGCAACTTGGGAGCTAACCCCGTCCCCCATTACCCCCACCCCTCCCCATTACCCCCACCCTTTTACCATTACTGCACGCGGCTATCTGTCGCAGCCAAAATAATATCCCAACATACACACAACAAGCTAACATTCTAGTTAATCACTACGCAAAGATAAGTCACTTAAACAGAGACAACAACCAGAAACATGCAGACAGACAAACAGCCAGACACAAGAAAACCTACAGACTCGACACAACCATTACACCCTTCAATACAGACCAGACAACCAAGATCATCAAAAACATTAAGAATTCGAAGGCTACTGGACCAGACAACATATCTAACATACACCTTAAACACTTGGGCCCACAAGGAATACTAGCTCTCACAAATATCAGCACATATTCATACCAACACTGTACTATTCATGATATATGGAAACAAGGTAAAATTATTACAATACTCAAACCAAATAAAAATCCAACAGAACCAGCTTCCTATAGACCCATTACTTTACTATGCACACCTTCCAAAGTAACAGAAAGACTAATCTTACAAATCAACAACCCACACATTCCACTATCGCCTACTCAACATGGATTCAGACCTCACCACTCAACCACGACATTACTCACTAACCTCACGCAGCACATCATGGATGGCATCAACTCCAGACGACCAGCTCAACGTACACTATTAGCAACAATAGACATTAGTAAAGCATTTGATGCTATCCCACGCTTCCCTCTCATAAACAAAATACTCAACACAAACATGCACAATAACACCAAAAGGTGGCTGAGCAACTATCTCTCAGGAAGATACTCACATGTCACATTTACTGGCAAGTCATCCAAAAACAAGCTTTTTCCGAACGGGGTCCCTCAAGGCTCTGTTCTCTCACCAACACTCTTCAACTTATACATGTATGACATTCCAACACCCATAGATAACAAGCTTACCTTATCATCATATGCAGATAACATCACTCTAACATCCACCCACAACAACATCGACACCGCTACAAATAACCTACAAACATACATAAACAGTATACAAGACTGGCTCACACACAATAGACTCAAAGTAGCGCCCACAAAATCAACCATCACCTTGCTTACAAGCAACACAAAAGGACACCAGGTAATTCCACAGCTTACACTAAACAACATCAACATTCCACACAATCACAGGACCAAAATACTTGGGGTCACATACAACACATCATTATCTTTTGTAAACCACATTCAGGATATTAAAACAAATGTACGTCAAGACTTAACACGCTTAGGGTACTAACAGGCACAAACTTTGGACACCAGCAGGAAACAACATCACTCATATACAAACAATATATTCGCTCAGTTATGGACTATGCTAGCCCATGCTGGGCACCCATTATCTCAAACACACACATAAACACCTTACAGACAATACAAAACAACGCACTTCGTATCATTACAGGATGCACTCAAACAACACCAATAGAACACCTGCACACAGAAACAAAAATATTGAAAGTTAGGGAACATTTAGACATGAGGGGAACACAATTCATGGCAGCAGCGACAACTAACCCACAACACCCTTGCCACTACATGTACAATCACGCACCGACACCTTGCACCATTAAGATAACACCAGAGAGACATTATAACCAAATACTCCATTCCATACCACGCCCCACAGCACAGACATCACACAGTACAGAAAACACATACACACACACCTAACCCACAAAGCACTGACACGACTCGGTCCGAATGCGGTCCTAGGTGCGAAGCCGCCCCCCATTAACAGGTCAGAGAGCAGCCTGAGCAGATCGGATCGAGTTAACTTAGCACGATTCCGATGTGGACATCACCCCAACTTACTGCCACCTGTCGCAGGACACACCACAAACAATTGAACACCACATTATGACAGACTGTACCGCTCTAGCACAACAACGAACACAACACAACATCACTAGTGCGCTGAACCTCTGGTCCACTCCGAAGAGGGCGATCGGTTACCTGCCACCGGCTTGCTCGATCAGGGTGGGCTGATCGGCTAAACAAGAACAACAACAACAACTGCCCGGGATAAATTTCACAAACAGAGAAACAGACAGGCTAAACTGCAGAAAAGAACACAGTCATGAAAATCTTGAGCTTCACATTGCCGCCCGTAATACAACTGAAAGTGTGACGGACGGACGGACACGGACGGACGGACGGACAGACGGACAGCTCTCTTATTATAGTATAGAAGATTGCTTATTGTCGTATTTCTCTGCCTCGCTTCCCTAAAAAAAAAAAAAAAAGGGGGAGAAGTTCCAAATATCGAAAATTTCATTACGAGTGAAATAGTTTAACCTTTTAATATTATTCCTTCTGAATAAATTTTTTTAATTTTTTTATTTTTACTTGCGCTCATCACTTGGAGATATGTCGTTTGGCATGATTTTTTTCTTTATTCTTGTCTTTAATTAAAAATATATTAATTGGCTACCCACAAACCCGGAAATATGAATTCTTGCCACCATTATTGCAAGACCTTTTTTACAAACAGGAAAATACGAACATATTTGTGAAATTACTTTTTATGCTAAGATGCGTCATCCTCATTATTAAATGGCAGATTCTTCAATCGTCTTTTTTGGTCAGGAGGGCACAGCTTCTCTCTCAATCCTGTCCGCTCTGTCCACTTAGAAAATGAGAAAAAAAGTAGCTTAAATGTACTTACTCTGTAAATAATAACGCATTTTGAAGAGTATAGTGTTAGCGAATCAAACGTAGACTGAAAGTAGATCAAACGGTTCGTTTCTAAACAAGAAGGGTCTTCTAAACACACACACACACACACACCACACACACACACGCCACACACACACACACACACACGACACACACACACACACACTGAAACAATATTTTCAAAAATTAAAGAAAGATTTTCGCATTACTTTCGATATACCTTCAACCTACTAAATGATAAATGTACTTTTTAAATACTCGACAGTTAAAATACATTTACTGTAGGTACAATTACACTCCTCTTTTTAAAGTAGACATAGCTGACAAAAATGGGATTAGGAGTTTAGCGCCAGCCCGCACTGCCGATTCACTCCTTGTGGCACTTTTCAGCAAAGCGTGCCCAGGATAGGATATCTGTTCTGTTTCCCTAATCTTGCTCCTTGCATTTTTTTTTTGGTTTTCTGAACCCAAATCTGAGTTGAAAAGAAGAAGCTTCGGGAGAATTTCAACGATCAAGTGGATGGCGACAATCGTTCTGTCCTCCACTCAGAAAAGGACTTTCAGAAACTTCTTTAAATGTTGGAGAAAGGTTGAAAAAACGTGCATATACAAACTCAACGGAGACTGTGTCGAAGGCAACAACTTCCAATGAAATATAATATATAGGGTGTAACAAAAGTCCATTCTCATAAGGAAATAAGATATAACAGAACTGAATAAGCAAGTAGTTTTAATTATACATTACAAACAATACAATCAACTTGAGCAATTTGAGTATATACTGGATTAATTGGTAAGTTGATTGTATTGTTTGTAATATATATTTAAAATTATTTTCTCGTTCAATTCTGTTATATCTTATTTCTCTATGAGAATGGACTTTTTTTACACCTATATATATATATATATATATATATGTGTGTGTGTGTGTGTGTGTGTGTGTATATAGACACTGTACTATAAAATAGGTCTTACAAAATAATACCAGTGCCGTTTCATACCAGTGCCGTTTCAATTTATTGTATGAGTTATGTGAAGTAAAATTAACACAGAGTATATTTAAATAGAAAAACTCAATACGCATTAACACCGCGTGTGACAGAAGCGCGTTATATGAAGAACACATCATAATTTAGGTGAAGTGGATAGGGAAATAAAATAACTAAGAGCAGAAAAGCAGAAAAGTGGTACCTTGAGAACACCATCTAATATATGGTGATGTGTTGGAAGTAGAATAAAGATTAAAGGCGGAATGGTGGAATGTAGTGAAAAATACTACAAAACAGGAAAGAAACAGGAAAAAAAATAGAGTTAAACGAAGAATGTGCAAAATGTGATGTATGAAGAGCACGAAAGAGAATGTTTCAAAAAAGATACTGTAATGGTCGGTATGAATAACGTGCAGCAGATTTATAATTTAAAGAAGGAAGAAATGTTTGTCAGACCATATGACTGTATTGTGTAACGTTAAAATAACGCGGTTGGTGTTTGACATAAAAGGAAGAGAGAATAAAAATTAAATAAAAGTTGAATAAAGAAAAATAAAAGTTGGAAGACTGAATCTGATTGGTAAGAGAGTATGGAAAAAAAGTAGAGCATATGCTTGGTGAGATTGATGATGAACAAATGGAGGTACCACAGGCTATGTGGAATATTTATATAACAAATACTAAGCGCATAAAACCCTCATCTAATGTACAGTCTCCTGCAATAGTTTCGCTCCACCCTCTCCGAGATGTGGTGGAAACGCAGTCTCTCTTTCTCCCCACACCCTCACTCCTTCCTCCTCTTCCTCCTCCCCTTCTCCCTCTCGCTATCCCCCTCTCATCCTCCTCTTCTCTCTCTTGCTATCCCCCCTCTCCTTTCGCTACACCAAAAAGGACAAGATTACGAGATCAAACCGTCTACATGGAATCGCACAATAGCTGAAATTAATCATCATAATGTAGAGAAATACAACACTTAAAGAATATGACAGAAAGTATTGCATCACGAATGATCCCAAAATTAGAAGGACACTAATTCGGCGTGTCAGATTACGATTCGAATCGCATCTAATTTTAAACTGTGATTTGAACCCAGCGACGAAATATACTAAATAATATATATTAATATATATATATGTAAAAATGAATAATTCTAACATTTATTTTTGCATATAAAGTCCAAACTCGCGTGACACTCTGTATATAAAATGCAAATTTGGAAAAAAATTTAATTTTCTTTCTATTTTATTTTTGCTAAGTAATTGATGAATTATTTCTTTTTTAAATTACCTAATCATTTTTTAGATTAAGCTTAATCATGTAATCGTGTTAAATTCTGCAATGTTCACTTTTTTATACATTCTCTCTTAGTTATAAAAGATGAAGTCACAACTTGCCAAAACTCTAAATTTTGATAGTTTTGCTGATAGGATGAGAGTAGTGGACTGGGATAACTTATTTATGGGTAATGATACAAATTTGCGTTGGGTGGCGTTTAAAGAAAGTTTTAGGAATATTGAAAGGGAGTTTATTCCTCGTAGGCCCAAGCGCGTTAGAAATCGTGGTAGGCCGAAGTGGTGGACTAGGGAAGTAGGCGAGTTCATAAACGAGCGTAATAGAGCGTATAGACTTACAAGCGCAATGGCCAGGTAGCTAACTTTAATAGATATATCGAGCTTAGACGTCAGGTTAAAGATCAGTTAGGAATGCCAAGCGTAATTTAGAGATAGTTATAGCTGCGGATAGTAAACATAATCCAAAAATTTTTTGAATACGTAAATAATCGTAAGCCGGTAAAGGATAACATAGGCCCTCTATTGGATGCAAATGGCGCTTTGGCTTCTGACGCTCAGGCGATGGCGGGTATTTTCAATAACTTTTTTGCGACAGTTTTTACCGTAGAGGACGTAAATAATGTCCCCGACGTTGACGATATCGTTCCATTTAGTAGCGAGACTATTTTAGATGAAATAACTGTTTACGAGGCTGAGATTGCGCATTATATCGATAGGCTAAAAGTTAGCAAGGCTCCAGGCCCTGACGCTTTTTATCCTAGACCTTTGAAAGATTTGAAAGACGTTATCGTAGGCCCCTTAGCGAAGATTTTTAATCAGTCACTCGAAACGGGGATTATTCCTGAAGACTTCAAATTAGCTAACGTCACGCCTATTTTTAAAAAAGGCGACCGCGCGGTAGCTAGCAATTATAGGCCCATTAGCTTAACGTCAATTGTCGGTAACTTTTGGAATCCGTAGTTAGGGATCGTATTATCGATCACTTAGAAAGTAGGGGTTTGATTAATAGTAGTCAGCACGGGTTTCGACGCCATAGGTCTTGTTTAACAAATTTGTTAGAATTTTATAACGAAATAGTGCGCGAATACGATAGGCATAGGGCAGCTGACGTTATTTATTTAGATTTTAAAAAGGCGTTCGATACAGTTCCGCATAGGAGACTAATTGCGAAGGTTAAAGCGCACGGTATCCGCGGTCAGGTAGCTAACTGGTTAGAAGAATGGCTTCGTGCTAGGAGGCAGAGGGTCGTAGTTAATGGTAGTGAATCGGGTGGTTAGAGGTAGGTAGTGGTGTCCCACAGGGTTCAGTGTTAGGCCCATTGTTATTCGTAATTTACATTAACGACATAGATGTAGGATTGATTAGTAACGTGTCAAAATTCGCGGACGATACTAAAATAGGCGGTAAGGTTGTTAACGAGGACGATAGAAATAGGATCCAAGACGATGTAGATAGGATTATGGAGTGGACGGATAAGTGGCAGATGCAATTTAACGTAGATAAATGTAAAGTTTTGCATATAGGTTCTCGCAACAATAATTACGTGTACACGATGGATGATAGGGATTTAGCGAGCGTTGACGAGGAAGTAGATTTAGGCGTACGCGTAACTAAAGATTTAAAGGTTAGGAACCAGTGCCTGGAGTCTTGCGCAAAAGCTAATAGGATGTTAGGCTTCATAGCGCGTAATTTCGAATTTAAATCGAAGGATATTATATTGCCCCTTTACAAGTCCCTAGTCAGGCCTCATTTGGAATATGCCGTTCAGTTTTGGTGCCCGTACTTGCGTGAGGATATTGATAGGTTAGAAAGGGTTCAGCGTCGTGCCACGAAACTTATTCCGGCATTGCGCAATAAGCCTTATGAAGATAGGATTAAGTGTTAGACTTGTATTCACTCGAAACTAGGAGATTAAGGGGGAGCTTATTGAAGTTTTCAAAATCGTTAATAACATCGATAACGTAAATTTTGACAAATTGTTCACTTTCGATAATAGTAATACTCGCAATAACGGATTCAAGTTGCGTGGCAGACGTTTCATTACTAATATCGCTAAAAACTTCTTTACGTTTAAAGTAATTGATAAATGGAATAATCTTCCCGCGTCAGTCGTTCATTCTACCAGCGTTAATGTGTTTAAGAACCGTCTTGACAGACATTTTAAAAATATTAACGTTGTTTAAAATTAAAAAAGAAAGTTAACAACAGGAGCTCTGGTGGTGGTGCTCGAGGATGAGTCTGTTGACGATGAATGCCAGCTTGTGACATGCCAGCGTGTGATGCCAGCAATAAAAAAAAAAAAAAAAAAAAAAAAAAAAAATTTAGACTAACACGAATGTAGATGTAGCTCATAGCGTAAACTAACCCACTTTTTGTTTAACTTTACCTACTTTTTTTTTTTTTTATCCTCCTTACTTTGCATGTCTCTAACTCTTTTCTTGCATGTTTGTAGTTTGCATGGTATGACAGTGAGTTAAGACTGTGTTTGCATGGTTTGTAAGCGTTCTTATTTTACTTCTTTTCATCTTTCACCCCTCTCCTATATTCTCCGACTATTTTTCTGACTTGTCGGCAGTGGCCGGCGGATGATGATGGTGAGACTTTTTCCCTCTTTTTCTGAATGAATGTTAACCCACGAATGATAGGTGTTGCTCCTTACTTAACCCCTTATTCTCCTCTCTTCTCTTAACCCCCTACTCTCTCCTTTCTCTCGGGCTAGCCTTAGAGTGGATCTTAGGGTCTTTGTTAGCCTTAGCTTCTGTAGATCTGTAGAACATTTAATTTTAAATTTTAAGCATTTGATTTGGGCTCATATGCATGTTTAATTTTAATCCTTAATAAAATGCATATTTCAATTTCCATTTTTAGTTAACTCGGCAAATCATGATAACATCAGATCTGTCAATGTGTTGTTTAAAAGAAAAATATGACTTCATCTTCAAATATCTTGCGTATCTACCAGTATGCTGTTACAGACAAAATTTACCTTATCTTCAAATGTTTTGCAAAATAAATTCAGCCTATTGAGAATAAAAAACAAAACAGGTCAACATTAAATAATAATGAGGTTACTAAATTATTTGTATATAAACTCTTGTAATTTTTCAAACTATCATTCTGATTATTCTGATCTGACCTAGAGGCTGAACCTGTAATATTTTAAAAGCAGTAAAATTCAGTCAGCGGATCTCTTTATCTCCTCCTTTGAGCCCTGCTTTCTCCAGAGAACTTAGTTTTAAAATAGAATAAATAATTTCCCGATACGCTACAAGAAGAATCGGGAACCGTCAGATAATTTAGTAAGTTTTCACAGAATCCTACGATCCACTACAAGAAGAAATCGGAGTGTAGTAGAAAAGAAACTACTGCGACTCCCTACACGGTACCAGTTACCCCAGAGTGAGAAAATTCGTTGCTTCCACCTAAACAGAACCCCCATCAACCTCGAACCACGCAAGGCCATAAACGGAGGACTAACAGGTATATCACAGGATAACTGCCCTGTTCATACTGCCAGGATCATCAGACGGTGGTTTCAGGAACAACGAGATGTCAAGCTGCTGAACTGGCCTAGTGGCTCACCAACGGGTGTGACCTAAACCCTATTGAAAATGCGTGGGCAAATAGTTAACTCTTGGGAGCCTGGGCAAAAGCGGACATCTCGGCAGCTGCTGGAACACACCATGGCAGAG
>JAJOZX010000317.1:1032500-1115000 GCA_023014485.1 Bathynomus jamesi | reverse complement strand
ATAAGCGATTTGAAGACAGTCAGTTGGGGGTTCGAATCCCGGTGATGCTGGCAATAATAATAATAATAAAATAATAATAATAATAATAATAATACAGGAGTTAGTTGGGCTGAGTGTTGTGCCACTTTCTGGCCTTCTTGGCTAATTACGGTATTATGTCATGTCGCTGCTTTGGCGTGAATGAAATTGCAAACTCACAGTTAAATGACTGAAAGACAACAGAAGTGTAACGAGTGCTGCACAGTGGTGGGCAAAATGTAATCCAATTTAGTTTTCCAGTCCTTATTACTGCAAGTATCATTTACTTTTTCCCAGCGCTATTTCTGTTATTACCATTATCATCATAATAATTACACTGGCCGACAAAATGAAACTTTTTTTTCTCATCACAAACATGATCTCACTTTTCTTAATGCATTTTTCGCGCTGATTCCGAATCTGGTTTTATTGTTTTTCTAGCACGTATAGTTATATAGATACACTGGTTTTGATATTTTTAAGTTTTTGATATTGCTATAAGAAAATTTATGGATGTATAGATCACACTTAGGAATGCTAAACAACAAATACATCATATACCTTATTCAATGTACTTATAAATAAAGAATATATACATTATTTTATTAAAAGCGCTGTGAGTGTGATTTCCTTTTGTAAATTTGGCCTGGATTGTCACGATACAGCATCCAACAATGGTCCGCCATCATGCTTTCATTCCAATATCCTTGGTAGCGCTTCTCCATCATCTGAATATCTTGATGGAAGCGCTCTCCTTGCTCGTCACTCACTGCACCAAAGTTTTCAGGAAAGAAATCTAAGTGGGAATGCAGGAAGTGAATTTTTAAACACGACATTCGACACTCCATTTCTTTGAAGGCATCAAGGAGGTTCTTGACTCCATCCTTATACGCAGGTGACTTGTTGCTTCCAAGAAAGTTTTCACATATCCATTTGAACGCCAGCCAAGCCTTCAATTCCAGCGGACTTAGGACTTTTTCAAATTCAGTGTTATTCAAAACCTCCCTTATTTGTGGCCCAACAAAAATTTCTTCCTTCAATTTTGCTGCAGTAACCTTGATGTCATGGCAACAATAACAGAGAGGACCGTCTACTGAAAAGAATGCTGTTAATTCAAAATTCCGCTTTCGGTAGTAACTAATACGAACATTGTTCTCAAGTAAATTGTTCTCCTTTAGTCTTGACGCGAGAAGCTCTGATTTCTCTTTAGACAGCGATAAGTCTCTAACAAGATCATTCAACTGTCCTTGGGTTAACTTTTTAGGCTCTAAATGTCTACCTTCAAAAGTGTACTCTGGTTCTGTAGATGGTCCGGAAACGCCAGTTGCACCTTCATCACTTTCCATGTCATCTATGATAGAATCTAGCCTATCACTTGGGGGAATTGGAATGGGCAATGTTTCATCATGTTTTATTGGTCTACGTGCTGAATCCAAGTTTGGATATACAATCTGGTGTTTTTCTTGGCAGAAAACCCCATTAAGTTCACACTACCAAAATAACAGTCTTCATGATGATCTCTCGGCTCCCTCCATATCATGGGTATGGCAAATGGCATTGAAGCTTTCTTTTTGTTAAGCCAATCACGTAATCCATTTGAACAGCCAGAACAGATTTGATGTGGCGCCCATGGTTTATCTTGGTCACCTAGATGGCAACCAAAGTATAGCTTGTATATTTTCTTAATGTCGGTTGTAATACTTCGTCGCTGTGTTTTAGTTGTCAACTGGCCGCATACGAAACAGAACTTGTCGGGGTCATTCTTACATTGTCGAGGCATGTTGACTGACCTGAGCAAACTATAAATTCAAAAAAAAGTACACCAACTTGACACAACAAGTTCTTGGACTGGACTGATCTTTTGACACACAAAGCACGGCGTTGTTGCCTGAATCACAATGCTGCTAGACGTAAAAGCTCACACCTGAAATACATAAGATGTATAATTAAGATAATTGAAATAAATAAGATGAATAAACTAAAAAATCAATAAAATAAACACAATCAAATGTTGAAATATTAGTATTTTGCCTATTTAAAATGGTTAAATCTGTGTAGTTATATATATGCCTTCATCTTGAAAACTATACGTGCTAGAAAAAATCTGAATGCAGTTTTGGAATCAGCGTGAAAAATGCTATCCAGCCACCACAAATTTTACTCTGATGAAAAATCTTTGTTGACCAGTGAATTATTAACCTTATCATCATTGTTATCAGCGTTATCATTACCTTTATTAATATAGTTATTCTTCTTTATTACTATTAATTCCATACAGAATACTTGTTGTTCTCGCTCAAGTTCGATTTTAATTGTTTGATTTTCACATTCTTTCATATATATATATATATATATATATATATATATATATATATATATATATATATATATATATATATATATATATATATATATATATATATATATATATGTGTGTGTGTGTGTGTGTGTGTGTAGTCCTATATAAATGTTCGCCTGGAATAATTATAATCTGGGCTAATTATATTACAATTAATCCAGAGAAGTAATTTCTACTTTATACTTTTAGTGACTTTTCAGACATCAGTAATTTTTATTTGTAGTCAATTACTTTTTGCCCACCACTGGTGCTGCATGAGTGTGACCATCATTTTTGGTAGAGGTAGTTGGATCCTTCTAATAAATCTTACTTCCATGATCGTAAAAGAATATTTATTATGATCGAATGTGTTGGTCATGAATCAATCAAGATTGGGAAATGTTCCCAGCTGGTATTACCCCTTGGTGAAGTTCTGCACCAGGAATAATATCTAAGCGTCATTGTTATTTTACTTGGTAAGGTGAAATAACTTAAGAGGTGATGGGTTTGAACCCTGCTGGTGACGATTTTTTTATGTATAACCTTGGTTTTGTTTCTGCCCGAATTGTTAATCCTGACGAAGGTCAAGCTTGTCACTCCACCTTAGACCTACAGTTTAACGTGGAATCCGGACCACGCCCCACCATGGGCGGTCAAAAATTACAAAGTCCTCGCCAGGAGTCGATCTCACGACTTCCCGATCAGCAGCACAGCGTCTTAACCACTAGGCTATCCAGGGTACCCATTTATCTACCAACCAATTTTTATTGTGTGGAAGGATGAACAGCTGGGTTTTACTGCACGCCGCCTGCCGTCACCGGGTCTGGGATCATGATTTGTAGTCAGCGATACTAACCATTACACTACCGAGGTGCATTTATATATATATATATATGGAATATATAAGGAATATCTTGCATGACCACGCACAATTTTTCATGATGAAAAATCGCCCCCGCCCCACACACACACCACACATACATATATATATAACCTTTGGTTAGCTTCCGCCCGAATTGTTCATTCTGACGAAGATCAAGCTTTTCACTCCACCTTAGACCTACAGTTTAACGTGGAATCCGAACCACGCCCCATCAGCAGCCCAGCTTCTTAACCACTAGGCCACCTAGGGTACCCATTTATCTACCAACCACGTTCTTTATTGTGTGGAAGGATGAACAGCTGGGTTTTGCTGGGCGCCGGCTGCCGTCGGGTCTCGAACCCGGGGCTGATGGTTTCGTAGTCAGCAACGCTCACCACTACACCACCGAGGCGCCTATATGTAAATATGTAAACATACATATATTAAAATACAGTTCTGGGCACATGCATATAATAAGATACGGAAATGCGAGCATGAAGAAAATACGAGCTTGTAAAATCACGAAATATAGTTAGTTGGTAAATAATAAAACGATAAAGTTTAAGAAAAAGACACTCAGTAAAATTAGAGCAGTCAAAAGAATATGAAAATCAAACAATTAAAACCGAACTTGAGCGAGAACAACAACGGTATTATGTATGGAATTAATAGTAATAAAGAAGAAGACTAACTATATTCATAAAGGTAATGATAACGCTGATAACAATGATGATAAGGTTAATAATTATTATGATGGTAATGGTAATAACAGAAATAGCGCTGGGAAAAGTCAATGATACTTGCAGTAATAAGGACGGAGAAATATTGAAATATAATAATGAATCTCTTTTAACATTCCAAGGTACATAAGCTACCATGTATGTGGGGATAGCAATAGGGGAAGAGATGTAAGTATATTTGTAGACTCAAACTACAACTTACAAGAGTAAATGCATCGAAGATCTGACAAGCATAATCAATACCTCAGAAACACTTGCAATTGAAATGTTTATTCATGATACCCAGTATTCAATTTTAGGCATTTATCGACCCAAATTTTATTACAAATATCGAGGGAATTCTAACCTCCAAATATATTGGTAACAATTGCGTTATTGGATTTAAATACTGATTTCACAAAAGAACACTCAAATAATATCGCAAGCTTCCTTCACAACATCATGACTGCAAATGGTTTTAAATTAGTTATTACAAAGCGAACTAGACTTCGCAATAACATTAGAAATTCGACTTTGCTAGATCAGATCTGGGTGTGGTCCCCGCTTGACTGCATCTCGGGTATAATTATATTAAATAATAAATATCACGGATCACTTGCCTACGTACACCATGCTAATCACCCATTTCTCAACAAAGGAAACTATAAAAGCTGACTATAGATTTTACAACATTAATAACAAATTAAAGTTCCTGAGAGAAATAATAGCTTTTGACTAGACTAGAATAACCGAAAGTAACCATGACACTGGAACAAAATTTCTCACACACACTAATGGATATATTCAATAGAAACTTTCCTCTTAAATCAAAAGTAATATCTAAAACTAAATACAACAACCAATGGATCACCCTAGGCCACTCATTGTGTTTTAAACGCAAGCATATTGTCATTTAAATTATAGAAAACTGATATTATTACCAAAGAGACATAAAAAAAATTACTGTAACAGACATAGGGTAAAGTCCTAATGTCGCGCATTTGACTTAAAAAAATTCCCCACAAAATACTGTTACAGTGAAGGAAATAAAATTCATATGAAACATTACTTCTAGCAACGAATTGCAGACACTCATTACCGACAATACATGCCATAACGAAATCTAAACTAATTATTTTTTATCCAGTCCGACCAGACAATATCTCTCTATCAATAAAAAATCTAAAACATAAAGATTCTGACACCGATACGATCTCGGTAAGAATATACAAATTAGTATCCCATGAAATTGCAATACCACTCAGTAAGCTAATGAATGAATCAGTAACACCAGGTATATTCCCTGACAGTCTAAAGGAAGCCAGAGTATGCCCTGTATTTAAATCGGAAAACCCAAACACTCCATCCAATTATCGCCCCATTTCTGTATTGACAACTTTAAGTAAAATATTTAAAAAAATTGTGTACAATAAATATAATAAATTTTAATCAAACACGATATTTTAACAAGAACACAATTTGGGTTTAGAGGTGGACATACAAAGGAAGATGCCATATTGCCATAAACTTGCTATCAGAAAATGTGTAACAGAACTTATGCAGCAAAAACACACTACCTTGATTTTCTTCAACTTGTCAAAAGCATTTTATACACTTTCGCATGAAATCTTATTGAATAAACTTCACATATATGGAATAAGAGGAAATATCTTCGATTGGTTTAAATTATCTGTCAAATCGTCACCAGTCCATCAGAGTAAAAGATAATTTATCCGACAAGGCGATGATAACTAGTGGAGTCCCACAAGGATCTATTCTGGCCCATTACTATTTCTAATTCATGTCAACGATTTTCATCTCATACCACACTTCTTCCCATCCTAACTCAGACTTTCTGATTAATGAAACGAACAGGCAATTAGAAACTGTGTATAAATGGATGTGTGATAATAAACTTTTATTGAACCTAACAAAGTCATCGAATAGGATTATTACCACAAAACATATTAATACAAACTGTCAAATAAAAATTGGGAATACTACTCTTGCAAGGGTGAATGAGGTTAAAGTACTTGGCATTAATTCAGACGAAAAACTAAATTTCAAAAGTCATGTACAACATATCAAATAAAAAATATCAAGATTTTTCTTCATATTATTTAAACCAAAAAGACCTTCCTCAAAACGCACTCCCTTACCCTATATTATTCCGTCATCCATCCACATTTATTATACTGCATTACAACATGGGGTAACTCAAAAAATATATAAAACTATTGGATCACCTGAAGATCAGGGCCCCCAGCCTTCTTTAGTTAGCTTTATAAGGCTAACTAACAAAAATATCACGACCTAATCTAACCAATCGTCAAGGGTGTACAGTTGACCAAACGACTGGTTATTTTAGGTCGTGATATTTTCGTTAGTTAGCCTTATAAGGCTAACTAAAGAAGGCTGGGGCCCTGATCTTCAGGTGATCCAAACTATTTTTACTATAGAAACGAAGTTCCCATTTTATAATCAACCAGTTAAAATATGCTAATTTCATTAAACACTTTTAATTTCATAACTTATTCTTTTTATAATTTTGTATTAAGCTTCATTTATTTTCTACTAAATATACAATAAATCATTTAAGTAAAAGTGTAACGTTTTGCAGACTTTATATTGTATTTATTAATATTATTGTTATTACTATTCTTTTTTTTGTTATCACTATTTCTATCACTTGCCATTTTCACTTTTTATATGTAATTAATAAGCTAAATACCATTACTTTTGCCTAAAAAGCCTCCATGCTTTCAAGGGCATATTCAGATTAGAGTACTGTGAATATATTAATATCATATCAAATATCTAAAAATTGTAAAACTGTCACTTTTATTCTTTTCTGAATAAAGATTTTGAATTTTGAAATCGTAACTACAAAATAAGAAAAAAATGCAAGGTATTAAAAGTTTTTCCGAATTTTATTCTGTGTTTGGTTTTCTTTTTGGAAGGTTATGTGGTCTTCTTTAAATTCTATCCTGTTTGAGTTTACAAATACTGTGTTTTACTGCGTTGAGTCTACAGATATGGCACAAACGTCAGGACACATAGTGACATAGGATCTATGCTTTTCAGTGCAAATATATAGTATATGTAAATTTGTATTAAAAAAGCATTGTTCCTATGTGTCCTGACGTTTGCGCCACACTGTATATAAAAAGAAAATATTATTCTAAACTAGATACAGGCCTGTGTACGGACGGTTTGCGATTGCAGATACTTGTCGTTTTTAATCCAGTTTGTTTACCGCAAGATTAATAGAGTACGAATATGACTGATCGATACAGATAAGTTTGTGCTGTCTTGGGAAGGAAACACAAATTTGCGGTCCATCTTGCTCCGAAAGAATCATGCACCAATACTAATAAATAATAGTTGGAAGTGTTTGCAATAAAATTAACGAAAATTGCAAGAAATTGAATATGGAAATGATGTTCTTTTGACGATACCAACACAAAGCATTGTTGCTTTTATTAATGATGGACCACGTACAAGTCTCGTGAGTACTTTGATCCCCTACTTGCTTAGCAATGCTGCTTCGAGCTGCTGGTACCCTGAAATGGGCGTATGGTCGGAATGGTACTCTATGTGAAAAGATGTTTAAATCTTTATACTTCTATTTAAACTATCAATGCATCGATGAATAATATATACACACACACACACACACACACACACACACACACACACACACATATATACACCGGGTGTCCCAAAATTAATATAGCAAAAAGAAAGTCTAATAATTTTATCGCTAATTGAGACAATGAAATAGTTTTTACATGAATACAAGCATTAGACGTATAAGTTTTAATTTAATATAAGCACACCGGCCAAAAAATTAGTCACCCCTAATAGCACCGATAGTAGGAAGTTCAAGGTCACACAGAGGGCGCTGATGTAGCATTGGTAAGTGACAAGTAGCGGTGACGTAGCACACAGGATCAGATCTGTTTTGTGAGGTGGTGAAGAACAAAGTGTGTGTTGGATATAGTCTGCAAAATGGGTCGTGAGGCAGACGTTACTCAGTGGCAAAAAGGAGCCATCGTGTTTGGCAGAGCCCACGGACACAAAATGTCTGAAGTAGCCCAATTTGTTGGTGTGTCAACGCGTACTGTCCAGCGAGTTTACAAAGAGTGGTGTAGTTCGCAATCAACTGACAATCGACGGCGTAACTGTGGCCGGAAAACAATTCTCGACAATAGGGGCCGCCGCCATGTTTCTCGTCTAGTAACTGCAAATCGTTTTCAAACCAGAGAACAATTGCTCCAAGAAACCAATGAGGTTCTCCAGCGACCAATTTCCAAACGGACATTGCGACGAGAACTGCATGCGATGGACATCTGGAGCAGGGTACCACGGAAGAGGCCGCTGTTAACAGCAAGTCACAAATTGGCACGTTATAAATGGGCTCAGAGGCACAAAAACTGGACTGCGGCAGATTGGAAACGTGTAATTTGGTCCGATGAGTCCCGTTTTTGTTTGTTCTCCAATGATGGGAGGCGACGAGTACATCGCAGGTCCAATGAAGCCTTTAATCCTGAATGCGTCGAAGGTGTTGTTCAGGCTGGAAACAGAAAGTGAAGCGCAGGAAGAGACACACACGGACTCTGGCGGAACTTCGGGACCGGCTGATGAACGAGTGGCAGCAAATCGATGTTCAGTACATGCACAACCTCGTAGAGTCTCTGCCTCGCCGGATTCGTGCGGTTATCAAGGCCAGAGGCGCCGTCACACGTTATTAGGTACATTCTGAGAGGGGTGACTAATTTTTTGTCCGGTGTGCTTATTATGGTATTGTTTAGCTTTTCTCAAATTACACTGCCCAACACCAATTAATTTTGCTGATTTAATTCTAACACCTGTTTTTAGGTAACTTTGGTGTGCTGATTTAAAAATCACCTTAGTTTTTGCCTATCACGTCAGGTTTTCGAGCAATCAAATACGGATATTTTGGAGATATCGCATTTTGGCAGGGTTATGCCCAATTTTTTTTCTTTTCAAAAAATAAGTTTTTACATACTCAGAATCAGCATGGAAAAGTAAACAATTGTGCAGGGAGTGAACTTTAATATACAATGGTAATATTGACACATAAAGTGATTAAAAGTGTTTAAATAAGCAAAAAATGAATCCATATTAAAGCAAGCACGGGACCAGTTTTCTTAACATTGTCTTTTTCTTGTTTTCTTACTTTTCAGTGCTGATAAATTTTCTCTTATAGGACTTCCTAGAATGAGAGATGTCAAGACAATCTCTTTGCAGGCTCCAGCAGTAGTCAGCCATATGGGTATCCCATCTTCCTTGGTATCGTTCTTCCATCACTTTGATATCTTGGTGGAACCTTTCACCTTGCTCTTCACTAACATCACCAAGATTTTCTGGAAATTTATCAAGATGACTGTTGAGATAGTGAACTTTAATGCTCATGTTGCAACCCAACTGCTGAAAGTTTACAAGTAAATCCTTTACAAGATCTTTATAATTTTCAGACTTTTTGTTTCCTAGGAAGTTCTTAACTACTGCCACAAAAGCATTCCAAGCTCTTGCCTCCGTTTCGGTCATTGAGTTACTGAACTGCGGATCTTTCATCAGTTTTCTTATCTGGGGACCATCGAATATACCAGCTTTAAGCTTCTCATCACTAAGACCTGGAAAGGCTGCACATATGTAATTAACTCAATCACCTTCTTTATTCAAAGCTTTTACAAACTGATTCATAAGCCCAAGTTTGATGTGGAGTGGTGGAAAAATAATCTTTTCTCGATCCACCAATGGCTCGTTTACAATATTTTTATCTCCTACATTTAAATTTTGCCTTAGTGGCCACTTTTCCTTTACCCAATGTTCAGCTTTGGCGCGATTATCCCATAAGCACAAGAAACATGGATACTTTGTGTAGCCACTTTATTGGCCAAGAAGAAAGTTGACCATTTTCAGGTCAAAACAAATCACCCATTTATGAACATCATATTTTAGCATCTCCAGCACTATTTTTATGTTTTCATATTCTTCTTTTAGATGCACTGAATGACCAATAGGAATCGCGCCATATTCATTCCCATTGTGAAGCAAGACACACTTTAAACTTCTTTTTGAACTGTCTATAAACAATCTCCACTCATTGGGACTATAGTGGGTTACACCCATTGCATTCAAAAGTCCTTCTACATTATGGCAGTAAACCAAATCCTTCTCTGCACCAAAATATTGCAACAATTCTCTTTCCCTATTGCGATAAGATGTTATTTTTGTCCCAGGATGAAGTAGATTTTTCTCGTGCAATCTTGAAGCTAATAATGCTGATGACTCTTTTGAAAGGCTGAGATCACGAATTAAATCATTCAACTCAAGTTGATTAAATCGCTGAGGTGTCGTTGATGAAAAAGGCTGTTCAAAATCATCATCAGTGATATCACGTTCGATCTCATCGGGTAATTCCATATCTTCATCATCTTCTGTGAGTGTTGGAAGGTCCGTGAAAATTGGAACAGGAATTTCATCTGAGTGAGAAACTGGTCTGATTGCTGAATCTAGGTTAGGATACTTTAGATGGTGTTTATTCTTTGCGTTGAAGCCAGAAGTCTTCACAAGGCAAAAGTAGCAATCATCTGAATGATTTTTGGGCTCTCGCCATACCATAGGAATGCCAAACTTCAAACCTTTTCTGTTTCCATTTGTCCATTGTCGTAAATGTTCCACACAAGTTTGCAAACAGTGTGAGGAGCCCACGACTTATCCTGATCTCCAAGTTTAACTTTAAAATAGGCCAGTATGCCATTTTTACGAAATCAGTAATGTTCATCCTCTGCTTAGTAACGTAAAGCATCCACAAATGTAGCAGAAAACATCTGGGCTGTTTGAACACTTTCTTCGAACAGCAGACATGATGATGATGATGAGCTGCAAACCACCCTTCACTCACCACTGATCGCAAATAACTGCCGCAGTATTGGATCACTGAATGCTGCCCACATGTAACTCTGTGCCGCTCCCAATCATGTGGCGAGCAGGCGATGACGTCACACACTTTGCAGCTGTATCCAACCAGGACAGACTGACGTCATTAGCGGAACTGGCTGCTCTCACTCCGCCAATGGGAAATCTCTCTCAGATCATGACCTCACGCTCACACCTGGGAAAATCACAGATACCCAAGATTTTAATATGTTGTACATGACCTTTAGATTTAATGCACAGATTTGCGTATTCCATAGATAAAATTTTAACAGCAAAACAGCTGTTAACAGGTCTCAAAAATCATCAATTTTGATAAGCGCCCTTCATGGATCACCCAAAATAGGCATATTGCATTGCACGAAAACCTGATGTGATGGACAAAATCTAAGGTGATTTTTTAAATCAGCACATCAATATTATCTCTAAACAGGTCTTAGAATTAAATCAGCAGCAAAAATTTTTTTTTTTTGTTGGGCAGTGTTATTGATAACCTTCTACATGTCCATCCTTCATTATAATTAATCGTATGCGGCGTTCAAATTCTCGAAAAGCTTTTTTCCAGCATGACTGTAGGGATGGATGTCACTGCATCAACAATACGATGCTTAAGTTCTTCAATATCTCTTGGTTTGCTAGTGTAGACTTTACTTTTCAGAAAACCCCATAGATAAAAATCGAAAGGTGTTAAGTCGGGTGAACGGGCCGGCCATTTCATAGGTCCTCCCCGACCAATCCATCGTCCAGGGAAAGTTTCATTTAAAAACACTATCATTGCGAGCAAAGTAAGGGGGTGCTCCATCCTGTTGAAAGAAAGCTCTTTGTAGCAGGCCAGGATTTTCCTGCAATTGTGGAATAAAGAACTCCCATAACATGTTAAGGTAGAAAATGCCGGTGACAGTGCGTTCATCAAAAAAATAGGGTCTATAAATGCGGGAACTTGACAGGTCACACCAGACGTTAACTTTAGGTGAATCCCTTTCATGTTCATACAGCTCATGAGGATTTTCCTCTCCCCAAATCCTAAATTGTGCCGATTAACATTGCCCGATATGTGAAATGTAGCCTTGTCATTGTTCTGGAAAATGGGGTTTATTCTGAAAAGAAAAGAAAGTGACGATCAATATTCACAACTAACTAAAACTTATACGTCTATCCCTTGTATTCATGTAAAAACCATTTCATTATCTCAATTACCAAAAACGTTATTTGACTTTCTTTTTGCTATATTCATTTTGGGACACCCTGTACCACTCGGAATATCGTTGCAGAAATGACAGGGCACTGTTCCAGTCGAGTCGCCATGTTCAACTGAATCATATAAGTAATGTACGGAAGATGGCAGCCGAATCGACGTGCAGTGTTGCCAACAATGATTAACGAATTCACCTGATACAAACCTAATCAATGTAGGTCCTTTAGTTACGAAATTATACGCCGTGTAAACTTATTTTCTGACCGCCTCTCGTATACTGTATATTGAAGTTGAGTAAAGGTTATAACTTCATCCTCTCACAGACTTTCCTTAATTAAAAAAGAAGAGAAAGCGAAGTAATCAAATGTGAGAATCTGAACGATAGACAAGATAATGAAAAGAGAAGAAGCAGGTCATACAATAATGAGTCATAATTTTACATCATTTCCGAGTTCCTTTGTATAATATTTAGATTGTTTCAAGTGACCCAGTTTTCAAACAGTTTTTTTTTTTGAGGGAAGAGGATCAGTGAAAGCCCAAAGAGCTTCAGAGTTCAGTGAATGTCTGTGTATCGATGTTTGAACATAATTAATTGTTAAACCATTGATTTAATGCACTTAATTCATGACAGAAGAAACTCTTTGGGCAATACAACAAATCCAGAGTTCATAGAATAAAACAAAAAATAACTAGTTTTTATCAGCTTACAGCTCTGATCGACACACCTTCCCACACGCACACATTATATATATATATATACACACACACACGAGGGTACTTCAATAAGTATCCGCACTTTTTATTTTAGTGATAATATAGTATATATAATATATACTCGTAATAACGAGCCAAACTGAGATCTATAGGCTTATTTAGGCTAGCAACAGTAGAGGCTTATTTAGGCTAGCAACAGTATAGGCTTATTTAGGCTACTCGTAGCTGTCACATATCGTACGAGTAGTGAGCATGGCTGCTCCGCTTTCAATTTGTACTCTGGAAGAACAGAGATCCGTGGTTCGTTTTTTGTGGGCAGAAGGTGTGAAAGGAGCTGAAATTCACACGCTCAGTATGGGAATAATGCGCTACCACGGCGAAGTGTGTACGAGTGGATTCAAATGTTCAAGGAAGGTCAGACATATGTGACAGATGCTCAGCACTCAGGACGACCGTCAACATCAACCAGTGGTGACAAGCAGGAAGAAGCCAGAGCCATGATTTTCGATGACAGAAAATTAACAATAAGAGAAATTGCATCTTCAGTAGACATCAGTCAAGGGTCAGCCTATTCGATAGTTCATAACATTCTTGGCTTTCACAAGGTTTGTGCAAGATGGGTGCCCAAACAGTTGACAGAAGCACAAAAGCGTAATCGTATGGACATCTGCTCTCGTCTTTTGGCTCGGTATCATAATGAAAGTGAAAACTTTTAGGAGCGCATTATCACTGGAGATGAAACCTGGAGCCATCACTATGAACCAGAAAGCAAACGACAGAGCATGCAATGGAAGCATCCAACATCTCTCATTGCAAGGAAGTTCAAAGCGCAGCCGTCAGCAGGTAAAGTTATGCTAACACTGTTTTGGGATACACGAGGCCCTATCCTTGAACATTATCTAGAGCATGGAACTACAGTAACAAGTGCATCGTATTCTGATATGCTTCGGAATGAGTTAAAGCAAGCAATTCGCATAAAACGGAGAGGGAGATTGTCGGAAGGTGTATTCTGTTACACGACAATGCGCGCCCTCATACCGCTGCACAGACTAGAAAATGCCTTCAAGAACTTAAATTTGAAGTTTCTCGACCATCCAGCCTACAGTCCAAACCTGGCACCTTCGGATTTTTACCTGTTTGGACCACTAAAAGCTGCTTTGATAGGTCAGCGATTCCAAGGCGATGATGACCTGAAGGAGGCGGTGCATGACTAGCTCCGCACACAGCCAAAAACATTCTTTTGTGATGACATTATGAAGCTTGTAGATCGCTGGACTAAGTGTATTGAGAAACAGGAAGACTATGTTGAGAAGTGATGTGTTTATAATCTATCAGATTTGAAAATAAAATTGTGAAAATAAAAAGTGCGGATACTTATTGAATTACCTCGTGTATATATATATATATACACACACACGGCACACACGGTGTTTCAGGTCGACCCTAGAAATACGCACGTAAACCACTTTTAATGATATGAACATTTTTTTTTTTAATTGGGGTTGTTTAACCTCCTTCGCAACATCTAAGGTCATATGACGGAGGGGACCTACAGCTTTACGTGGGATCTGAACCACGGGTTGATACATAATCTACGCGCAGAGGACGGTCTCCCATCCAACTACTACCCAGACCCAATGTCGCTTAACTTCGCTGATCTCCGGGAAGCGGTGTTACGACATCGGCCACGACGTAGCCCGACATGAACGTGTAGAACCTATCTTGTATAGTATTGTACATAAATAATAATAACAATAAAACAACATATACTTCGTCGCTTCTTATAGGGTCGACCTGAAATATTGAATTACTACCTACTTGCTACAAATTCCGCCAATTTCCATATTTCCAGGGTCGACCTGAAACACCCTATATATATATATATATATATATATATATTATATATATATATATATATACAGAGAGAGAGAGAGAGAGAGAGAGTTACAATGAGTTACAAGGCTAAGAAGAAGTCTCAAAGATACTTCAGTCCACTCGGGGAGGTTCCTGTTATTAAACTGTACATTTTTTAACTATTCTAGCCCTAGTAGAAAACTGAATAGAAAAGCATAAGGCTCTCTCCCCACCGCACGCTCCCTCTCCGCCAGAGGCAGGTACGGGAAAAGGTTGAAAAAGTACTTTGAAATTTTAGAGGAAAGAGAATATATAAACTAGCTCTACAATTACGTCATGCACACTGAGATCGTACTCTAGCTAGCATTAACTAATGATATACTCGTGCCGATCGCACATCAACCATTTGCTATCGTCACTAAAAAAAACCTCAAACATGTGGAAACAAGAATTAAAAACAGAAATTGGATTTTCCACATTCCCTCACCCGTCATGTGCACCCAGCCAACCAAAGGAAAGAATTGTCTGCAAAAATGCAATTCTACCTCACTGAATCCATGCCAGGCATTTTTTAAAGTTTTTTAAAGTTAAAATATTTTTCTGCTCTATTCTTAGACCTATTAACAAGGCATGAAAATGTGTGAGCGTGTTTGCTGTAATTGGATGTCTGTCATGTGTATGCCAACTCTTTGAATGTCGCCGAGTTTCAAATTCGGTCTCCCGCCGGGAAAGGTGTTTATGCAGCAAGTGATATATTGAGTCGTTCAAACTTGGCAGTGTTGTGCCACCACGAGAGTAGAGAAAATCTCTTTCAGGCTAAGAATATCAGTGGGAGGTCCCTGTATCTACTATCTATCCCCCTGTACTTATCCCTTATGGAGAGTGAAAGTGTTTCGTGGGTGATCACCCATTGTTGCTATGGCGGATTCAAGAGTCTCTCATTTAGAGGTGTTTATGAGGCAAGCGATCAAAAAATGAGTTCCTCGATGGTTGATCATGCTATGTGGGGCAAAATTAACCAGAGACATCCCTCTAAAGTGGGGGAGAATTAAGTGGAGGAGGAAGTGTTTAAACAAATTCCCGCACGGTTACTTTATATTATTATTTTCCCGCAAGAGGCGGGGCCACCAGCTTGACCTCCGTGTGAAGAGAGACCAACACACGAAACAACATAAGGTTCATAAGGTAAGGTAAGGTATATTATATGTGAGGTTAGTCTTAAACCCCGAGAGTGTATTCAGAACTTTGTCTAGCACATTTATAAAATTGTTTACACTTTGGCTTGAAACAACCTCCGAGGAAAGTTGATTCCAGATATTAACTAGTTTATAGAAGAAATTACCGCAGATGGAGGTACTAAATGTTCTAAGTCCCGATTTAAAACCATTATTTCTTGTCGGATTGGTATTAAATGAGAATAATTGACTGTAGTCTACCCTGTCTATTTCATTGAGCATCTTCAAAACTTGAATAAGCTGACCGTACAACCTCCTATTCTCTAAGGTAAACAGATTTAAGCGTTCTAATCTTCGGTGGTAGTTTTGCAGTCTCATTGAAGGGATCAGTTTTGTGGCCCTTGCTTTTACGCCTTCGAACCTTTCTATATCTTTCCTAAGAGACGGAGACCAAAGCTGCACACAATACTCGAGTTGAGGTCTAACTAGTGAAGTGTAAAGAGACATTACAATCTCCTTGTTTCTAAATTGGAACTGTCTTTTAATATAACGTAGTATTTTTAAGGCCCTCTTTTCGACTTTTGCACAGTGCTTTAACGGTTTGAGACCATTTGTGACATAAACTCCTCAGAGAGAGAGAGAGAGAGAGAGAGAGAAGAGAGAGAGAGAGAGAGAGAGAGAGAGAGTTACAAGGACAAGACATACCTCAAAAGGCCTTGTGGCCCATATTGAGGAGGTACCAATGGCAACGGGTGCCAGGGAAACATTCCTACACATTGTCACAGCTAGCTTCTCGAACAACCACCCCAGAACACAGTAACACATATCTTCAAATAGTGTGCAAGATTCGGTCTAACCTTTTCTTGAACTGATCCACAGAGGAACTGTTCACAACTTCTGAAGATAGCCTGTTCCACGTGTCACAGATCTTATAGGTAAAGTAATTCCCACACACACTAGTGCTAAACCGTTTCAAATCCAACTTCCAACCATTGTTGTGAGTTATCATTTAAACTAAATATGCTTCTAAAATCGACATCGTCGAACCCGTGTAAGAGCTTGAAAACCTCGATGAGTTGACCACGCAGCCTCCGAGTTTCCAGCGAAAACAAATTCAGGACGTGTAAGCGTCGATTGTAGCCCATATTGCCTAACAGGAAGGATTAACTTTTTGGCCCTCGCCTGCACTCGATCCAACCTCTCAATATCTTTCCTGAGGGTGGGCGACCAGAACTGCACAGCGCACTCCAGGTGCGGCCGAACCAGGGAATTGTACAGAGAGAGCACAATCTCCTTGTTCCGAAATCAAAATTGCCTCCTGATATAACCCACCAGCTTCTGGGCTTCCTTTTCCACCTCTACGAAGTGTTTGGTAAACTTAAGGTCGCTGCTTATTAGCACACCTAAGTCATTTTCCAAATCATGGCCTCGATATTACTCCCCAATATGGAGTAGTCCGACTTTGGATTGGCGTGCCAATGTGCATGACTTTGCATTTACCCATGTTAAACGGCATTTGCTATTTTTCGGACCACTCTCCTATCCTACGTAGGTCTGCACGCAGTTGCTCGATCGCTTCGGGCATCCCATCATTGGCCCCAAGCTTGGTGTCATCAACGAATTTGGCGATCCTACTGACGATGCCAGCGTCGATATCATTTATGTAAATGATAAACAACAGTGGCCCCAAAACGGAACCCTGAGGAATCCCGCTAGTGACCGAGGCCCAACCCGAGGGAGCCCCTTTCGAGAGAGAGAGAGAGAGAGAGAGGGTTGCAAAAGATGACTGTGAAAGGGGGCATATATATATATATATATATATATATATATATATAATATATATATATATATATATATATATTACAACAGAAACTGAGTGTGCATAATAGTATTATTTTCTAGTAAACTTTTTAAATTTAAATCCTTGTCATTGTGTAACCAACATTTTGAATACCTACTGTCTTGTTCCCTGTAATGGCGTTGTAATATGCATTATTTATACGTGTATAATGGTATTATTCTATATTAAACTTTATTTTTGGAAATTAAATCATTGTTATTATGTGTAACTAATATTGCATTACCTACTGTTTTGTTCACTAAGGGCTTTGTAATATGTATTATGTGTATATAAAGGTATTTTTCCAGATTAAACGCTTTTGAGAGCAAATTTACAAATGCCTTTTTGGGTAGTTTTACTTCCTATTTTGAATGTTTATTTTGCCTATTTGCCTACATTTTTAAAGGTTTTTAGTGTCTAAACATCCGGGCTATAGTTATTATTGTCAGTATATGGAAAGAAATGGGAAAAACTAAAACATATATGCATAATAATATTCTCATTATTCCCTCCAACACCACCTTCATTCAAGTTTTTACACTGGTTGATGTAATGAAGGGCTTTACTACAGTTCCCATAACATCGTTTTGATTGATATTGGTCTTTGTAGTAATGTTAAGTTCTGAACAAAGTTTTGATACAGCATTCTTTGGTTCATGCTTCACAGCTCGTAATGAGGTTCTTCTGTCACATTCTGTTCGTAATGCTTTACGCACACTATAATACTATTGGTGTAGTTTTTTCATTTTCTCCCATGTATTCATTAACTTGAAGACTGTTCTTCGAGACACAGGGGCAATTACGCGACTTTTAACATTGAGACACCAACAAATAAGCTCCAACTATCATGTCCCTTTTACAGTTAGTAAAATATTTCTCAAGCAACATATTTTTATTTGTTTTTCAACAACAGGAGAAACCAGTGTCAGCATACGAGCATTAAAACAGATGTTTTCATGCAGTCACATATCAACTTAGTAAAGTATACAACGGCATTAATGATATCAGACAATACAGCACCAAAAGTGCAAGTGTTTCCGTTACTTTTCCGAACCCATATATATATATATATATATATATACACACACACACACACTGTATATATATATATATGAAAATTATTTCACGAAAGTGACACGTGAAAAATATTTATGATGAATAAAACCACGAAGGGAAAAGAAACACAAAGTGTGCTCAAGCGCTTTCGTCTAATGACGTGTTCCTGAGGATGCCATTAGACGAAAGCGCTTGAGCACCACTTTGTGTTTCTTTTCCTTTCGTGGTTTTATTCATCATATAAGGGTGTCCCAGGAGGAAATGTCAAGAATGCACCATTTCACTCTTTGGGTATTTATGAGTAGAAAGTATTATATCGATATGGGTCTGATTCCCAACCGTTACCGAGATACAGGCCTCTACATTTGGGTAATTAAAACATAATAAAAAGGCGATCTTAGATACTATTTAATGACACTTGTGGTTTACAAAAAGTACAAACATACAATACACTATTGCATTTATTGCAGAATGGTTTCAAAGTGACCCCCTCCTTCTTCAATGCACGCGGCGAGCCTCTGATCCATCGAGTCTTGCCAAGGAAAACGCGGAAGTTCATTTCTGAGGTTTATGAACGCATCCTGTATACGTGCAACCAACTGCTCCCTAGGGTGTTTATAAAGTCCCTATCTATTTCAATGCAAACGTAGCAAAAAGGGTAAAATTCAATGACAATATAATAGAAGGCATACATTTAATGAATACTTTAGCATAGGATTCTACATGAGCACCATCAGTATCTCTACAGAATTCGAATCTGTCAGCAGCATTACGGAACACATTTTGGAGCATAACAGGGGTTATTTCTGTAACTGCTGTTACGATACGAGCACGTAAATGTCCCAGCTTCATTCAGATGGCATTTTAAACACCGTCGACTTTCAACAAGATGGGGCACCTTGTCATTACGCAAACATTGTTCGGGAGTACTTAAATGAACGATTTCCAAATCGGTGGATCGGACGTGGAGGCAACAGGCCCTGGGCGGCTCGATCTCCTGACCTAACACCCTTGGATTTCTTTGCATGGGGCTTCATGAAATCGAACGTGCTCGTATTGTAACAGCAGTTACAAAAATAACCCCTGCCATGCTCCAAAATGTGTTCCGCAATGCTGCTGACAGATTCGAACTCTGTAGAGATACTGATGGTGTATATGTACAATCATATGCTTAATTAAAGTATTCTTTAAATATATGCCTTCTATTATATTGTTATTGAATTTTACCCTTTTTCCTACGTTTTCACTGAAATAGATAGGGACTTTATAAACACCCTGTATATATATATATATATATATATATATATATATCAGTGATGTACTGATTCAAAAATTTAGCCGATGCCGATTGTTTGCCTATATTTTAAAAGCTCAATTCCCTTCATAAATTTTACTGAACTAATGTGAAAACTTTAAATTTTCATATTTTTACATTTCAAATTTGTTTAAATGCTTTCCCTTAGCTCACTCCAAAATAAACAGCACCAGAATAATTTTCTCATATACCAAAGCAAAAATGATGTTAAATAGTTTTATTACTCAGTAAAATGATAAAATAATTTTATTTTAGTTTCATAAATGCAATATCAATATTTAAAGTAATTGTTTTTTCCTTTTGTTGAAAGTATTCTCTTTCTTCAACAAAGTAAATAAGAAGAAAATTTTTCATTAAAATTTCAAGTCCCTGGTGGCCAATATGAATAAAAAAAAAAAATGGATATACAATTTAGGTTTATAAAATTATGAAAATAAGAGTACTTAAAAATTCAAAGCTGGGCACTTGCGGTTTTTTTTGCGGTACTGCGGTACTACCGCACTACCAAACCGGTACCGCATAACGCAGTACCGCAAAAAATGCGTAGCGGTACTGCTGTACTTTCAGCGATCCTTTGCGGTACTGCGTTATGCGGTTCCGGTTTGGTAGTGCGGTAGTACCGCAGTACCGCAGTACCGCAAAAAAAACCGCAAGTGCCCAGCTTTGCTTAAAATATAGTCAACAAAATAAGGTGGTTTACTATATAAATTATAAAGTACAACTTAATTTAGAATTATTATTAATATAGAGCAGGAGAAAATGTAAATTTATGGGCAACTTAACTTATTAAGTTTTACCTTTTTCGTGAATGTAAAATATTTGTATATAATTACTAGGGTTTTTCTTATATGCAGATTTCTTCATCCCGGGAAATCCCGGGAATTCCCAGAAAAATGAAGCCAATTCCCGGGATCCTGGGAAATCCAGAAAATGGTTGTATATTTAAGAGAATGGTAATTTTTTTTATTGTTCAGTGATAAAATACCCTTTTAGAATTGGGATAACCAATTACTTATGCCTAGATGACCACTTTTGCATTGTAATACTTAAATTGAGTTTACCAATCAGTGGTAGCTATTTATTATTTATTAAACATAATATTTATCATGCGTACTCAGGAAATAAGAATGGTTTCATGTATTATGATGATTTAGTGAGTGACAATAGTATGCCTTTTTATTTTTGATGTAGAAAGAATACTGAAAATTATATCTTTCTCCACAATTTTTTTAACCCATTTTTTCTTCTTTTTTGATTCAGTTTATTATAAACGTAGCTAAACTGACTAAAATGAAGAAAATGAGCATTTTTATGTATTTTCTTCCCTAAAAATAGCCCATAAAATGTAAATAATTATTTAGCATATTTTTAACATAAAATGGAAACAGGGTTAGCATAATTTTAGGCGATTTAGCATAATTTAGCATAATTTAGCAGCAGGTTTAACATAATTTGGCTAAAAATTTCTAGAAACACTGCAAGAACGTTTCCAGAACTGTTTGACAAAAAGTAGCCCAGCTTTGTAAAAAAAAAAGTAGTAAAATTGAAATTCAATATCACAATTCAAAACAAATAATATTCAATTCAAAACATCGTACGAAAGTCAAAATTATCGTATTTATGCGATAATTATCGTACGTCTGGCAACGCTGTCTGTGGGTCAGTAAGAAGTTGCATGCAAGCTGAGTTGCCTGCGATCGCTAGATAATATACTGAGACTCGGTTCCTTGTATTATACGCAGCGCTAGCGACATTCCCTCGGCCAGTTTTTGGCATACGGGCTCACTTTTAGATTGCTCTAAGTTGCTGATGCTAGTAGGTGTTAGTAGTATAGCCGCAAAAGGGGAGAGTGCAAGAATGTTGCAGGTTATTATGTAATGTTGCAAAGGGGGTGGGGGTTGTTGCAAAGGGGGGTGGGGGGGGGGGAAACTTGGAGGCGGCGTTATTCCCCAAGAGAAAGGAGGAGGAGGAGAGAAAGGAGGAGAGGTGTTCACCTGGCAGGAGCCAAGTGCACATTAAGACTTCAGCCGAGTTGGCGTTGTTTTATAGGCTCCTAATCAGCCAGTTGGCGTAAATGGCTTGAGTTGCCAGATACCGCGATACCATTGTATACATTATTATCGACTCCTAATCAGCCAGTTGGCTGTAAATGGTTGTCAGATACTCTTTTTAGCAGTATTATTGTATACATTATTATTTATACGTCTAATCAGCCAAGGGGGAGAGGTACACATGCAGGAGGTACACATGCAGGAGGTACACACACATACGCACACATGCAGGAGGTACACATGCAGTAGTTACACATGCAGGAGAGAGAGAGCTGAAGGAGGGAGAGAGACGCCTGTAGGAGAGAGAGAGAGAGAGAGAGAGCTGAAGGAGGGAGAGAGACGCCTGTAGGAGAGAGAGAGAGAGAGAGAGAGAGAGAGAGAGAGAGAGAGTAGTTGCCTTTAAGGCATATTATTTCGTTTTCCTAACCTAAGAGGCCACTAAGGGGTTTACCAAAGGGCCAAAAAAAGAAGGCAGAGGTCCTTGCTCGGCTGGAATGAGTCTTCACCAGCTTCTCGATCTTTTATAAGCCTCTATCTGGCTGAGTTGCCAGATCACGCCTTGTATTGGGGTGCTGAGTTCCAGATCGCACCATGTATTCTAATAAGCATTGTGTACCACAATATGGTAGATGAATTAAATAATTACACACTTAATTGAAATATAGATGTATATAGTGTTTTACAATAGATGTATATAGTGGATTATATGCAAAATATAAATTAACTTGAGCTTCCTTGAAGTTGAACTTATCGAAACAAATAACGTAGTTATCCATAATTCAACCAACCATAGAAAACAGAATTATAGAAATATATATATATATATATATATATATTATGAAAATCATACCAAACGTATATTATTTTAAACTATACGTAAACCACATATATATATAGTTAATCAGTTGGAAGAATCAAACATATAAATAACAATATGTTTATATAGATATTCAATGGAAGATTCAAAGACGGAACAAATAACGTAGTTATCCAACCAACCATAGAAAACAGAATTATAGAACGATGCAATTCGAAACACATGAGCTTCATCCCTGCGAAGAAAATTGAAAAACGAAATTTAAAGAAACGAAGAAAGTTGGAAATACCCAAAACATAATCCGATAGAGGAAAGGATTTCCGAGAATCTGCCCAACTCGGTCGACCATATTTTACCTTTCTACGAGTCAAATCAAACAAAACCTCACCTCACTCCTTGTTTTCAGCATTCATTCATTTCACGTGTTTTATTGTGAATTTCATCCCATATATATATATATATATATATATATATATATATATATATATACCCTTTGGATAACCTTTGGTTAGCTTCCGCCCGAATTGTTCATTCTGACGAAGGTCAAGCTTTCCACTCCACCTTAGACCTACAGTTTAACGTGGAACCATCAACAGCCCAGCGTCTTAACCACTAGGACACGTAGGGTACCCATTTATCTGCCAACCACTTTCTTTTATTATGTGTAATGACCACCTTAGACCTACAGTTTAACGTGGAACCATCAACAGCCCCAGCGTCTTAACCACTAGGACACGTAGGGCACCCATTTATCTGCCAACCACTTTCTTTTATTATGTGTAATGACCACCTTAGACCTACAGTTTAACGTGGAACCATCAACAGCCCCAGCGTCTTAACCACTAGGACACGTAGGGCACCCATTTATCTGCCAACCACTTTCTTTTATTATGTGTAATGACCACCTTAGACCTACAGTTTAACGTGGAACCATCAACAGCCCAGCGTCTTAACCACTAGGACACATAGGGTACCCATTTATCTGCCAACCACTTTCTTTTATTATGTGGAATGACCACCTTAGACCTACAGTTTAACTCCGAACCATCAACAGCCCCGCGTCTTAACCACTAGGACACGTAGGGTGCCCATTTATCTGCCAACCACTTTATTTTATTATGTGTATGACCACCTTAGACCTACAGTTAACGTTGAAACCGAATGTTTTTTTAAAATATAATTATGATATATTTCTTTATACCCTCTCGATTACATTAGTGACTAATGATGCGGGAACTTGAGTAAATGGAAATATTATTTTTCTCGAAAACTATGGGTGATAGAAAAAACTTCTGAAAACCATATTTGGAATCAATATCAAAAGTTCTATACGAATCACCAATAATTTTCAAAGGAGAATAAGAGCATTAATTCTATTAGTGAAATATAAAGATAAATTACTCGTCCGTACCCGTTATAGCGGAATGGTACACGTCATAGCTCCACCAGCTACATCGGCAGCCAATCACGACGAACATCTGTCTTTGGGCGGAGCTTGGCGAATGTGCATATAAAAGGGGATATTTTCAGTGGGAGTAACAGTAGCTATTTTCGCATCAGTGAATAATCATTCCTCAACCATGGACCTGTACGTCCCCAGACTTGTATGAAGAAAGTGATACTGCAGCATTAACCACAATTAGTCTTTTCAATGCGATTGATTTGGCGAATTATTTTCGACGCAAACCGTAGAAGATATTTGCAGTGACGCTCCTACAATCCGACGCAAGGACTACCATAGAAATGTAAGTGTCCATAATTCGATTTTATATATATACGGAGAGTTGTATTTCGTCCAAATAGATACTAGTCAAAAATGTCAATCAATGTTATTTCCCCATCATGCTAATCGAAATTGGTAATCGAATCAAAGATATCTTCACATAATGGGGATCTGTCTGTATACTCTGTATATGTTTTAAAAGCATTATTCCTTTAAGGTCCGATGAGGATTTGACACGTGTTATACAATCTTTTGAAGACCTCGGAATATGGATGATATACTGATCAGTCAGCAGTGTCACACATCCTCGACCATGGACCTGTACGTCTCCCCAGACTTGTATGAAGAACGTGATACTGCAGCATTAACCCACAATTACTCTTTTCAATGCGATTGATTGTGGCGAATTATTATTTTCAACGCAAACCGTAGAAGATATTTGCAGTGACGCTCCTTACAACCCGACGCAAGGGACTACCATAGAAATGTAAGTGTCTATAATTAGAATTTTATATATATATGGAGAGTTGTAGTATCTCGTCAAATAGATATCGCCAAAAATGTCAATCAGTATATTTCCCCATTATGCTAAAATCGAAATTTTTATGGCGTTCACTCCTCGAACCAAAGATATCTTCACATAATGGGATCTGTCTGTCTGTATACTCTGTATATGTTTTAAAAGCATTATTCCTTTAAGGTCCGATGAGGATTTGACACGAGTTATACAATCTTTTGAAGAATCTCGGAATAAGGAGGGTATACTGATCAGTCAACAAATGTCACACCGAAATAATGTAAGTGTTTTTCGATCTTTTTGGATAAGAAGACACAATATATTTTCATAAATTTATTAAATGAAAGAAATCAGTACAATAAACGAATATACCGTTACAAATATACGAACAAAAACATTATAATATACAACGAGTACGTACAATTGGAAAACGGTTTTTTATCTGTCTGCATACCATTTCATCGTTTCGTGTGAGTGTGACACGGGTCAAATAAATTTAAAAAATTTATAATTCTTTATCATTTGACATATGCATGAGAAATGAGACACAGTACATTCCGCAAACATTAGTAAAATATCCCTGCATACGAAATGGGTTCCATACAACTTCGGGAATATGTAACTGAGCGAGAAATTTTACAATAATAGGGTCACTCCATGGTTGAGTACCGAGTGAATCAAATAGTACAGGCGCTGTCTATTTTTAAAATAGACAGCGATCCAGTGAATCCCTTCATTACCGATGATGTTTGTGTTCACAATAAGACTACCGCATTCTCGCGTACTTGGCAAACTCAATGTTTCATTCTTCGCAAACACGCCGATAAATTTGGAACGTGTGACTCGCTCCATTACTTTCTGAAGTGTATTAGCATCCATTTTAAAAGTCAGTGATAACGCTTCTAAATCTATCTACTTCTATTAGGCTTGCGATTCGAGATATACTAGTACACTAATAGGAGCGTCTATAGGCTCTGGCGAATTCCAGCCGCACTGAGATGTTACCGCTCTGGTGGTGTTAAATGGGTATTTACGCTAGCAGATAAGTCAGGTGTAATGTCAAACGGATAAAGGTTAAATTGGTCAATGAATCTTCCTGCGTTACCCCATTACCAAGCTCATCACAATCACCTGCAATATGGGTCAGATTACTATAGGCTCTGGCACAAAGAGGTAACACAGCGTCTGATGAATAGTCCGTACCCATTGTTCCACCCAAAGCGGTGCCATTAACGTATAGAGTTATATTTTTAAGTCCGAAATTCTCGAATTTAAAGGCACTCTTTTTATATTTTCCATTCACCGAAGCGTGGTCCTGCATGCCGATTAATATCCTTTTAGGAAGATTTCCCAGGGCAATGTTTTCTATCTGCTTCGATGCCAACCCTGCAGGAACCGTATATAGTTTGATCTGCACTCTGTTAATAGGATATTTTTTAGTAAATTTTTTCTCAATTTCTAGTTGTTTTGGTGAACTTAATTTCACTCGCCGTACGCGGAGGTATGTGTCCATAATGTGAACCACAACGGACTTTGCACCCTCTTCTTGATTCGCATCCAGATTTAAGCAGATCTCAGGACTCGTGCGGGTGAGCTTTATTTTCATATCCACCCCGTTCACAAGCAACTTCTCCTGGAAAGTGAAATCTGTGTGCAACCGTCCAAAACACTCGTATATTTTCTTTTTAGAATTTTTAAATTTGTCCTTTATACTATTTTCATCTTTAGTTTGATAATATCCCTCCGCACTTAAAAAGGTTAGCCTTCGCTTCTTTGGAAAAGTTGAGGACATTTTCCAAATAGGCTCGTAGATGATAGTACCCCGTGCCTGCCGATATGTTGGTCTGATTAAATATACGTCACACTGGTTGAATATGGCGTGCAGAAAGTTTGTTTCAGGGTATACAGCATATTGTCATCGCAGGCCGTTCCATCAGAATGGGCTATACGTAGCTTAGCGTACATGTGCACACAGCTTAGATCAAAAAAGTAAGGACCTGAGCTGGGTATCACGAATTCTATAGATGCACTCGGTGAACTAATTGTGTTTAAAGGGTTAATTGTAATAAAGTCACTGTGCTCAATAGAAACTTCGGTTGGCGGAGCTCAAAAAAGGACAGCTCGATTTACAGCATTGTGAACTACATGGGTGGATGAAGCGTGCCATGGCGAAATAGTGACTCCTCTCTCGACAAGTGGAAACAAACTGTGATTCATGAGATCAATATCCTTAGCTTATATCAGTCAAAAAGTGGTCAACCATAGGTTTCATTCGCTTACAGCATTTTTTTTTGATAGCCTTTACGTTTAATACCACGTGACCCCTTTTCTTCCGGGGAGCCCTCTTCTTCTTCCCGCCACCACGCATTTTCTCTTTGCATATTTGATGATTTCGTTCCGTGTACGCTTTAAATGTTTTTTTAGAGCTTCTTTAGGTTTAGCCCCGGCCAATATGTATTCTGCAGTGTTAAGGCCTGATTGTAGCGCTTTCCTTCCAAGGTAATTGGCACCCTCTTCAGCAAAGGAACAGCCGTACGTAGTAGGATGAAAAAAATGGATCCAAGTCCACTACCGCGCTGGTATCGCATCCCTCGATAGACGGTGAAAGGCTTTCTATCCATTATAATCAGTGCGTCGAAAGTGTAGCTTCACTGTTAAGCTCCCGTACCGAATGGGAAGTTTTCGCCCTCAATCGTTTCATATATATTGTGATATTGGTTATTAAATTAGTTGCGACATTCACATAATGGGGCCTGTCATATGTAATACTCAACTCCTTCCTCTATGGTTGGGGATGTGAGCAATGCGCAGCAGGCGTGCCTGGGTATCCCCAACAAACTGGTGCTCCACTATATTACTGTAATATAGCACATGTCTGGGACCTTTCAGCCAATTTCTCATCTTCAATTGATACATTAATCTGGACAAGTTATACTGTCTCGTGAAATGTGTCTCTTTGGAAGGCTGCGCTATATCGGCCGTTGGTTAGAATTTTGAACTTTCTATGTTCTTTAAGACGTCTGTAGTCTTTGATTTTAGGATTAGTGTATGTGCAGGGTTGTTTACGATTTCATATACTAAATCATTCGTAAGGTTTGAGTTCTTAAACTCACGTTTAAGCCTCTCACAACATCCTCGGCCGAACCTATTGACCCGGCCCTAGTTACTTCTGTACTGTAATACCGTGTAATCTTAGTCCGAGCGATGCGCATAGTTTCATCCATAGCTACCCCAGCTTTTTCACACTCGTCAATGTCTCTAAGAATCGTAAAAACGGTTTCTTTATGTTTAATATTTAAAAAGACGGTGTCCAGCTGAATTTCGCATATCCCCACCTCATACGAATCACGACCCAATTCAATGTGCCCATGGAGTTCTGTTTACAAAGTTGGCTAGCGTGTTGTTAGGGTGTAAGACAGGGACGAGGAGGACGGGAGTGTGACGTAGAAATGGTTAGGAGCCATGTTGCATAACTATTTAAGCTCATTATTGCATCAGCTTTTATATATAGGTGTTGAAGCTTTCTGGGTACCCTAGCCATTTCACCAGGTACATTTTTCTCCTTCCTGAACCTTTGCTTCCTAAAATTTTCTCAATTTTAAACACATTTTTTTCTAAATTAAACGCAACTTTCTGCAATTCTTCGCGGTAAAAGCCTCCTGGAGATTTCTTCCCCATTCAAATCTTCAATGTAATACATCATTATCACACCTTTAGGTCTCACAGCCCTAAATTTAAAATCTCGCGTGTCCATCCTTGCTCAAAACCCTTTGCGAATTTATTCCCGAACACGACAGCCTTACATAATCATTGATTTGAAGCGCACAGAGTGTGGTGGTGGTGGTGGTGGTGATCCATCTCTTCTCGGGAGCGTACCTCTTTCTAAAACTTCGTTAGGTGTTGCCCCAATCGTCGATGGTGTGAGCGGTTGTAGGATGATGCCAATGATTCCAGAATGTCTAGAAATCTGTATGTGTTTTTATGTGTAAAATAACGGTGCATGCGTTCCTTTATGGTGCGCTGAACTCTTTCAGCTAAAGACGCCTTATGTATAGAATTGGTTGTGTAATAGCTGATATTAAACTCTGTCAACATATTCTGAAAAGCACGGCCTATAAACTCCTTCCCATATCCGTACAAAAATAGCCAGGAACCCTGTTTTCTTTTAACATTAGCGTTTTGGTGGCTTTAGCAACTGTTTCAGGTGATTTATTTTTCAGAGGAACTAGCCACAGATATCTAGAGAACACGTCTATTATGAATAGAATGTAGCGGTAACCATCGTTATACACAGAATATCTTTGCATGTCTGTTAAATCTCGCTTGCCAAATAGAATCAATCGAGGAAGCCGTTGTCTTGGCTGTTTTAAATCTTTTCTCACAGGCTTATGAAGCGTATAAGCGTCCTGCGCCCTCAAAAATCTTTCAACATCTTTTTTTCCTACTCCGTAAACACTCTGTACAGTCTATCTACGCCGCCGTAAGAGGATGGGGTAGAAATGTCTAATAGCGTTTAGTTAATACGTTAGCCATTTGCGTATTTTAGAGGCACGTGGGTAGGGTTGGTTTAACCTCTTGCTCCTCTTCAAGGTGTTACCGCCGGGGGTGACGGCGCCTTCAATTGTGTCACAGGCGTTGCATGTTCCAAGTCTTTTAACCTGTTCAGATTTCCTATCAACGTTTTAGGACATTTATTTGTTGTAGTCTTGCTTTAATATGCTTCCATCCTGATGGTGATGGCCTATCCCACTTTCTCACCAGATCATGGACAATGTCTACGATATTCGATCCCTGTACCTTTGATCCTTCCACAATGATCTCCCCTGTATAGGTCCACTGTATGGGGATCCTCATTCAATAGATTATAAAGACTTAAGCCTTTACTCCTCAATGTAAGTGGGAGGGATTTTTAATACAGTTCGATATGTTGTGTGGCTAATCTTTTGGTTGGTCAGCTGTGTCGCCGGGTACAGATCCTATGTCGCCATCGTCCCCGTGCTGTGCCTAATAACCACAGGAATCTCTGTAGGGCTCTTATAATTTTCGTACTCGTGAAGAAATTTCTGCAGAGCTTCTTGGTATAAGATTCTTTTCTCATCAGGTGTTTTTTCACTGTTTAATAGGGCTAACAATTCGCTTTCCATTCTTTTAAGTCTGCTTTTTACGGGGATCTAGATACGTGTCTGGATTCCTTTGCAGTGAGGCGTACACCTCGTGGGGAATCACTACCACTTTCTTCATTATATAATCTAGTCAGTAAAGGACCCAAAACTGAAAATAAGATGGGGAGAAATGACCCTCCTGTTTTGTACAATAATTCGCTTTTTCTTCGCTACAGTTTGGCTTTACGAGCGAGTGCACGTATTATGTTCTTGTAGCGGCGTAGGCGAGCCTTCTGATGGGTTTTCATTGATACATTGCAATTTATAACGTTAAGACAGATTTCACAGATGCATTTTAAAAAGTCGGCATCGATATTTTTAATAAACATCTGCTGCATTGCCCGAGGCAGTCGATGATAGATTTTTATTAATTCACGATATTTCTTTAGTCTCTTTGTCATTCTGGAATATACACCGTTTCAGGCTCGTTTGGAAATATATTCGTTCGCAGAAGCACTCTAAACGTGTTTCGCGGATGAAGGTCGCAAAGCAAATATCCGTAACGCGTGCTTGTAGCTTCTTTATAAACTTCCAAAAACTCCTTACGCTGATTCGGGAACATTTGATTGGCTAATACCCCAATTTGTGATAATCTCTACGTTGCGCGAATAAGACTAGATATTGCGTATTTAACGACACATCGCGCATGTATCTATTTTTGAAAAATAGATTCTGATTGATGAAGAACACGCTTATGTTAAGATGGTGGGAGAATACTGTAAATGTCTCGGCAAACGTTTTTATCCATCTCCAACATGAGATCGTCAATTACAATGACTGTATGTTCATTTCCCTTTAACGAATTAACGTCATATACGCCTTTGTGGAACAAAATATCATCTTGGTACTCGTTGAACACTGATTGATACGTCGAATAGCACCATATAACTTTATGCACAAATTTCGAGAACATCTCCCCTTTTCTTTAATGATTTTAAGCATAAACACAGTTTTACCACATCCTGTAGGTCCAGATATAATACATGTGGATGGGCTCGTGAATCTGAATTTTTCTACAGAGTCCATTTCTAACACGTCACACTCCTAAGTGAGTCATTTACAAATATTACAAATTTTGAGTGCTGATCCTTATATTTCTTCTCCACAGAACCGTGAATGACGATGAGGTAGAGCAGCCCATCATTACGGATGACCTCGACGACAGTAGTTGTGATCTCCCCTGAACCCTCACCAGCGATACCGGTAACACGTCCAAAGCGGAGGTATGAGATACCCACGTCAGGTATAAAGCGACCGAAATACGCGTCTGTTGCAGCGGTAATAGATCCCCAACCCTCAACCTCTTACGCAACAACACCCCAGCAGCACCTAATATATCCCCTTATTCATCCGCCGCCCCCCGTTCTGTTAAGTCTACAATAATAGAGCCCCAACCATCAACCTCCTACGCAACAGGGCCCCCATCAGCAGCACCTTCCGCTAATATATCCACTAATTCATCCGCCCCCCGTTCTGTTGAGGATGGTATAACGCTGGAATTGGTGCGATCCGCAGCCCCCACCCAGCCTTGACTAGAAATCGGTATAGAGTCAGGGTAGACCCTAGAGTCATGTATAGCAATGGTATTGAGCGCGGACTACGCCGGGTTGTAGAGCGTATTATAGAGTTTGCTCTTCAGAATCGTGACGAGCGTGAAGTCAGGACGAGTATGTCCTTTGGATTCGGGTCAGATGACGGTGATGTAGACGATTATTGGGTGATAGTGCCATTTAGACGTTTGGCGGCTGAAGATGTAGAATATATATTAGGGCGTATAATGCAAGCCGCCCAAAGTAGTATAGCCTTCAATATGGACAACTTCACGGTAAATATTGACCATGTATACCGTGTTGCGGGTCATAGTGCCATACCGTATACTCTTAACTTCAATTCTCAAGCTATTTATAGACGGCATATAAACGTCGATCGTGGTTGCGGCTTTATAGCAGTACTCTTAGCACGTATGTTTACTGTACAAAATACACGAACTCAAAAAATTTGGTTGCTACAGTCGTGGAGCATGCCCGTAAACTAGCTGAAGACTGAACTTGAATTTGACTGTAATATGGGTCTGAAGAGCTGAGAAGGGTAGAACAGGAAATGAATGTCCGCATAGTTGTGTTTGGGTTGGATGATCGTCGTAGGACTGTGTATGTTTTTAAAAGCTGTGTGAGAGATCGTACAAGCCCCTACTTATTTTAGGATTGTCAGGGACAACGTATCTCCCCATCCGTAATATAAGGTGGCATTACGCGAGTTATGACAAAAGTCGAAAATATGGGAGACATCATGATTTGTGTAAGGGGTGCCTCGAGTTTGCGGATGATATAGTGAGACATTGTAAAGAATGTCACATGGTATGTGAGCAGTGTAAAAGCACCAAATGTGAAAGCCGTGTAGTTGAAGCTGAGAAGAGAGACTGTGATGTGTGTAGACGCACATTTTTCAATAATAGCTGTTTTGATTTCCATAAATCAATTGGCACGTGCAGGAAAATGAGAATCTGTGAATGTGGTATGTTTCACACAATGGATAATTGGGGAAAATTTAAGCACAAGTGTGACGTAATTCACTGGCCTACATGCCAGGAGGAATATAAGGCGGATGGAGTAAAGCATGTATGTTATATGAAAGATGCTAAGCCTAAAAATAACCCCTGTATAACTGTATACTACGATATAGAAACATATACGAACGCTGAAACCAAAGAGGTAATTCCACATTTACTTGTGAGCCAGACTATCTGTGATGAGTGTATGGATATCGAATGTGACGAGTGCCCCAAATGTGGTAAACGGACAAACGTTTTTAAAACGAATGTCAGCGATAGTCCTGTGAAACTATTTGTGTCCTATATTGTCAAGTTAGCCGACAAGTTCAAAAAAATGACTGTGTATATTCTCGCCCATAACGGGCAAAGTTTGACACGCAGTTCTTTATAAGGAGTTGCTTGAACACGAATCCTCTGAGATATTTACAGGTGATCCATTGAAAAGAGGCAACAAATTAATACAGATGCAGATAAGAGGCAATGTACAATTTAAAGATACTTTATTATTCAACCTTGTAAATTAGCAAAGCTACCCAAGGTGATGGGAGTAGCAGCTGAAGTTTCCAAAGGATACTTCCCATACACTTTCCTCACCAGCGAGACTTTAAACTACGTAGGCCACCACCCCCCAAACATTATTTTGACTGCATGGATGAACGTGAAGACTTTGATCGATACTACGACAGTTTTAATGAAAGTAACCCTTATAATATAGCTGATGATGTGAGCGTTATTGCGTGAATGATGTGCGCGTGCTTAGAGTATGTTTCCAGGCCTTTAGAAGGATGTACATAGCCCGTTTCAAATGCGATCCACTGCAAGTCGCAACCACCATCGCATCATTATGTTTTACGGTGTTCAAGAATAACTTCATGCCGAAAGACACCTTAGCCATTATTCACCGAAACAATCCCCGCAGTTACGGGCACAAGGCTATTTACTGGCTCATACACCTACAGCAACAGACAGGTGTATACATAAAGCACGCCCGCAACACGGGTGAAGTACCCATTAAGATTAATGGACGTGTTTTTTGGGTTGATGGGTTAAGTGAAAACCGTGTCACTGGTGTGAAGACTGTGTACTCCTTTAACGGTTGCTGGTGGCATGGATGCCCCCGTCCTGAGTGCGGAGTCACCAGAGATATCAACGGTAGGTCTCCTGCCGACTGTCTTGCATCGACCCGCACCCGCGATCAACTTATAGGATCACAGTTCACTCACAAAGTCTTGTGGGAGCATGAATATGATGCACGGATGGAGACAGACGAGGTGTACCGTGAGGAAATAAAAGCGATCAAGCGTTCAATGGTGCTGGATCCTCTCAAATGTGGTGATAGCTTGTTTGGAGGACGTACAAATCCTTTCAGACTATACTTCCCACCTACGGAGGGCGTGAAGCTCCATTACTACGATTTCTGTTCTTTATACCCATACGTGATGAAGAGCAATCCGTACTCCGTGGGCGCTCCTGAGAAACTGGTGGGGCCTAGCCTACCATCCATCAATGAATTTTCAAAAAATTTGAATGATCGTTACTTTGGGATCTCTTTCGTAGACGTACTCCCCCCACGCAATTTATGGATGCCGATCTTACCTGTCGTTATCGACGACAAGCTCATGTTTCCCCTGTGCGTGAAGTGCGCGGAAGAGGATAACGGCGAATGTAACCATATACCCCACCAGCGTAAGATCAGAGGCGTATATACAAGTCCTGAGTTGGCCCTAGCCGTGCGCCATGGTTATAGAATACTGAAGATACATGAGGTGTGGAGGTTTCAGAAGCTACCCAACCTTTTCACACCATATATAAACACCTTTTTGAAGGATAAGGTTGAGGCATCAGGGTATCCGCGAGGAGTTGATACCGAAGATGAAAAGTCTGCCTATATTCAACGTTACCGCGACCGCGAAGGTGTACAACTTGATCGTGTCCAAATTGTAAAGAATCCTGGCAAGCGCTTTAGTGCAAAGTTGTGTCTAAACAGTCTATGGGGAAAATTTGCGCAGAATACCGGCAGAGGGAGCATTCATTTGGCACAAAGTTATAGCGATGTCTGGGATTATGCCAATGCCCCCATAAAGAGGTCATGGAGATCGTAAATGTAGGTAATACTTACGTAATAAAGTACAACAACACTGAATTTGCCACAGATACCTCAAGGGTTACAAACATACCTGTGGCCAGCTTCACAACAGCCTACGCCCGTATAAAACTTTGGGGTCTAATGCATTCTCTTGGGCGGAGCGTATTGTATGCCGATACAGATAGCGTGATATTCACAGAGAGGGAGGGTGAATACATGCCCACTATTGGGGAGTTCCTCGGCGAGCTCACTGATGAGATCAAGGATGAGTATGGGGACAACGCATACGCCGACTCTTTTGCCTCAACAGGACCTAAGACTTATGGGGTACGGGTCAGGGTGGGGGATGAAATGAAATATATCGTGAAGGCAAAGGGTATTACGCTCAACCATGCGAATCGGGAGGTTGTTAACTTTGAGTCGTTGAAGGATCTAGTATGTTTGGATGAACAACCTCACCAACTAATTGTAGGCACCCACAATTTTCGGGAGCAGAAGCTGGGAGGCGTGAAGGAACTTAGGGGTACGATGGTGTGCCGTAACACCTATAGGAAACGTTACCAGTTACCTGGTACCTATGATACCGTACCCTTTGGATACCAATGATGCTTCTAACTCACACGTCTTGTATATACTCGTATCTATTTGTAAATATATATATATATATATAACTTGAATATCGTTTATTAAATCGTATTTGTAAATATATATAACTTGAATATCTCGTTTATTAAATAAATCATGTTTCAAATAGCGTTTCACTTTCTCCTTGTGTGTGTGTGTGTGTGTGTGTGTGTGTGTGTGTAGTGAAAGTTCTAAGCTCCGCCCACTGTAAGACCGTGAGTCATGCTACTATCTGGGAGTCCCTGCGTGGTCAGTCGACCGCAGTAAGCCCGAGAGATCAGACGTGTATTCAGATCAGACGTGTATTCAAATGGCTACCTTTAATATTGCTTGTACAACGTTTACGAAATGGTATTCAGTAAAGTGCCAGGATGTGGTGGATACCGAAAAACTTCCTATTCATCCCTCCTATGCCTCTTTTAAAAACACATTGGATTGTGCGAAGTTCCAAGATGTACAAATACTCTACGGATGTTCTGGTGAGACCGTTGAAGGCTTTCGTTGCACAGACGATGTGCTGAAGTATACTGCAGAGATAAACTTTATAAAGTCTCACATACACCGTGAAGTAAAAGAAACAACGCGTGCAGAAGAGAAACAGCAGGTATGGATAATGAGTCTTGCTGATGGGTGGTGTGACAAGCGGTATTACGTCATGCTACACCATGTCGATTACTCATACCCTACGACTGGAAATGTGAATCTCGTGATCATGGACAATCTTAAGTATTTTTATCACTATATTAACGTATATCATGATGAGGTTCGTAGTGAGGTTGTGGCTAGTGCCCTGCGTGAATTTTTAACAGAGTTTAGAGACGAGTATCGTTTGATGGGCAGAAAGGAAAAATATGAACATATGTTCCTCTCAAATAGTGCGCCGGAGTGTGGAGATGTTTAGTAAAATGTTCCTAGTTCTTATCCAAACTGTCTGGTGCGTAGGCTGGTAGTGATATTCTTGTACCGGTACAACAATTCGACTCGCGGAACAAGCCCATTCACGTATTATCGAGTCAGCCGCCCGTCGAACCATTCCTGCCTACCTGCGTGCCTCACACGGCTCATAGTTATCTCAGAGCTTGAGCCGAGTGGACGTGCGCTCTTCGAATACGATGGAACTTCCTTTGAGCAGCATTCTCAACGCCTCGTACGATGTGTCCGTGACGAAATCGTTGCGCGTGTTCAGGCGTAATTCCGGTACCATTAGCTATGTACTGGAAACGGAATGTAGACCGACAAACAAACGGGTTTATTTAAGTATCGAGGAGATGAATAAAATCTTTGTGATAGTTGAGAAGTGGAGTGAAGATCGTTATAAAATACCTGCTAACGTAGGTACAAGAAGAGAGCAGATTAGTGACGCACCCTCATACGCCGTTGTATGTACGTTGTGTATAAATAACGATCGGCTGTGCATTGATATACGGTTGATGTGGAAGAATGCTTCTGATAATAACGCTCTTATTCCTACGCGAAACCGTTTCATCCTCGACAGAATGTTTGAAATCGTCGGATTCCGTAAACTGAAACCTATATTAGACGCGCGTGTTACGGACATGCTTTATTTTGATACAGTACTTGAATACGCATACACCGCTCTGCTCGATGGGTTTACCGAGTGTAGGACTGGTGAGAATGGTCTAGTGCTGGATGTTTATTTAAAAAGTTTAGACTCTTTGAAATACCATGAACTTTGGTACAAAGCAATTGATCGGTACAAGGCTGAGCTCACCTACACCGTTCACCCTGAAGAACTATTTCTTTATATAACGCGCAGTTGTCGTAACGATTTAGAAGATTATTTCAATTGCCGCTATGTTGAGTGAGTTCACGATTGAAAAGCTCGAGTCGGTAGAAATAAACCCTCGATTGGAAAAGCGTTCTTATAAACTTGTGTTTAATAATGTAGCTAACGATGAACTTTTGTGCGTGCTTTTGATTGTATTCTAGACGTGTTTAAAGATGACTTACCAACCGGTTGTAAAGTGGGAACAAAAATATTACTGAACGATATGAAAGCCCTTCATATCGAATACAGGTTTCCCTATACTTTAAGCGGTGAAATATTATTAAGCCGCATATACTGCGTAATGCAGAGCAATAATGATGTAATTGTAAACTCGATTAAGACAGAGTTTAGTATTTTGAAAAAAAAGTGAATTGTATATATATTTTGCTTGACATTTCTCCTGTACTGATTATACGCATATTTCTATTGATTTGTGTTTATATATATATATAATATATATATATATATATATATATATATATATTTTGCGTGATATTTCTCCTGTACTGTTATGTACATATTTCTATTGAAGTGTATATTTATTTGAAATGTATATTTTATTTTATATATCACCATAATTGTGTGTGTGTGTGTATTTCTCCTGTACTGTTATGTACATATTTCTATTGAAGTGTATATTTATTTGAAATGTATATTTTATTTTATATATATATCCATAATTGTGTGTATATATTTCTGTTATACGCATATTCCTCAAATGTATATTTATTTTCTATATATTTATAATAAAAAGAATGATGCAATGTTGTTTATTGTTATGCCTTCTACTACCGGTATTCGAAATATAATAATGTATACAACGGTATTGCGGTATCTGGCAATATTTAAGCCTTCTAAGCCAACTGGCTGATTAGGAGTCTATAATAGTGTATACAATGGTATCTGGCAACTCTGTCTTCGGAATACATGGCGCTATCTGGCAACTCATTTACAGCCAACTGGCTGATTAGGCGTATATAATAATAATGTATACAATAATACTGCTAAAAAGAGGTATCTGGCAGCCAATTACAGCCAACTGGCTGATTAGGAGTCTATAATAATGTATACAATGGTATCGCGGTATCTGGCAACTCAAGCCATTTACGCCAACTGGCTGATTAGGAGCCTATAAAACAACGCCAACTCGGCTGAAGTCTTAATGTGCACTTGGCTCCTGCCAGGTGAACACCTCTCCTCCTTTCTCTCCTCCTCCTCCTTTCTCTTGGGGGATAACGCCGCCTCCAAGTTCCCACCCCCACCCCCTTTGCAACCCCCCATTTGCAACAACCCCCACCCCCTTTGCAACATTACATAATAACCTGCAACATTCTTGCACTCTCCCCTTTTGCGGCTATACTACTGGTGTTCATTTAAGAAAACAGAAAAGTAGAATAAAAGCCTTCTAATAACAAAAGAAAAAACAAATAAATCAATAAAAAATAAATTAAGTCATTTTAAAATCCCAAGATTTCCCGGGATATTTGTCCAATTCCCGGGATTTTCAAATCCAATAAAAACAGCCGGGATTCCCTAGTAATTACACTTTGAAATGAGTTTAAATTACCATAAATAGTGTTTTTTGTCTGTTCAATTTTCTTTAAGTGTAGAGTTTGCTTTGTAATGAAAATTTTAAAATTTCAAAGAATCGGTGAGAATCGGCTAAATTTGACCAATGCTGATGCCGATGCCGATTAATCGGTACGCCACTAATATATATATATATACCTCGTTATTGTTCCATGTGTTGGTCTCTCTGGATCTTTTCCAAATGGACGACCCCACGGGATTTAGCTAAAAATTTGTATATTAATACATTTTTATATTCTAATAACGAAAATGACATTATTTTCCTGGAGAAATATGCGCAACATACGAAAAAAATTGCATTTATATGCGCACTAGTTTGCATGGCGCATGACCGTTATCTAGTTTACACCGCTCATGACGCCCGGATACGAGGTTGCTGTGTGACCCTGGTTAATTGAGTGCCCGGTTAGGTCAGTTGAATGCCAGGTTAGGTCAACTGTACGTCCTTGACGATTGGTTAGGTTAAGTAGTGATATTTTCATTAAAACTAACGAAAATATCATGACTTAACCTAACCAATCGTCAAGGGCTTACAGTTGACCTAACCGGGCATTCAATTGACCTAATCGGACATAACAATGATAATAATAAACTAATAGACTAAACTACAGTAGGTCTAAGGAGGCAACAAATAAACATTAATAACAACAACAAAAATTACTGTTTATGAGAGTTCGTATGGAGAAAAAGGTATGAAAATGAAGATTTATTTATTAAAATATTATTAAATATTGCAAATTTTAATAAAGGATATTATCTGCGTTTTATTTTGTAAAACCTACTACATAACACTACATAATTTAGATAACGGTCATGCGCCATGCAAACTAGTGCGCATATGAATGCAATTTTTTTTTCCCAGGAAAATAATGTCAGTTTCGTTATTAGAATATAAAAATTTATCAATATACAAATTTTCAGCTAAATCCCGTGGGGTCGTCCATTTGGAAAAGATCCGTCTCTCTTCACGCGAAGGTCAAGGGTGGCCCCGCCTCTAGGCCTGCCTTGGTGGAGGAGCGAGTTGCTTTCTTGCGCTCTCCACCGTACATAGCCAGGTACACCCGGCTCATCTGGTACTATAGAACCATATATATATATATATATATATAACCTAAAGAACAAAAAATATACAGTAAAGTTTACACTTAAAATATTATCATTCACACTTACACTATTTTCAAATAACATCAAAAGATCAAAAGCTTCATTAATAAAAATAAATATTCCAATAATTTTTACAAAAAATATACACTTGTTAAACAGACTAGTGATACTTATTTTTTATTTAAGTTGACCCTTTAATCTTAGGTTTAACCGGGCTCTCGTATTAATTAAATGATAACTTATCACACTATAGGCAGTTATAATTAATTAATTAATATATATAAATACCATGAGTAAAAGGTATGAATTAATTTAGAGCACACAAATGAAGTTCTAATTGAATATGATAAATGAATGTCTTACAGGAACAAAGTTGAATTTCGTAATGTCGGTGTTCGACTTTATACAGGCTTATTGGCTTATTCACATTTGAAGCCAATTTCAGATTTTCAATGAAAATGACTGACCTAACCTAACCATGTCTAACATAATCTAATCTAGCGTAACCTAACCGGGCATAATGTAACCTAACCTGATCCAATTTAAACTAACGTTTTAGTATCGACATTGTGCGGATCGATTTTGTTTCGTTACCCTAACGAAAATACACTGAAAAGGCAAGGTGGTTAAAATTAGGCTAAAGTTGATCATATTAACCAGTTTCAACCTGGTCATGATATTTGAACTAGGTTCTTCGGGGTATTACTAAGTTTCTTGAAAAGGTACAATGCACAGATGATGCCACACTTACTTCTTACCATCATAACTCAGACTTTCTGATTAAGGAAACGAACAGACAATTAGGAAATGTGCATAAATGGATGTGTGCTAATAAACTTTTATTGAACCTAACAAAGTCATCTTATATGATTATTACCATAAAACATATTAATACAAACTGTCAAATAAAAACTAGGAATACTACTCTCGCAAGAGTGAATGAGGTTAAAGTACTTGGCATTAATTTAGACAAAAAAAAAAATTTAAAAAGTCATGTACAACACATCAAATTCAAAATATCAAGATTTCTCTTCATATTATTTAAACTAATAAGGAAATGTGCATAAATGGATGTGTGCTAATAAACTTTTATTGAACCTAACAAAGTCATCTTATATGATTATTACCACAAAACATATTAATACAAACTGTCAAATAAAAACTAGGAATACTACTCTCGCAAGAGTGAATGAGGTTAAAGTACTTGGCATTAATTTAGACAAAATTTTTTTTTCAAAAGTCATGTACAACACATCAAATTCAAAATATCAAGATTTCTCTTCATATTACTTAAACTAATAAGGCCCCTCCCCAAAACGCACTCCTTAATATTATTCTTTCATCCATCCACATTTATTATACTGCATCACAACATGGGGTAGCTCAAAGAAATATAGCACTCATCCTTTGGAAGTAATTCCTAAGAAATATCTGCGAACTCTCTCGAATAATGACAACAAAGTCACACTTCCCCACTGTTTAAAGCGATAAATATTAAAAATTAAATGACTTATACAAATTCAATGTTGCTGTCAATATGTTCAAAGTTATCAATAAAAATCAACATACATCAGCCATTCAAAGAGCAATCACCTCTCATCACATACACCATCGTTATAACACCAGACTGAACCGTGATTTTATAAACAAACCTAACTATACAATAGAAACTGCAGGAAATACACTCTCTTTCAAAGGAGAAGATGTATGGAATGCAATTCCCATGCAAATCAGGAAAGCTTCATCACTAAATGTACTTCGCAAATTACTAAAAAACACCTCATTAGCTCCTGCTGATGTACAAGTTCACTACTGCCATTTTTACTATAGAAAAGAAGTTCACATTTTATCATATAATCAACCCATTTAAAATATGCTAATTTTATCAACACTTAACTTCGTAATTTATTCTTTTTATATTTTTTATTAAGCATCATTTATTTTCTACTAAATATACAACAAATCATTTAATTTAAAATTATGTAACATTTTGTAAACTTTATATTGTATTTATTATCATTAGTGCTATTATTATTATCATTATTATTATTATTATTATTATTATTATTATTATTTTTTGTTAGCACTATTACTATCATTTGCCACTTTCACTTTGTTAAGTAATAAAAAAAACTAAGTACCATTACTTTTGCCTAAAAAGCCTCCATGCTTCCAAGGGCATATTCAGATTAGAGTACTGTGAATATATTAATGTCATATCAAATACTGTATCTAAAAATTGTAAAACTCTCTCACTTGTATTCTTTTGTGAATAAATATTTTGAATTTTGAATCTGAGTAATATATACTCTGTATATGTATAAGTGTAAAAGCAATTTAGTTACCCTTCTGCTATGAAAATTATATAGTGGAAACGTAACCAAGTAACAATTTAATATACAATGCAATTCGGCTGACATTATGTTTTAAATAATAATAATTTGCAGTTTTCCTTTAAACGTCTTCAATTGACTTTACAACTTGGACGCCTTTCGTATACTTTTACAGTACCGGGTGTCCCATTCGAAATGAAACAACTTTGAACTTTGAAACCTTATAATTTTTTATTGATTGATGCAAACAATGTAATATTCACAGAGTAAATAGTCAATGTCATAAAGTTTCATATGATATTTGTGAATTATAACATTTAGATGCATTAGAGTTCTTTATTGTATGCATTCAATATGTGCACCATTTGTAGCACGGACCAGGTCGCAACGGTACTCAATTTCCCTCCACACGTTGCCTAGCATCTCAGGGGTTACAGAGTCCGCTGCTTCTGCGATACGCTCTTTTAGTTGAACGAGGAATCTGCAGTTCGACACTGGCACGACGGATGGACTTTCTCCGGCTACTTCCGATCTTGTTCCCCCTCCAGAGTGTTCCTTTAGAACACTGCCAGTCTCCTCAAATTTCTTGGTTCATGCATATAGGTCTCTTCTGGTGGGTGGTTCCTTGTGAAAGGTTGTACGGAATCGCCGTTGCACCAGAGTAGGGGACTTCAACTCAGCCATCCATAACACACATTTCGATTTTTCTTGTGGGGTAAACATAATTCAATCTGAAACAAACAAAAAACATTATGACGAAAACTTATGCATATGGTGTAGTAACTGGCGACGTTTCAACATTCTCACATTAATACTTTAAAAATTACAGAGTTTCAAAGTTGTTTCATTTCAAATGGGACACCCATATATCAATGTGTCAATTTTGACTAAGAAAAACAATTCCTTCAGCGATGAGTATCATTATATAAATATGTTATAGTATATTTATACAGTGGAACCACTATGGCAGTGTTTCTCAAACGGTGGGTCGCGACCCTCCCTCCGGTCGTAGTTTGTTTGCCCCTGTAGTAGTGATTTGTACGCAAAAAAAAACCCGCTTCGTGAATTTGTTTACCTCTGTAGGATGATAAGGGGTCGCGCCGACCTAAGACCTTGACACAAGGGTCGTGGGGGAAAATCCAGCCGGTAAACACTCCACTATGGTTTTCAGTTCGTACATGTAGCATGTTGTTAATGTTCACTTGGATCCAGTACTGCAGAACATAATGAAGCAGAACAACCTTAAATTTTCAGTATATTGTTCTCCTATACTAATTATCAATTAGTTAATCTCATAAAAATGGTTGAGTGAATACAATTTTAAACTGGTTGAACAGACGTGCCAATTTCAACCAATGTTTTGAGATAACTTTGTTAAAAGAATGGTTGTTTTCTGACTAGTTAAAAAAGTTGGTAATGGCTAAAGATGGTTGACTCGTATTTTAAAGTAGTTCTTTCATTTTCAGTGTAGGTGATTTGGGTTTGAAGACAATGTAAAATGAGGAAGAACATGCTTTGATTTACTCTTAGCCTGGTGAGTGAATTTCGTAATGAGTTCCAAAATATTTATTTATTCACTGTAAGTTAATAAGTTTTGTTCATACATTTGTAAACAAAACTAAAATGTGCCACTTTAATAATTTTAACTCTTTAAAGTATGCAAGCCGTTAAATGATCACGAAAATCAACATCAGATAATATCCTTATTGTCCAATTTTGAACAGTAAAGATACTGTTTAAAGATACTGTTATCAGCAGAATTTCCCTATGCAAGGTTAGGCACATCACATAAGAAAGAACAAAAATATGATACAAAGTCAATAAAACCTGTTTTGAAACAATATGTCTGGATTTAAACATTATAACGAAACTTCTAGAAATCTCTTTTCATATATAATTTACATGATCCATCCACTGCAAGTTTCTGTCAAACATGATGGTCCCCAATAAATATCGTTGCAGTACATCCTTTTACATCAATTTCTCCATCATTCAGTTCATTAAGAAATACATTTCGTTTGTTAATAAAAGTTATGAAATTTGTTTTATTGGTATTCAGAAAGAGTTATTGGAGGTTAACCTTTCATAACTTTTGTAAATTGTTTTACTTATGTCTTTTGCTGTATTAACACCTTTACAAGAAAAATATACGGTTGTAACCTCTCCAAACATTATGAATTTAAGTATATCAGAAGAGCGTGAAAAATCATTTGCATGCAGTAAAAATAACAGGGGATCCAATACTGAACCTTAAGGAATAAATACTGCAGGACGATATTTTAAAGTTAATCTTGAAAAAGAAAGCAATATTAGAAACTAGAAGTATTGAATTATTAAAATTTAATTAAATGAATACGAAATATAACGAACTACAAGATCATTTTAAAATACGTTCTAGAACGTGATGCACGCAAGGTTTAATAACAATAATCATAAATGCATGACTGGCCTAATGCTTAAAGCGATGACAGCATGTATGTTCTAAAAACCATGATGACCACAAATACTCGTTCCTTTGCGCAAACCTTTCTCCAAGAACATTATCGCAGAAATAAAAAAAAAAACTTTCCTCTTGGTAAACATGCAAAAATAGTTATTCTAAAAGTTGTTCATTGAAACTACGTTTAAAAACACGTTTACTTGAAATATAAAACTAAAAAAAAAAGATGGTTGAATTGCGCACTTTGCTTTTGAAAATAATATGTTGAGGTTATATCCCAAACTGAACAATATCAATTTGATTGGTAGTGATTGATATTAATCTCTATATTATGAAAAGAGTTTTTCCGCCAATAAAAATTGATCGAATGTCTTCATTGGTGATTGAAATACATATGAAAGAACACAGAATAACCAAATACTGTATTGTTGACTGATGAATGAACTATGGTAGAAGGACAAAAAGTAGGGCAACCATAAAATGAAGGATCAGGTCGTTCGGCCCATGCATTGTTCATTCACTCTTTTCATTAAATACTGATGATGAATAAAAAAAAAATATGTGTACTGTATATATATATATATATATATGCAAAATTTACCCCTCCAGGAATCCAACCCATGCCATCTTGGGTATATAGTACCGCAGGCACTACCACTATTCTACGAAAAGGTAACAGCTGGGTTCGAATCCTTCTGGTGTAAATTTTGCATTGTACAAAACCGCGCGCAGTCATGCATGATATTCCATATATATATATATATATATATATATATATATATATATATATATATATATATATATAATATATATGTTTATGCTTATTTATCATAAGAATTAAGGTTACTTTAATTAAATTGCATAAATAAGGAAATAATGTCGGTACAGAAAAGGAAATGTGAGAGGAATTTCTCTACTTTCAAATGTTTCCTACTGAAAAGATCGGAAAATTAAAAAATTAACACATTTTTTAGATTATCACTTTTAATCTGTATTACTTATTATTTTGTAATATATATATATGTTATTGAGAAGTTAGTGTTTAAACACAATACACACAATAGAAAAATAATGGGCGTTGGAAATGAAAGTGATTGAAGTGCATTTTTCCACCGATTTTCGCGTTTTGCCAAAAAGTTACTTAAATCTCACTGTGTGGGAAGAAGAAAACCGTGATCAGAAGTGACTCAAGTACTTTAATCACTTCTTGAGTTGTGGGGTTCTGAATGCACTTGAATCACTTCCACTTCCAAGTGCCACTTGAAAGCATCAGTTGAACAAGAAATTTCCGAGATTTCAACAGCTACCCTGTCCAGAGTCTGCAAAATTTTGTTGTTCGTGTGCAAAGAGTTAATGAGCTGAGAGAACATCACACGAGCATGTTTTGTACTAAGGGACTAACTTCCCATGTGTAGAGAAGGTACAATAAAATTTCATGCTTTTATTTCAGTTAATAAAAAAGATACAAACCTTTTGAAGTGTGAGATTTTTAAAAAATCACCCGATATATATATATATATATATATATATATATATATATATATATACACGGTGAACCAAAAGTAGGTGGACAGTAGGTTGAATACGGTTTGTGTTATATTATATTATAACTATGGTGTTCATTATAACTATGGTGTTTGTGTTTTATTATATTAAATATTATAACTAAATTTATTTAAATTTTATTTTGTATTATAGTATACAAAAAAATTAAATATGTATTCTCAAAATAAACGTTATCATTTACTGTCCACCTACATTTGGTTCACCCTATATATGTGTGTGTGTGTGTGTGTGTGTGTGTGTGTGCAGGGTGGCCATAAAGTCTGGAAACATAGGACACTTCTCTCAGAACTGTAGGTTATCTACAACGGAAAAAAAAAAATTTTAATAGTTCCAGTTTCAAGACTTTATGACAATCCTGTATATATAATATAGTAATGACCAGCCATGCGTGGCTGGCTATGAGAACAGGAGGAGATCGTAAAGTAATTCCTTCCTTCACCAAATCCTTCAAATGAGATGGGATGCTGCAGAGGGGTCGACCGCAAGTCGATCCTGAACCATCATTCAAACCCTCATAAAGTATCATAAAGTAAGTAAGTATGCATGTATGTTACAGTCAATCTGTGAAACCAGTCATTTCACGTAATGTCTAAAAATTTCATGAATTTCGCGTAATTCGACTGACCCTTAAACATAGATAATACGCATTACTAACCTAACCTAACCTAACCTAACCACCCTAACCTAACCTAACCTAACCTAACCACCCTAACCTAACCTAACCTAACCTAACCACCCTAACCTAACCTAATCTAACCTTCATTTATTTCGTTTGTCGCTTAATCGAATTACGCGAAATTCCTGAAATTTTTAGGCATTACGTGAAATGACCTTGTTTCACACATTGACTAACATATATATATATACATATATATATATACACCCCGGTGTATATATATATATATATATATATATATATATATGAATTGGGTCTTGAGTATTTCAAATATTATTATATATGCTGACAAACTCATTCTTCCTCCTCCCTCGAGGTCTTTATACATGACTTTTGATACAACTCAGTTGTTAAGGTCAACTTTAATGTTAAGAAAACAACCGTTTGTATGAAATGTGGAAATGAGGTTAATAATGTATTTTGTACCCCTCAATTTTATTTAAATCACTCCAAATTACAAATTGTATATAATTAAATACATGAATATAATGTTAAATGAAAATTTCAATGATTATGTTAGAACACGCGATAGTTTTTACAACACATTTAGTAAATTACTTGGGCTACGTCGTGGCCAATGTCGTAACACCGCTTCCCGAGAGTAGCGAAGTTAAGCGACATTGGGTCTGGGTAGTAGTTGGATGGGAGACCATCCTCCGCACCGCCCAGATTATGTAGCGACCCGTGGTTCGGATCCCACGTAAAGCTGTAGGTCTCCTCCGTCATACGACCTTAGATGTTGCGAAGGATGTTAAACAACCCCAATAAAATTAAATTAGTAAATTACTTAAAATGTTGATAAAAATTCCTTAGCGTTTCTCTTTGGTTCATTCTGCCTGCAATACGGATGATCGCATTTGTGGACTAAAGGTAGGCATTCACTAGCTGAAACAAGTTAATAGGGTATGGTGTCATTTAAGAAAATTCTTATTGTTTCAGTGAACGAAAGGAATAATAATGTTGGTAGTAATACCGCTTTAATGATATTTGTTGATCTTTCAAAGTATCTTATGATAAATACAGCTATAAAAATTGTACATAAATTTCGAGTGTTAAAAGGAATCTTATACGCATAATAATTTCGTTTTTAATGAATGAAACCTTGGCTGTTAAAATACCATTTATTGATGGATAATGATAGGGGGAGGCTTTGAAGGAGAAAATTTCTTATGTGCAAAAGTTAGAGGACATACTAAAATAAAATAATTTTAAGATAGTAATAATAATAATAATAATAATAATGATGATGATAATTATTATTGTAATGATAATGATAAGCTTTACTGGCAGGATATAAATTACATAAAATAGTACACTGTTCTTGAAGGTGATAAACGATAAGATAAATCAAACAATAGTAAATTTGAAAAACTAAAAATTACGACCAAAATAAAAATAAAAATAAGACACGGACTGAAACAAGTAACAAAAAACTACACGCAGCTAACACTACAAAAAGAAGGAAAACAAAGAAATAAAAATAAAAAGTATACGTAGTGACAATACCAACATATATATATATATATATATATATATATATATATATATATATATGTTGTGTGTGTGTGTGTGTGTGTGTGTGTGTCAAGCTTGTCGCCCCTCCTCTCGAGTTGGCCTGGTGAAGTAGTGAGTTGGTTTCTTGTGCTCTCCACCTCACATGGCCAGGTACAGCAGGCTTATCAGGGATTGTTCTGAGCCAAGCGTCTAGTCTTCTTTTGAAGATGTCCACTGCAACTCCCTTCGTGTTTCTTAGGTCTTTGGGCAACTGATTAAACAGTTTTGGTCCTCTCACCACAAAACTATTTTCTTTCAGGGTTAAAGATGTTCCCTGTCTCGCCTTCAATTTAGGAATACGACACAGTCTACCGTTTCGACTTTCCACCGTTGTTTGGGGAGTTATAGGGTTCAGAGTAAGATTAGGGACTAGTTTCTCCATTATTTTCCAAGTGTAAATAATGATGTATCTCTCACTTCTCCTTTCCAGTGAATATAGGTCTAGTTCGCATAACCTTTCCCAGTAATTTAGTTCTTTACACCCCTTCATCTTGGCTGTGAAACTTCTCTGGATCCCTTCCAGCTGTCTAATGTCTTCTTTTTATATGGGGTAGTTAGGACCGAGCAGTATTCCAATTTGGGTATGATCAGGGTTTTCAGTAGAGGAATCATTACATTCCTATCCCTTCGTTTAAAGGTTCTCAATATCTGTCCCGTTATTCTATTTGCTCTGTTTACTGCTATCTTATTTTGTGTTTCAAATTTCGCATCATCTGTCATTACAACCCCTAAATCTTTTGCTCTGGAATTTCTCTGAATTTCCCGTCCATTTGGGGTATAATATTTCATGGATTTTAGGTCTTCTCTTTTTCCGTACCGTAACAGCTGAAATTTCTCGGTGTTAAACTTCATTTTGTTGGCTTCCGTCCACTTGTAGATTTTGTTTACATCGGTTTGTAGAGATCCTATATCTTCTGGGTTTCTTATTTTTCTACTGAGCTTTGTGTCATCCGCAAAGGATGTTACTGTGCTGTCTCTGGTAACGTCCTCATTTATGTCAGTTAGCATGATTATGAAGAGTAGTGGAGCTAATACTGTTCCTTGTGGTACTGAGCTGAGGACCTCTGATTCTGATGAAGATACTTGCCGCCGCTCACTAAGGAAATTATATATCGATTTCCCTACGCTTCCTGTTATTCCCATATATTTCAGTTTATGTATTATGATTCCATGGTCACACTTGTCGATCGCTTTAGCAAAGTCTGTGTATAGTCCATCATAGTTTTCGTTACTTTCAAGTACATCAGTAATATTGTTGTAGTGTTCCATTAGTTGTGATAAGCATGATCTGCCTGGCCGAAACCCGTGTCGGTTATCATTGAATTTTTTCCGAGTTTCCAAAAAGTCATAGATTTTCTGTCTAACTATTCTTTCAAATATTTTAGTGAGATGAGATGTAAGCGACAGTGGCCTACAGTTTTGGCCTCGGATCGATCTCCTCCTTTATATGTTGGGATCATGTTCGCGTTCTTCAGGATGCCCGGTATTTCTCCCGTGTCTAGCGATCGTCTCCATATCCAGTATAGGGGCTCAGCGATTGCATTCTTGCAGTTTTTGATCAGTGTGGCATTCCATTTATCCGGTCCTGCCGCTGAGTGTGTTTTTAGTTTCCCTATAGCTTGTGTAATATCATCCGTCGTAAAGTCGAAATCCGTTATACTTTCCCCTTGTAGTTCTTCTTCAAAGAACGCGTTTCTATCGCATATCAATTTGTCAGTTTTTGGGTACTGAAAGATGATTCGTACTGAGCTCTTAATATTTCAGATACTCCTGTTAGATCATCAGATAAAGTATTGTTCCCGTTTTTAAAAGGTCTGACAGTCGCATGGTTTTTCGACTTCCTTTTTGCGAAATTATAGAAGTACTTTGAGTTAGCCTTCATCGCTTCTACAGCGTCGTCTTCTTCTTTTTTCTGTATGCTTCTCGATTAGTTCCTGTATGACGTCATCGATACTCTGCAGTTTATCATTTAATATTTTCTGATGTTATCTTTGCAGTTACTTAATTTTGCAGTCACTCTTTTTCTCTTTCGAAACAATGCCCTCTTTTGTCTCTCGAACCTGCTTCTCTTTCCTCTTTGTTGTATTTTTGGGACATGTTTTTCCACAATTTCTAACGTCTTCTCCTCTAAGGTCGTTGGCATCTCCTCCGTTGTCTTGCCCTTGAAAATGGTTTTCTAATCTATTACTTCCATGCTGGATGTCACATCTTCCCAGTTTATAGCTTTGGAGTGAAAATTAAAAATTTCGAATTTGCTTCTTTCTGTTGTGCGTGTTCTTTCCTTTCCTGTTGCCTTTATATTAGTTGTTATTTCAATGATGTTGTGGTCTGATATCATAGTTGGGGATATTTCTGCATTATCAATTAGATTACTATTGTTTGTGAATACCAAATCTGGGCAGTTGTTTTTTCTTGTGTTTTCTGTTATTTCTTGCGTTAACATAAATTCATCAGCTAAAGCTAGTAGCATTTTTACCTGCTCCTGGTCTTTTCGTGTGCCCCCCTTGTCCTGGTGTATACATATATTTTTTCCTATCCTCTTGTATTTCATGAATGGGAAATTAAAATCACCAGAGAGAAAAATATTTGGGGTTGGAGAGTGTAGATCTTTTACCCAGTTTCTTACCTCTGTAATGGAATCTGAAAATTTGGAGGTTGGCGTGTTTGGGGGTCTGTACATTACAATTAGTACCATATTTAATTTTTCAACTTTTGCTGCTGCACATTCTACGTAGCTGTTTGAGGTACTTAAGTCATTCCTGCTATATGCCTTTCGCGTGTGTAAATAACACAGCCTTCTTTACGTCTCACTGTTCTGTCGTCTCGGAGGATGTTATAGTTGTCAATTTGTATTTCTTTTTTGTCAATACGGGACTCACAATTTTCACAGTTCGCCTGGTAGTCCTTTAGATGAGTTTCCGTGAGGCATGTAAAGTCTGCTCCGGCTTCTTGCATGAGTCCTTTCAGGTATAAAACTTTGTTCGGGGAATGGTTTGATTTAAGCCCCTGAATGTCAGTTAGGATTACTTTTATTTTTTCTCTTTCGTTTTCGCATACAGGTGGTTCCGATTTGTTTTCCAGTGGTGGTGCCGGTTTCGTTGCCTTGTGGTTCTCCGAGAGTTTACCTCTTTTTATCTTTGTAGGTACCTGTTGTCCCGATAACGCATGAAGTGCTTATATATATATATATATATATATATGTGTGTGTGTGTGTGTGTGTGTGTGTGTGTGTGTGTGTATATATATATATATCTATATATATATATATATATGGTAATGATAACGATGATAATGATAATGACAATGATATGTTTCTTAGCAGGAGACAGTTCCCTCCCACCTAAAAAACAGGGTAGAGTATCGATCAAGATAATCAGCGATCTAACTAACAAAACAATAAATTAAAAAAAAAACAGAAAAGGAATACGGTAATAAAGAAATAACAGTGACACAGTAAAGAAACGAGAAGTAATAAAATTAGTAATAATAACTTCATAAAAATAAAAAGTCCATGTAATTGAATGGCTAATGCAGGAGTTAAGTGGAGCAATAGACAAACACTTTCATACCAAAAGGTTCACAGTTTAAAAGGCATGAAGCAGGACTAATGACTACTTTGGGCAATTGGATTGTCTGAGTTTTTAATTCTTCATATTAGACTGTATTAAACACGCCCTGCTACCTCACGGAGGCTCGGAACATTAAGGTTAGCGAACATTTGAGAGGCTGAGCATCTTGGCAGTAACTTATGCAGTAGTCTATAGGATCTGTTGTAAAGCAAATTGAGGGTTCTGCAGGAGCCTTTTTTATAATTAATCCAGAGTTGCTGCCCATAAATATTGGTGCAGAAAGTACGACGAAGAGTGTCTTTAGCTTCGCTCCTACAGAATTTGAAGTTCCTTTTACATATGTAACTTCGATATTGTTTCCTTATGTGGGAGTGTCACTCAAGGAACTGCTGATAGTTTGACCCAGATACTTAAATTCTTGTACCTGCTCTATTGATTCGTCTCTCATTTTGAAAATATTATCCGTTTCGTTTGAGGTTTTAGGATGGAATTGCGTAGCCTTTGTTTTAGTAACATTAAAATTAATGTCATGGTTCTGTGAATATGATTCATAAATTTTTGTAATGGGATCCAGACCTTTCACCGAAGGGCTTATTAACACCATATCATCGGCATAGATCAAGTTATTTATTCTCATGTCATTTATATAGCATCCCACTCTTGCCTCTTTGAGAGAAAAAAATTAACTCATCAATACATACTGTATATCAAACAGCAGAGGAGAGAGTAAGGAGCCTTGTCTAACTCCGCATGAGGAACCAAAGCATTCGGAAAGTGTATTGCCTTCAGTTGGGGCGTTGCAAATGGGTTACAATTGGATACTGCAACAAGATGATGATCCAAAACATAAAAGTAAGAGCACCGTGAAATGGCTTTAACAAAATAATTTCAAGCTTCTTGATTGGCTCAGTTAAAGCACAGATCTCAGTTTAATCAAGAATTTATGGTTTAATTGGAAAAGGAGGTCCGCTAAAGAAAACCATCGAATATGAATGAATTGCAACAATTTTCTTTTAAAGAATGAGCTAAGATTTCTACTGAGAGATGTCGAAACCTTGTCGAAAAATACCTAAAACGAATCACTGAAGTAATTTAAGAAAAACGTGGGCACACAAAGTATTATATAATTTTGTAAGTAAATGTACGAAAATTGTTACATGTTAACATTTTTTATTTTCTTCAAATTCTTTGATGTTTTACATTACATACTGGAGTTAAACTAATGTTTTTATTTGTTAAATTTTCCCAAACGAACGGTAAACTTTTCATAACTATACTATACATGGTACAAAAGATAAGGACGAATATAACTGAAATATTTCTCTGTACGAATATTTATGAGCGTCACTCTATATCTATCTATCTATCTATATATATATATATATATATATATATATAAATATATATATATATATATATATATATATATATATATATATATATATACACGGTGAACCAAAAGTAGGTGGACAGTAGGTTGAATACGGTTTGTGTTATATTATATTATAACTATGGTGTTCATTATAACTATGGTGTTTGTGTTTTATTATATTAAATATTATAACTAAATTTATTTAAATTTTATTTTGTATTATAGTATACAAAAAATTAAATATGTATTCTCAAAATAAACGTTATCATTGACTGTCCACCTACATTTGGTTCACCCTATATATATATATATATATATATAATATATATCTATATATCGGGTGGTCCGAAAAAAATGACTCATTTTTTAAAAATTAATATCTCAGTAACCCCCTTCCTTATCATGACAATTTTTATATGCAAGATACATTCAAACTTCTTTTTTTGAATGCAAGAAACGGAATTCTGATATCTTTTATAGTTTTCTCGCAATTAACAAAAGTAACAACATGGGTCAAAAAAACGAATATCATGAGAAAGGAAAAATTTAATCAGAAATTTAACTAATTAATTTACAGTAAATGATCGATTGGACCACCACTCTGTTGACACACTAATCTGTCTTTTCTTCCACACAAAAATAATACTTCTTACTTCATTAATACCAATTTCTTGCCAAGATTCAAGTATTTTACTTTTTAATTCTGATTCGGTGAATTTTTCTCGTCGACCTCGGTAAACCTTCTCTTTAGTAACTCCCAAATTGAGTAGTCCATAGGATTACAATCTGGGCTTTGTGGTGGCCACTCTTTTTCGTTATTAATTTTGGTGTATTGCTAATCAGAAACGACTGTGTGGCGTAGCTTGTATGCGACGGTGCTCCATCTTGTTGAAATATGAAATCATTTTCTTGATACAGGCGACGACAATCCGGCAACAATTTTGTTCTTAAAAGTTCAATGTAATTTGCAGAATTCACCTTTGTCTTTTCAGTTTCAATAAAATGAACATCTGTCTTGCCATTCCAAGAGACCCCTGCAGATATCATAACCTTTTTGGAGAATCTTGACGTTTCATGATACAATCTGTTTATTGAAATGTCACACTTTTTACCACCCGTAGACAACAACATTTTGACGGTTTCGCGGAATTTCTAGAGTGAAATCTTTTTCATCCGTGAAGACTATCTTTTTAATATCAACGACAGAGAAATTATCAAGTAACTTTCTGCACCTTGTTTTTCTTTTATCCTTAACAGTATCACTTTTTAGAAGATACTATTCTTTTGAAGGCTTTTAGTTTTTGTGCTTTAATTATTCGGTGTACAGAAGAAGTCTTTCCAATATTCAAATGTTTAGCAATTGTTCTTTGTGACAAATGACTTCCTGGTTTATCTTCTTGAGAGCAGATTTTATCGTGATGTAGTCCACATTTTCTGGAACCGAAGCTGTTTTAGGTCTACCGCTTCCTGGTTTTCTGGCAGTACTTCCCGATTCGCGAATCTTCTTTAAGAGTCTTTCCACTGCACGCCTTTTCCACTTTTTGCCGGGAAACTCTTGCAATAACCTTCCAGTCTTCCATCCTTTTTCACAGTAACAATTTTTAATGAGAATACGATCTTCCTCTGACAACATCATTAAGGGTACTGACGAAATGTTAAAAAATAAAAATATCCACAATTTGACTGTTCATTCCTGTAGAGTTTTGTAATAACTTGCAAAAATATCGCATGATATCGTATAAAAATATCGTATAAAAAACGGATATATATTGCGATTTTTGTTTTTTTTTGACCCATGTTGTTACTTTTGTTAATTGCGAGAAAACTATAAAGATATCAGAATTCCGTTCTTGCATTCAAAAAAGAAGTTTGAAAGTATCTTGCATATAAAAATTGTCATGATAAGGAAGGGGGTTACTGAGATATTAATTTTTAAAAAATACGTCATTTTTTAAAAATTAATATCTCAGTAACCCCCTTCCTTATCATGACAATTTTTATATGCAAGATACTTTCAAACTTCTTTTTTTGAATGCAAGAAACGGAATTCTGATATCTTTTATAGTTTTCTCGCAATTAACAAAAGTAACAACATGGGTCAAAAAAACAAAAATCGCAATATAATATCCGTTTTTTATACGATATCATTTTTATACGATATCATGCGATATTTTTGCAAGTTATTACAAAACTCTACAGGAATGAACAAGTCAAATTGTGGATATTTTTATTTTTTAACAATTCGTCAGTACCTTAATGATGTTTTCAGAGGAAGATCGTATTCTCATTAAAAATTGTTACTGTGAAAAAGGATGGAAGACTGGAAGGTTATTGCAAGAGTTTCCCGGCAAAAAGTGGAAAAGGCGTGCAGTGGAAAGACTCTTAAAGAAGATTCGCGAATCGGGAAGTACTGCCAGAAAACCAGGAAGCGGTAGACCTAAAACAGCTTCGGTTCCAGAAAATGTGGATTACATCAACGATAAAATCTGCTCTCAAGAAATAAACCAGGAAGTCATTTGTCACAAAGAACAATTGCTAAACATTTGAATATTGGAAAGACTTCTGTACACCGAATAATTAAAGCACAAAAACTAAAAGCCTTCAAAAGAATAGTATCTTCTAGAAAAAGTGATACTGTTAAGGATAAAAGAAAAACAAGGTGCAGAAAGTTACTTGATAATTTCTCTGTCGTTGATATTAAAAAGATAGTCTTCACGGATGAAAAAGATTTCACTCTAGAAATTCCGCGAAACCGTCAAAATGATGTTGTCTACGGGCGTGGTAAAAAGTGTGACATTTCAATAAACAGATTGTATCATGAAACGTCAAGATTCTCCAAAAAGGTTATGATATCTGCAGGGTCTCTTGGAATGGCAAGACAGATGTTCATTTTATTGAAACTGAAAAGACAAAGGTGAATTTTGCAATTACATTGAACTTTTAAGAACAAAATTGTTGCCGGATTGTCGTCGCCTGTATCAAGAAAATGATTTCATATTTCAACAAGATGGAGCACCGTCGCATACAAGCTACGCCACACAGTCGTTTCTGATTAGCAATACACCAAAATTAATAACGAAAAATGAGTGGCCACCACAAAGCCCAGATTGTAATCCTATGGACTACTCAATTTGGGAGTTACTAAAAGAGAACGTTTACCGAGGTCGACGAGAAAAATTCACCGAATCAGAATTAAAAAGTAAATACTTGAATCTTGGCAAGAATTGGCATTAATGAAGTAAGAAGTATTATTTTTGTGTGGAAGAAAAGACTTAGATTAGTGTGTCAACAGAGTGGTGGTCCAATCGATCATTTACTGTAAATTAATTAGTTAAATTTCTGATTAAATTTTTCCTTTCTCATGATATTCGTTTTTTTGACCCATGTTGTTACTTTTGTTAATTGCGAGAAAACTATAAAAGATATCAGAATTCCGTTTCTTGCATTCAAAAAAAGAAGTTTGAATGTATCTTGCATATAAAAATTGTCATGATAAGGAAGGGGGTTACTGATATTAATTTTTAAAAAATGAGTCATTTTTTTCGGACCACCCGATATATATATATATATATATATATATATATATTATATATATATATATATTATTATATATATATATATATATAATATATATATATATGTATGGTATATGTATATATATATATATTCAGGAAATGTTCCAAATACAGACTGTAAAGCCGGGTTTACACGGTGAGAGCTACTCGCGCGAGTAACTCTCACGTCTAGGCATGAGAGTACTCTCATGAGATAGTCTCGTGAGAGTAGATGTTGACACGCGTTGGTCACTCGCAGTGATAGTTGACATCGAAATGCCATCAAGGCAGGTTGTTGCTGCGGCAACCCGAGTGTTTTGTGAACTAATTAGACGCACAAGAAAAAAAAAACGTAGAATATGGGTAAGAAAATGGATTGGTAGGAGAAAAGAAACAGGTGCTTCAAATTTACTTTTACAGGAACTTCGAGGGGAAGATGAAAGAAGCTGTAATAATTTTCTACGACTAGATAAAATTCAGTTTGACTTTTTACTAACGAATGTTACAACTGCAATTCAGAAACAGGGTACATGCATGAGAAGAGCGCTGCCTGCCAAAATAAAATTGGAAATTACTTTGCGGTACATTGCAACAGGCGATTCATTTGTCAGCCAATTTAAACCATGATAATTTGCTGGTATATACGTCTTCTGTCCCAGCTCCACTTTTCTTACTTTTTATAACTTTTGATGCCTCTTGTCTGTAAGTATTTCTAATATTTCGTATTTTATTACGAAATACTTTAATGTCCACATTTTCAAGTTTCATTACTTTCGGTATTTGTTGTTCCGCACTTGTCCTAGCATCTCTATTCCTATATAGCTCCTCTGTGGTATCCCACAAACATCTATGTTTTAAATATTCTTCTAAAAATAGAATAATTTGATCTGTGTTCCACTTATCGGACATTCTGCAAAAACAATTATAACAATAAATATAAACAGTATTCCAAACACAGTCCAAAAAACCACAGTCCACGTCTGAACTCGCATGACAGTAAACTGAAAAGTTGGAAGAAACCAACTTTGTTGAGAGTGGAAAATTACTAGCGCGAGAGTGGGCGGCGCTAGTAACTCTCAGCTAGCGTGGTAGTTGACATGAAGCAAGTAGTGCGATAGTTACTCTCATGATAGTTACTCGCGCGAGTAGCTCTCACCGTGTAAACCCGGCTTTAAGCTGTAATACAGACTGTAGACTCTTACATAAACTACTACGGACATTGCTTAACATTTCAGTAGAGACGTTGGCACACTTCTGTCGATTAAGACATTTTTGGTAAGTCTGGTTTACAACTTCCGGTCACACACCGTCGAGAAACTAAAGATACACACCCGAAAAGTGTGTGCCAACGTCTACTAAAACTTTACGTAGTATCTTTAATAGTGTGCGTAAAATAATTGACAATGTAACTGCTTTACGACCTACAGTCTGAACATTTATGTTGGCATTTTATCCACACGGGGCCGGACTTTTATTTCGCTATTTATCGATGGTAATATTCCAAGATCTTGTAAAGAGGAAGAGCACAATTTTACATAAAGAAAAATCTGAATGGGAAAGAAACTCAAGTGGGTTCCAATTATATAAAGTGGATTCTATTATATGAAGATTTTCCAAATTTTATTCTGGGTTTGGTTTGGTTTGGAGGTTATTCTACCTTGAGACGTAGTCTTTTTTAAATTCTATTCCATTTGAGTTTACAAATACAGTGTTTTTTTCGTGTTGAGTATGTAGATATATCAAAAATATTATTTTAAAATAATATTTTTGATATATGAAAAATATTATTTTAAAATAACAGGCCTGTATACGGACGGCTTGCGAGAGCGGATACTTGTATCATAGTTTTTAGTCCCGTTTGTGTAGCGCATGACGGATGTTGTACGAGTATGACTATGAGTGATACAGGTAAATTTGTGCTGCCTTAGGGAGGAAACAAAACTTCAAAAAATTAAAAATTAAAAATCTTTATTCAGAAAAGAATACAAATGACAGAGTTTACAATGTTTAGATATTTGATATGACATTAATATATTCACGGTACTCTTATCTGAATATGCCGTTGGAAGCATGGAGGCTTTATAGACAAAATTAATGATATTTAGTTTATTTATTACATAAAAAAGTAAAAGTAGTAAGAGTTAGTAATAGTAATAGTAATAGTAACAAATAATAATAATAATAAAATAATAATAATAATAACAGTAATAATAATAATAATAATAATAATAATAATAATAGCAATAATGATAATAATAAATACAATATAAAGTTTACCAAATGTTACATAATTTTAAATTAGATGATTTATTGTATATTTAGTAAAAAATAAATGATGTTTAATAAAAAATATAAAAAGAACTTCCTCAGCATAATTAATCTAATTTTTATATGAGGTCGCTGTTTAAGGTGAGTCGCCTCCATCTTCGTCTGTCGTACAATATCCTCCTCCAAATTCTTCTCCAATAAGTCCGCTTTAACATAATCCTTCCATCTCTTCTTCGGTCTTCCTCTTCTTCGCCCACCCGGCAACTCCATCACCATCACTCTACGTCCGACATAATCTTCATCTCGCCTCATCACGTGCCCATACCATCTCGTTCTTGCCTCCTGTATCTTCTTTGATGCCTCTGCCACCTTCACAGTTCCTCTAATATACTCATTCCTGATCCTATCCTCTCTTATCATACCGCACATCCATCGCAACATCCTCATCTCTGCTACATCCATTTTGTTCTCATTTGTCTTCTTCATAGGTGATGCCTCCGTTTTATACAACATTGCTGGTCTCACCACAGTTTTATATACCTTTCCTTTCAACTTCACTGGCACCTTTCTATCGCACAAGACACCCGACATTTCTCTCCAGTTATTCCACCCAGCTTGCACTCTATTATTAATTTCTTTCTCCACATCTTCCTCATCCATTAAGGAGCCCAAGTACTTAAATCGGTCTACTCTTTTAATCACTTCTCCATTCATTACCATCTCATCTTCCTGATCCTCATCTAAGCGACACCGTAAGTATTCAGTCTTCCTTCTACTTATTTTCATCCCTCTATCTTCCAACGCTCCTCTCCAACTCTCTAACTTCTGTTCCATCTCCTCCTTTGGTGCGGCACACAATGCTATATCGTCTGCGTAAAGCATACTCCATGGCACTCCCTCTCTCTCTCTCTCTCCCTCTGTCAGCACTTCCATCACTATGTTAAAGAGAAACGGAATAAGCGCAGATCCCTGATGCAACCCAACTCTTACTTCAGAACTGTCCGTCTCTCGCAGACAGCTCCTAACCGTCGCATGTACATCTTTATACATTTCCTGTATCAGTCTGACATATTTTTCTGGTGCCATCTTCTGGCTGAGCTTCCCCACACGTCCTGTCTTGGGACCCTGTCGTAAGTCTTTTCTAAATCTATAAATACCATATGCATCGGTCTCTGTCCCTCCCTGTACAGTGCTTGCAAGAAGTCTCACGCCTCTGTCTCGTCCCAAGCTCGTCTGTTAGGTATAAAATGGGCAGTCCTTATAGCAGCGGAGGTGTGTTTGGATTGGTGCACATAACTGCTCTAACCCAATCAATGACGTCCATTATTATGTCACTTCTGCTACATTTTAGTGTTTAAAATACAAATGATTAAGAAGCAGAATGACCAAGTTTCGGGATGTTGGGATGGTTATGGAGCAATCCTAGTCATCATAATATTAGCTGGGCATTACATTATACCGTCTCAATATATACTGTAGACTATAGAGAACGACTAATTCGGCAAATATCCCAAATCATGGCATGATACCTAAGTTATTTTGACGCTGGTCTAAATTATTTGCTCAAATGCAATGATTGATATTAAGTAATTGTTGGGAATTGTTGTCAATATTGTTGTTTGTGATACATATCCTACGTGAAGAATCTAATGACCAAATTCCTCAGTGAACCTCTCACGCGCTCGCATTCCGAGGAAGTCACGGTCGTCTCACTAATAGATAGTTTATCCATTGTTTTAAGTGGTAACCTATTCCATCTTATGAAAGTCATTAGTCTAAAGCAAGACTGGTGGGCCGTGAATCAGAGAAATTTGCATTTGATTTGTTCATCGTAATTATTACGTACTATAGTATACTGTATATAGTAGTATATAAGAGTTTATTGGTAGCATATCATATGACAATTCCCATAAACATGTGATGACCTCGATGTTGCCAGTTTTTATTTTTTTCCTGAAACTATTACCTTCTCATAGTTTGTTTCAACAATGCATATATTATCATCTCCACGAGCGTAGACATTGCAAGAAAAGATTCTAACTAAGGATAAGTAAAGTTCTTTCATGGTCACAATATGTACTTTTATAGATGCCAAACATAAAAATATAATAAAATTCTATATTAACATAAATATATATTCGAATATTCGATACACATTTACGTCATGGCTTTAACATCAATATTTCATATAGCTTCCTCCGACATCAATAATTTCTTTCAATCGTTGCGGCATAGAAGAGGCCAGATTGTAGGGAATGTTTGGTGTTCGGCGTAAGCTCTCCCAACTATTCCTCGCGTTCGTTTGCCTCGACGTCGCGCCTCCTCGCGTTGTAGTGGTGGTGGTGGTGGTGGTGGTGGTTGTCTGGTCGTAGTAGTCGTCGTCGTCGTCGTAGTAGTAGTAGCGGTAGTAGTATCACCCGTCGTGGCGGTTTTGTTGCCGTTCAGGTGGTTGTTCGCGTCCCTCCATTGCAAGAAAAGATTCTAACTAAGGATAAGTAAAGTTCTTTCATGGTCACAATATGTACTTTTATAGATGCCAAACATAAAAATATAATAAAATTCTATATTAACATAAATATATATTCGAATATTCGATACACATTTACGTCATGGCTTTAACATCAATATTTCATATAGCTTCCTCCGACATCAATAATTTCTTTCAATCGTTGCGGCATAGAAGAGGCCAGATTGTAGGGAATGTTTGGTGTTCGGCGTAAGCTCTCCCAACTATTCCTCGTGTGAGCTAAAAGTGCTTCAAATGTTCTTTCATTGCGTTGCTCCCATTCGTTAATCATTATTGCCCAAAGGTTTTCAATCGGATTCATATCAGGAGAACGTGAAGGCAGAATTAGATTAATAATCTCTGGGTGATCTTCGTACCACGCTCTCACAACGTTACTCCTATGAATGGGACTGTTATCTTCCATTAAGTAAAATGGTTCCGGCGCTGGAACCAGATACGCACGAACACTGGGTAGCAACACCTCTTCCAGTATCTGGCAATATTGCTGTCCAGTAAGGCGTCCATCTACTTGAGTCAATTCTCCGACACCATAGCCAGACATCCAGCCCCACACACCGAGATTAATGTGACCACTACATTTGCTCGGGAAAACATTTCCTTCTTCATAGCGTTTTCCGCGCTGCCTCCAACAATGCAGGGAACCATGACTATCTGTTGAAAATGTTTTTTCGTCACAGTACATAACTTTTCTCCAGAATTCTTCCTCCTGCGGCAAGTATTGCAAGGCAAATCCCATCCGCGCCTCTTTATGCTCAATCGTCAATGCAGGTTTTATAGCTGGACGGCGAGAAAAATACCCTGCCTCGTGAAGTCTGTTGTTCACTGTATTTGCGCTACAACGAAGGTTCAGGTGTCTGTAAATATGCGTCGCTGGAACAAACGGATGCTCTCTGGCATGATTAACAATCGCAGCGTCTTCCTCTTGAGATGTTGAACGCGAAGGACCAGACCTCGGCAAAGTAGCGATTGAGTTTTCTGCTTCATATCGATGAATCCACCGTTCCACAGTGCTTCGATGAACGTCTAGTCGTCTTGATATTTCTCTTATTGGCACACCATATTCCTGCAATGTCACCATTGCTCCCCGCATTGCCTGGGTCGTCTCGTGGTGCACAGACGGCCTTTCCATCTTTGTGTAAATGGCTTATGTGAAGCGTGCTGGGACGATAGGGGAAATGAGGATACCATGCACTCCTTCTGAAATTGATTTCGGTTGTGAAGGGTACCAACCCTTCGAATGGTAATAATAATCAGCCAATTTCCTATTTTGTTGAACATATGCATAAAAAATTCGTCTTAAAAGCCAAGGATCCAAAGATTGTCAGCAATAGTTTATACCCCAACTGGCAGGCAGTTAACATTAAAACACGCGCAAAACACAACACCACACTAATCAACATTTACATCCCACCAGATAGTTCACCTCAGGTGCCAGCCAATTACAATCCACAGTTACACAATCTTGCCTCTCTCATTAATGTCATCTTAGGAGGAGACTTCAACGCCAAAGACACTAGTTGGTACAAGCACAACCAAAACAACACCAGAGGCGCCAACATAGCCACACAACTAAACAGCCTCTTCATTCTTAACAATACAGAAGAACATACACACATACCACATCAAGCAGGATACTCAAACTCCTCCCCAGACATAACGTTCTGTTCCCCCTCACTAGCAACACATACACAATGGAGAACAGAAAAACAACTGTCATCAGACCACCTGCCCATCATCATTACAACACATTCTACACTCTGCCCCAACAGCCTTAGGCACACTTACAGAAATTACAAGAAAGCTGATTGGGAACAGTTCAAAATACAGACTGAGGAACAATTCACCACATTAAACAGCACACCCATCATAAACATCAATACAATACTCAAGACATTTAATCAGATTATCAATAATGCAAACAAATACATACCCAAGGGCAACATTAGGAAATACAACCCAAATTACACTAGAGAAATAGCCCACCTCATAAGGCAACGTAACAACCTCAAATATAACACACAAGCAGCACACACAGAAGCCATAAAACAGCAGATACAACAGCTCAACACAGAAATAAACAACAAACTCAAAGAAAAACAAACAGAAACATTCAGGGAATTCATAACAACACTAAACCACTCCACAGATACATCCAGGCTATACAAAACTATAAACAGCATTACCCACTCTAACAGCGGCATTCACACCTCACACGCGGCTATCTGTCGTAGCCAAAACAATATCCCAACATACACACAACAAGCTAACATTCTAGTTAATCACTACGCAAAGATAAGTCACTTAAACAGAGACAACAACCAGAAACACGCAGACAGACAAACAGCCAGACACAAGAAAACCTACAGACTCGACACGACCATTACACCCTTCAATACAGACCAGACCACCAAGATCATCAAAAACATTAAGAATTCGAAGGCTACTGGACCAGACAACATATCTAACATACACCTTAAACACTTGGGCCCACAAGGAATACTAGCTCTCACAAATATCAGCACATATTCATACCAACACTGTATTATTCCTGACATATGGAAACAAGGTAAAATTATTACACTACTCAAACCAAACAAAAATCCAACAGAACCAGCTTCCTATAGACCCATTACTTTACTATGCCCACCTTCCAAAGTAACAGAAAGACTAATCTTACAAATCAACAACCCACACATTCCACTATCGCCTACTCAACATGGATTCAGACCTCACCACTCAACCACGACATTACTCACTAACCTCACGCAGCACATCATGGATGGCATCAACTCCAGACGACCAGCTCAACGTACACTATTAGCAACAATAGACATTAGTAAAGCATTTGATGCTATCCCACGCTTCCCTCTCATAAACAAAATACTCAACACAAACACACAATAACACCAAAAGGTGGCTGAGCAACTATCTCTCAGGAAGATACTCACATGTCACATTTAATGGTAAGTCATCCAAAAACAAGCTTTTTCCGAACGGGGTCCCTCAAGGCTCTGTTCTCTCACCAACACTCTTCAACTTATACATGCATGACATTCCAACACCCATAGATAACAAGCTTACCTTATCATCATATGCAGATGATATCACTCTAACATCCACCCACAACAACATCGACACCGCTACAAATAACCTACAAACATACATAAATAGTATACAAGACTGGCTCACACACGATAGACTCAAAGTAGCGCCCACAAAATCAACCATCACCTTGCTTACAAGCAACACAAAAGAACACCAGGTAATTCCACAGCTTACAGTAAACAACATCAACATTCCACACACTCACAGAACCAAAATACTTGGTGTCACATACAACACATCATTATCTTTTGCAAACCACATTCAGGACATTAAAAACAAGTGTACGTCAAGACTTAACACGTTTAGGGTACTAACAGGCACAAACTTTGGACACCAGCAGGAAACAACATCACTCATATACAAACAATATATTCGCTCAGTTATGGACTATGCTAGCCCATGCTGGGCACCCATTATCTCAAACACACATAAACACCTTACAAACAATACAAAACAACGCACTTCGTATCATTACAGGATGCACTCAAACAACACCAATAGAACACCTGCACACAGAAACAAAAATACTGAAAGTTAGGGAACATTTAGACATGAGGGGAACACAATTCATGGCAGCAGCGACAACTAACCCACAACACCCTTGCCACTACATGTACAATCATGCACCAACACCTCGCACCATTAAAGTAACACCAGAGAGACATTATAACCAAATACTCCATTCCATACCACGCCCCACAGACATCACACAGTACAGAAAACACATACACACACACCTAACCCACAAAGCAATGACACGACTCGGTCCGAATGCGGTCCTAGGTGCGAAGCCGCCACCCATTAACAGGTCAGAGATCAGCCTGAGCAGATCGGATCGAGTTAACTTAGCACGATTCCGATGTGGACATCACCCCAACTTACGGACATATAAACACAGACTAGACAACTCCATAGACGACACCTGCCACCTGTGCCAGGACACACCACAAACAATTGAACACATTATGACAGACTGTACCGCTCTAGCACAACAACGAACACAGCACAACATCACTAGTGCGCTGAACCTCTGGTCCACTCCGGAGAGGGCGATCGGTTACCTGCGTGCCGCCGGCTTGCTCGATCAGGGTGGGCTGATCGGCTAAACAACAACAACAACAACCCCAACTGAATATAGTCAGCCATCAACAGTTTAATCATATTTTATTTCCATAACTACTCATGACTACTCTGTCATAGTAAATAACCTTATTATGACTTAGGTAGTAGTGGTAATTCTGATTGGCGGCCTCTAGCCACATACATTAAACCTATCAGTGCGTCTAAGACCAGACTCTTCTGTTTCTGTCAATTCATTGTTAGTTTAAGGTATTTTGCTCTTTGTCTTTCTAGGTCTAGGGCATTAAAATAAATATTTGAGTTTGTGTTTAGCATTTCATATGAATTTCTCTCCTCTCCCTTAACACATCCCCGTGTTCATTTTAGCCCCCTCTCTCCCTTTCCTCCTCCCTTCGTAATTCCCCACCCAACCTTGTTTCCTTCGACATAGCAACGCTTACCTCCATCCTCATTCCACTTCCTTCATTAAACCTATTATCGCTTTTACTGTCCCTTCCTTCCATCCTTCAATGCCAACGTTCTTAAACCTAGCACATAAATTATATAATATGGAATCTAACACCTTAGATCTCTACGCATTCATGTTACTTGCAGAAGCCTGTGTCTAAGGGGAATCTAAGTGTTGAGAATGGGCTTGAGGGGTAGTCTATAGATTATTACAGATGACCTTGAACACTCCAACTATTTAAAAATGATTATTTATTACGCACATCATATGGCAAAATACACACATGAATTTAAGTATCTCTTACACTATAGGAATGGAATTGAATCCTACCAGAGTTAAAAAGTAGCAAAATATGATAGATTAGTTTGTATTAAGAGGTTACTAAGAGAAAAGATTTGGGATAGAGCGGAAGGCAGAGAGTATATTTTCCCCGAGTTTCGGTTATTATTAACGTTATATGGATACATTGCCGATGTCCCTGCTGAAGACCTCTGATGGGATGCGGTGTGATCAGAGAGAGAGAGAGAGAGAGAGAGAGAGAGAGAGCTTTTAAATCACACATTTTAAATGGTTTCTGGGTAAGGGCTTCACGTATGTTATTTTAGTCCAGGGTAGTTTATGTGGAGGTGTTAACGTAACTTGCACTTGGGACTGTTAATTGTAAGACAACTACCATAGCTGGGACTGAGACACGTCATCCCCTACATACTCTATATATATCTATATACAGTATGTCTCTATATATGAATAGATAGAGTGATCAATACAAAGATAATGTGGACGTCATTGATAGGGTTAGAGCAATTATGTGCACCAATCCGAACACACCTCCGCTGCCATAAGGACCGCCCATTTTATAAAGGGTGATCCAGAGAAATGGGACCCAAAAGAAACCCCTGTAACTCTTAAAGTATAAGTTCTTTTATAAAATCATACGCATCATTCGAAAGAGGATAGTTACAAGTTTGTACAGGATTGTATAGGTTTTGACAATACAAGACAAGATAAGATACAAAACAAAATAAAAGTGTTAGTTAAAACTAACCCTTCAAGATGACTGCATGGACTGTGGAACAGCTGCGTTTCATAACTGAGCAATATTATGAGCATGGAAGAAGTGTAGTTTCAGCTCTTAGAAGGTGATTTTGACATCTGAAAATTTGTCTTGAAAGATCTTTGAGCTGAAACTACATTTCTTCCATGCTCATAATATTGCTCAGTTATGAAACGCAGCTGTTCCACAGTCCATGCAGTCATCTTGAAGGGTTAGTTTTAACTAACACTTATTTTGTTTTGTATCTTATCTTGTCTTGTATTGTCAAAACCTATACAATCCTGTACAAACTTGTAACTATCCTCTTTCGAATGATGCGTATGATTTTATAAAAGGACTTATACTTTAAGAGTTACAGGGGTTTCTTTTGGGTCCCATTTCTCTGGATCACCCTTTACCTAACAGACTAGCTTGGGACGAGACAGAGGCGTGAGACTTCTTGTAAGCACTGTACCTTTCAATCACCTGGCGTAAGGCAAATACTGCATCCATGGTTCTTCTACCCGGCATGAATCCGAACTGCTCCTCTGCTATTTCAACTTCATCTCTCAATCTTCCGTCCACGATCCGCTCTCATATCTTCATGGTGTGTGACATGAGCTTAATCCCTCTATAGTTATTACAGTCCTGCACACCCCCTTCTCCATCAGATCCCATAAATCAATACCTTCCTCTCCTAATGCCTTCCATGCCTCTGCAGGTATCTTATCTGGTCCAGCTGCCTTACCATTCTTCATCTTCGCCAACTCTCTCACCACTTCACTCCTCTCCACTCTTCCCGTCATCCCTTCATTTGGTTGCCCGTCCTCCCAGAATATCCTGTCATTCTCTTCATTCAGCAGCCACTCGAAATATTCCGTCCATCTGGTTTGTATGTCTTCTTCCTTTCTTATCACTGTTCCATCCGCTCTTTTGATCTGTTTCACTTTATTGATATCCTTTGTTGCTTTATTTCGCGTTTTGGCCAATCTATATACTTTCTTTTGTCCCTCTCGCGTCTCCAATTCCTCATACATATCTTGGTATGCCTCGGCCCTTGCTTGTGCTACCGTTCTCTTCGCTTGCTTATTCCTCTCTCTATACACTTCCCTATGGTCATCCTGCTGCGTTTCCTCCTACAACTTCTTTGCTGCTTTCTTCCTTTGTAGGCTCTCCTGTACATCCTCGCTTCACCACCAGTTTTCCTTATTTTCCTATATCTTGCCAGATTTTCTCCCAGTATTTCCTTGCCCCACTTTCTAATTACATTAGCATTATGTTGCCACCATTGCTGCACATCACTTTCAGCCATAATTACCTCATTCAGAACATTCTCCTTAAACCTGCTTTTACAGTCTTCTAAAATATAAAAAGAATAAATTCCGAAATTAAAGGTGATTAATGAAATTAATATATTTTAAGTAGTTGATTATAAAATTGTAAAACACTCTCACTTGTATTCTTTTCTGAATAAAGATCCTGAATTTTGAAATTTTTGAAGTTTGTGTTTCTTCCATAAGGCGGCACAAATTTACTTGTATTAGTCATAGTCATACTTGTATCAGGCTGTGGTGCATCTTGTATCTGAAAAGTCATGCACCAGGACTGATAATAATTGGAAGTGTTACCAATACAAACTAACGAAAATTGCAAGATATTGAGTACGGGCATGGATGTTCTTTTGACAAGACTAACACAGAGCATTGTTGCTTTCAGTGGTGATGAGCCACGTCAGTACTCTGAACCCCTCTATTTGCTTGGCAATGCTGTTTCGAGCTGCTCGTAACCTGAAATGGGCGTATGGGCGGAATGATGCTCCATGTGAAACCTTGTTTAACTCTTACTTCCACTTAAATTATGAATGCATCGCTGAGTAAGATATATATATATATATATATATATATATATATATATATATATACTAGCTGTTATGCTCAGCACTTGCTTGGGGTGGGCTGATTCACCAAATATTTGTCCATCTGTCTGCAGAAAAATCTTTTACGTTTCTGAACCGGTTTTGACCAAACTTCGTATGGTGGACGGAAGTGATGAGTAATGAACATAAATATACATGTGACCAGCCCCTCCACCCCTAGTTACTGAGCCAGAAGGCCCCAGCACCGCAATAAGACTATAGAAAAGAATGCAGCCATGAAAATCTTCATCTTCACATTGTGTCAAGATTTGTGAAGCTTAAGATTTTCATGACTATAGTTTTATTGGACAAATAATTGAACACCCAGAAATTGGGAGGCCTGCGGTCCCACAATTACTGGGGGTTCAATTAACTAACCAACCAACCGATTAATTAATTCAGCTCTTTTTAGAGAACCAAAAGTTAACAAACAGACAGACAGAATCACACACAACTTGCTTTTATATAGTCCTCCTGTTCCTCGCTCAACCAAGTTATATATATATATATATATATATATATATATATATATATATATATATATATATATATAATATATAAGGGGCTTGCATGTAACTCGTCTTGTTTTATTGCCGTAACACACACAAAAAACTTACGAATTGCTGAAATTCATTCTGTTTGATCATGCAGAAACGCTATCGCAAAAATTTCTAAGAAATTTGTCGTATTTTACTATTTTTTTTTCTTTCTTTACAATCACCTGCAAAATTTTCTTCCCTCAAATTTAAGATCATTAATTTTCGTTTATTACATTTGTACAACTTATTTTTAGACTTTTTTAATCATTGTAATTTTAGAAAATATGGTTTTGCGTAGCATTTGAAGAATGACCTTCCACGATGGTAATTTTGCATGGATTAAAATGAAAAGTGGTTCCAACACTAGAATGTTTGTCGGATTTTATATAATGTAGAGGATGATTTATTTAGGTATTTATATTTTTAATAATTAATAGGTTTATTTTTATCTCTCTCTCTTCTCTCTCTCTCTCTCTCTCTCTCTCTCTCTCTCTCTCTCTCTCTCTTTGTATATATATATATATATGAAAATTATTTCACGAAGGTAACACGTGAAAAATATTTATGATGAATAAAACCACGAAGGAAAGGAAACACAAAATGGTGCTCAAGCGCTTTCGTCTAATGACATCCTCAGGAACACTGAAGTATATAAAAAGGTTAAGCCTATATATAGGTTACAGAAAGAAAAAAAAAGAAAAATAAATAACATACATACACACACACACACATATATATATATATATATATATATATATATATACATACATATCTATATATACAAATACATACATACATACATACATACATATATACAATAAACAGAGAAGTAAAAATAATAAAAAAAAAAAAAAATTAAAAATTAAAACCTTAAAGGATTACCAATGAGGCGTACAGATTGTAAGGAAAAATATCGATTTTTAGCACAAGATCAAATGGATTATAAAAATACAAATTTATACTAGGACTCTGCCGGGTTTTAACACAATGCTGCCTATGGTCAGGTTTCGATATATATATAAAAAAAAAAAAAAAAAAAAAAAAGGAAAATTAAAAGTTAATCGATTTTTAGCACAAGATCAAATGGATTATAAAAATACAAATTTATACTAGAACTCTGTCCGGGTTTTAACACATTTCTGCCTATGGTCAGGTTTCGATATATATAAAAAAATAAAATGCAAATTAAAAGTTAATAAAGTAGAAGACAAGTTTACCAAAGACTTAATGTTTTACACTTCTTATCTAAGTCTGCTTTAAAGGAATTCAACATAACAGGATCGAGTTGAAAAAGACCTTTGCTTATGTTGAAGTTATTTGAAAGTTGGATAATGGCAGACTCAAGAATATTTCTATTAACAATGTTGCTTGAATGGAATAAAACTGAAGCATTATTCCAATCAATACAGTGGGCTAACTCTGACAAATGGACAAAAAGGGCACTGGACAACTGTCCTGTTCTAACGAATATTGATGCTGTTTTATACGTGTGTGCAAATCCTTTCTTGTCTGACCTATGTAAAAGGAATCACATTGTTTACAACCAATTTTATAGATAATGCCTGAATTATTGGTAGGGCTATTTTTACTATGATATTTTTCACAATATTGTTATATGAAAATACTACATTAATATCCAAAAGTTTAAGTACATTAGCAATGCCTAAAAAAGCCCGGGAAAAATGGAAGTACTAAAATATTTTTTGACAAAGTACGAGTGTTAATATTGACACGATAGAAAGTTCGTTTTGCCTTGTTGAGACAAGATTCCATAAACGCAGATGGATAACACAAATCACTTCCAATACCGTTGATTTTTTCCAATTCGGCATCGATGTATTCCGGACTGGCGATCCTAAGGGCGCGGAGAAACATTGATGAAAATATGGCCTTCTTAAGGGGTATCATGTCCCGAGTAAAAGTGTACGTAGGACAAATTGTTTGTCGTTTTCCGATAGATACTAAACTTAAAACCTGGGCTTTCCCTATGTACACGCACATCCAAAAATGGGATTGAATTGTCTTGCTCAACTTCTAAAGTAAACTTAATGGAGGGGACTTGATCATTTAACTGAAGGAGGAAGCTATCCAGGTCACGATTCATGGGCCAGATACACAAAATATCGTCGACGTACCGCAACCAAGGGATGCCAACCCCAGGATTCTCGGAATATAGGTAATTTCGAAAAACTCCATATAAAATTGGAGAGGAGGGGCGATAAGGGGTTGCCCATAGCCATCCCAAAAACTTGTTGATAATACTCATTATTGAAAGTGAATTTACAGTCTTTGATGCAAAGCTTAATGAGTTCCAAAACAATGTGTGAAGGTAGTGGCAGGTCATACTTATGTAATTCTTGGGAGAGAAAGTCAAGCATATCGTCAATCGGCACTTTTGTAAACAATGAACAAACATCAAAACTAATCAATTTATCGTTAGTTTCAGTACGTACATTATTCAATTTTTCCGTAAGATCCATGGAATTTTTTACATGTGAATCAGATATAGTTCCCATTCTCGGAACTATTTAATCTTGTGCTAAAAATCGATATTTTTTCCTTACAATCTGTACGCCTCATTGGTAATCCTTTAAGGTTTTAATTTTTAATTTTTTTTTTTTTTATTATTTTTACTTCTCTGTTTATGTCTATATATGTATGTATGTTGTATGTAGTATTTGTATATTATAGATATGTATGTATATATATATATATATATATATATATATGTGTTGTGTGTGTGTATGTATGTTTTTATTTTTTCTTTTTTTTCTTTCTGTAACCTATATATAGGCTTAACCTTTTTATATACTTCAGTGTTCCTGAGGATGTCATTAGACGAAAGCGCTTGAGCACCATTTTGTGTTTCCTTTCTTCGTGGTTTTATTCATCATATATATATATTATATATACTTTACCGTTATCTGCCCCCTAACGAAAATATCACGAATAAACCTAACCAATCGTGAAGGGCGTACTGTATGTACAGTGTATTGTGATGATGCCCAGTTAGGTCAACTGTACCTAACTTAACCTAACGATTGGTTGGTTAAGTCTTCATCGTTTTGTTAGGTAAAGTCGTGATATTTTCGTAGGGAGCAGATAACGGAAAAATACTTATATATATGTATTTGTATGTATATATATATATATATATATATATATATTATGTGCGTGTATATATATATATATATATATATATAACACACACACCACACATATTATGACACGTATATACGGGCGTCCCCAAAAAATGTATACACACTTTAACAGCTGATAGCTCAATTGATGTTTCTTTCTTTCCAAGTTAACCCTTAGAATTATAATGGCAGTCAGACTAAGCTTTGAAAAGGAATTCATTCTAAAATGCTACTGGAAGTGTGAAAACGCAGTTGAAGTGCAAAGACAGTTTAGGAGGGAGTTTTCAAACAGATCCACCAACGCGACTTACCATCACTCGAATTAGAGATAAGTTTGAAGCCGATGGAACTGTTCAGAATGTCCACAAGAAGCGTTCCGGAAGACCACGGACATCGACAAGCCCCACAAAGCAAGAAAGAGTACTGGAAACATATCACCAAGTCCAAGAAAATCTGTGCGGCAAGCGAGTCGTGAGGTAGGATTTCAGAATCGTCTGTCCACGCATTTTGAAGCGCTGTCAATGGAAAAGTTACATTCCAAGATTAATCCATGCTATTAATGAGATGATCCGGACCGAAGAGTGGAGTATTGCGAGTGGTACTTGGCCATGTGGATGTGGATTGGACGAAGGGTTTCGTAGAATACCCTCCGCGTTCACAGACCTCACACCACTAGACTTTTTATGGGGATACTTAAAAGACAAAGTCTACGCTATAAACCTGCACAGTCGCTGAATTGAGAGCAGCCATTGAACGAGAATGCACACAAATACCAAACGAAATGTTTCGTGATGTTTGCGATTCCATTGCTTCGCGTTATCAGCAGTGCCTGGACCAGAACGGACGTCAGTTTGAAAACAGCGTGACAAAACATTAAATAATGTCTGTAGATTCTATTACATTTTGAAAATGAAATGTATTTTTAATAACACTGCCTTTATAAGTATTTGAAGTGTATAAATTTTTTTGGGACGCCCTGTATAATATATATATATATATATATATATATATATATATATAAGCAAACAACCACAGGGAAAAGGAAAAGGAAACACGAAATCCGAGCGCTTTCGTGATATATTCACATCTTGTCCCTGAAGATGTGAATAAATCACGAAAGCGCTCAGATTTCGTGTTTCCTTTTCCTTTTCCCTGTGGTTGTTTGCTTATTAAAAAGATCACGTGTTGTTTTGTGATTTTATTGCACATATATATATATATATATATATATATATATATATATTGTAACAGTTACTTTTCTTTTGTAACTAGTTACTTTTTATTTCAAAGGTTACTTTTAACATTTCGCTTGGTTTTAACGAACATCTGATCCTGATAAAAGTACTTTCCCTGAAAAGTGATATTTGCCAAGCTTGTTCTTTTGTTATAAATTGAATAAAGAAGAAAATAATAAACGAATAAACAAGATTTTATCATAGCATTAGATGTACAATATATTGTTAATAAACTTGCACTGTGCACAATATGTACATCAAGCAAAGCTTGTGAAAAAAGTAGCTACTAACTTTTTTGTCCTAACAGATAAATGTAACTTGTAAAAGGTGCAAATATTCATGATTTTTTTTTGTAACTAAGTATCGTTAAAGTTACTCAAAAACGTAGCGATTCCTGAGTATCTTTTTTAAGTCGCAGTAATGTTGTTTTTTTTTACCTTTATTTCCAAATTAAAATAAGTCTACATTAATATAAATTTTAATCGATTATATATTTTTCTTCACTTTCTATAACTCTCTGTTACCTCTCTACGAGCATTTCAATTCCATGTTGATAAAATTCCTTCGGTTTCGAAGCAAAAAACTCGTAGAGGGCAAAGTTGATAGCCTCGAAACTTTCAAGTTCTTTCCCGTCAAGATAGTTTTGAAGACTTCTGAATAGGTGATAATCTGATGGTGCAAGGTCTGGTGAATACGGAGGATGTGGAATTTTTTTCCAACCAAGCTGTTCAATTTTGGCAGTGGTGATTCGAGCAGTATGAGGACGCGCGTTGTCCTGTTGAAACACAACACCCTTGCGATTGGCCGAAGAGGACGTTTTGTTTGCAATGCAGCGCTCAATCTTTGAATTGTTGACAGTAGACTTCGGCTGTAATGGTTTGATTGGGCAGCAACAGTTCAAAATAAACCACTTGAATATCCCACCAAACGCACAGCAAAACCTTCTTAGGGTGCAGATGTCCTCTTGGCTGTGGTGTAGCAGATTCCCCAGCACTAACCCACTGCCGATGTCGCTTAACATTGTGATAAAGCACCCATTTTTCATCCCAGTAATGAGTCGATTCAGAAACGGTGCTTGAAGTTGCCGAGAATGCAACGAGAGCAAATGTTCACACGATCTCTACAAAATTCGACACTTTTCCCAGTCGTTGCAGGTGGCGACGAACTGTGGAACGGTCGAATTTAGTCGCTGGGTAAGTTCTTCAACAGTTACAGCAGGACCATTAGAAATATTAATTAACTTTACCAATTTATGCACAACATGACTTAACAAGAACTCAATAGGTAAAAATAATCGCGTCGATTGGTTTAATGTTAATATGCAACAGAGAATAGAATACAAAGACAGAACAAGTCACCTTTTAATAATTTAGAAATTTTGCATCTTGCCTGTAGTAATCCTTGCTCAAATGATTCCCACTGTAAACTCATAGATAGGTATTATAGTAAGACAATATCTCTGTTAAGAGAAGCAGGAAGCCCCTGATTAAATCTTACAACTATCATACTAAGATTATTCCTGGATGGAATGATTTTATAGCCCCTTGAAGAGGGAATCGAAAGACGCCTATGATTTGTGGTTCTTTCATGGTAGACCCAGATTAGGACCAGTATACATGAATATGTGTAGAAGTAGGGGTCAGTATAAGGGGGCATAAGGCGATGTAAACGAAGAAGAGTCTATTCGAGCATCAAAAGCCTGTGAAGCTCGCATAAATAGCGATAATAACAAATTTTGGAAATTTGTTAAGAATCAAACTGGTGTCAAAAATGTCCTCCCTCCGACAATCGATGGGTGTCGGGGGAGGATGAAATTGCAAAACTTTGGAAAAATCACTACTCTAACATTCTTAACAGTGTCAGTAGGAATAATCTTAAGATAGATTGCAGCGAAACGACTGTGGGAGGAACAAAGGAAAATACTTTGATATAATTTTGTGAAGTAAAGAGGTTAAAGAGTTAAAGACTGGTTCTGCGTCAGGGGTAGATAACTTATCGAATGAGCACTTAAAATATACCAATGACGTAGTATGTCTGCATATATCATTGCTCCTATCAACCATGCTTGCTCAAAGCTATATCCCTGCAGAGTCCATTACGGTATATATCTTGCCCATGGTAAAAAATAAGTACGGAGAGAGTCTGTCCAGCAATAATTACAGGCCTATTGCTGTCGCTTCCTGCTTCTCGAAACTACTAGAAAAACTCATTACAGGATGCACTCAAACAACACCAATTGAACACCTGCACACAGAAACAAAAATACTGAAAGTTAGGGAACATTTAGACATGAGGGGAACACAATTCATGGCAGCAGCGACAACTAACCCACGACACCCTTGCCACTACATGTACAATCACGCACCGACACCTCGCACCATTAAGGTAACACCAGAGAGACATTATAACCAAATACTCCATGCCATACCACGCCCCACAGACATCACACAGTACAGAAAACACATACACACACACCTAACCCACAAAGCACTGACACGACTCGGTCCGAATGCGGTCCTAGGTGCGAAGCCGCCACCCATTAACAGGTCAGAGATCAGCCTGAGCAGATCGGATCGAGTTAACTTAGCACGATTCCGATGTGGACATCACCCCAACTTACTAACATATAAACACAGACTAGACAACTCCATAGACGACACCTGCTACCTGTGCCACGACACACCACAAACAATTGAACACATTATGACAGACTGTACCGCTCTAGCACAACAACGAACACAACACAACATCACTAGTGCGCTGAACCTCTGGTCCACTCCGAAGAGGGCGATCGGTTACCTGCGTGCCGCCGCGCCGGCTTGCTCGATCAGGGTAGGCTGATCGGCTAAATAACAACAACAACTAGAAAAACTCTTGTTACTCCGATTAAATGATTTCCTATGGACATCTAATCAGTTTGGTTTTAAAAGGTCCCACTCAACTGACCTCTGTATCTATGTACTTAAAGAAACAATATCTAAATACATTGACAGTAATTCAATTATTTATAGCTGTTTCCTAGATAAAGGTAAGGCATATGATAGGGTGAACCACAATATTTTATTTGAAAAACTAGAAGACAGGAAGGTTCCCATGTACATATTAAACGTATTGAAATTTTGGTATTCCCACCAATCTTTCACCGTTAGGTGGAGAAATGTACTATCCGAGTGTTTTGGCTCCTTTTGCGGGGTGAGACAAGGCTCCTTGCTCTCCCCTATGCTGTTTAATGTGTATATTGACGGATTAATTGCTTCACTTAATGAGACAACAGTGGGATGTTGTATAGATAACACAAGGATAAATAACTTAGTTTATGCCGATGATATGGTGTTAATAAGTCCCTCTGTTAAAGGTCTGGATCGGCTACTAAAAGTCTGCGAAGTGTATTCGCAGAAACAAGATATTCTTTTTAATGTTACAAAAACTAAGGTTATGCAGTTTCATCCTAAAAGCGTTAATCAGCCAGATGATATAAGGTTTAGAATGAATGGTGAAGTAATTGAGGAAGTACAAGAGTTTAAGTATTTGGATCAAACTATTACCAGCTCCTCGAAGCCTGTGTGCTAAAGCGAATATGACCATAAGGAACTTTCAATTTTGTAGAAGTGAAGCTAAAGACACTCTCTTTCGTACTTTCTGCAGTAATATATACGGACAGCAACTCTGGGTGAATTATAAAAAAGGATCTGGCAGAACCCTAAATTTGCTGCACAACAGGTCTTTAAGACTCTTACATAAATTACCCCCGAGATGCTCAGCTTCACAAATGTTTTCTACCCGCAATGTCCCGAGCTTCCCGGAGGTAACAAGACATGCTCAATACAGTCTAATGCAAGGAATTAAGAAATCAACCAACCGATTATCCAAGCTATCCATGAGTCCTGCCATTTATCCCCTAAGCCAGGGGTCCCCAACCTTTTTGTGCCGAAGAGCACATTCAAGACTACCGGTAGTGCGGCGGGCACCATTTACTTTTTCAAGGCAAATTTATAGTTGGACTTAATAATGAACATAATACACAAAAAAACACTTAATTCCTATGTAAAATAATGAACATAATACACAAAAAAAAACCATTTAATTCCTATGTAAAATAATGAACATAATACACAAAAAAACCATTTAATTCCTATGTAAAATAATGAACATAATACACAAAAAAACAAGGATGGGCTAACTAAGAATCTTTGAAAAATTATCAAAACAATAACTTAATTTATTTATAAAGAAATAATTATTTTCAAATAAATGAGCATCTGTTTCTGTAATTAACTACTAAAATTTAATAAAATGTTAAGTATGTTACATATTTTAAATATTTAGTAACTAAATATTTAAAATATGTAACATACTTAACATTTTCTTAAAAATTTAAATGAAAACTTATCAATCTTAGTCAGTCAGTGGCGGGCACACGCAAAAGGGTCGGCGGGCACCATGGTGCTCGCGGGCACAGGGTTGGGGACCCCTGCTCTAAGCTATGGAATTCTTGGTACGAAAACATCTGTCTGTAGCTCCACTTAACTTCGACATTACAGTATTATTTCTAATCAATTGTATATATTTTTATCCTTAGTATGTGAACTGTCAGTGTATTAATAATATTTGTCATATGGACTATAGTCTGCCAATAAACCTTTTCATTTTCATTTCATTTCATTTTCATTACTTAATAACTAATAAATATTACATATTAAACCCGTTCATTCACCATTTTATTTCTGGACCAAAATAATAATAATAATAATACTAATGATGTATTTAGATTTTTGTTTGTTTTCAGGCCTAAAGTCGTGATTCTTGGACAGTTACGCGTGTTTTATATGCTAGGTATCTCCTCCAGAGCTCACCAGCGCCTCAGTGTATCTCAAAACATGTTAAAACAATATAAAATTGTTCTTGGTACTGAAGGGATTCAAGCAATAACTTTCCCTAATTTCTCCAAAATTAGGAAACAACGATACCGCTATCAATAGACTGTAGGTCATTCCATGTCAACTCAGCCACAAAAAGGTAATTTTTGTACTCATCATCTCGGATTTTAATGATATTTGGTATATTAGTGTACATACAGGAGAAACTGAAATCCCCCAATTAGAGCTGGCTGATCTTTGGTTGCTGAGATATAAGGTCACAATGTTGTGACCTTATGTCAAATTAATCTAATATATAGGTACTGTACCTAGTAATATTACGAGTATATATCTACCTACTTATTTCAATATTAACGTTTTAATATTAGTTCAGATGAATATATTGAACATTTCTGTAGCAAACTTCAAGAATACCAAATGCATGACTTCATGACTAGGATGCAGGCAACTTATTACCGTGAAACTAAAATGTCTTTGAAAGCTGCTAAAGTCCTTGTAGTGTGTGACTTTGCATAAAATTACTCTTTTGTCCCTCAAGATGAGGTGCAGAGCTTTCACTGGAACAATCAGATGATGAGCCGTCCGAATGGAGGTCTGACTGATGGGCACAGACTTCACCTCGTGATTCAGGTTTCATGTGATGTAGGATGCGGCTCGATCGCTGACTTTCTTTCGGTCCAAAGCTTACGCTAATTCCGGCATCAGTATGTTCGCAGGCCGAGATATATTCGGCGGCAATGGAGTTGCGGCGTGCGTGTGAGCATTCTTCTCCTGGGTAGCTGTCTTCCTCGGAAGTGGTATTCTCTTCACTGGTTCTCTTCCGCCTAACGTATTTTTTTTGGCCACTGAGCTTGTTTATTCTTCTTGATGGACAACTTCACATCGATACCGAGCATGTGGCGTCTCCTGTTCTCCCTTTGAGCTTCGATTTTCATTAGTGGGCGATGTCGTACAGCTTATCGGGGTTCGACGCGGGGGAGGCCTCGTTTGCGATTTCAGTGGCTGATCGGCGGGACTTGCTTTTCTTGAGTGCTTGAAAATACTGTACTCTTTACGAGGTCATGCTGATGAGCGGTAGGGATTCGGACTTTCTCCCAGAAACTCATAACGGTTTTCAAGGTTGCTTTAGCACTCTCATTCAGAAGTTTCTCTTTTGAGTGGTAGAAAAAGAAGAGTGTCAAAACTTGCTTCCTCGAAAGAAGTTTATTTCCCAGAATCTGGGACGATGTTGGACCAATGAACCAAATGTTTTTCTTGTGTTTTAGCACTACCACTAGCTATGATTAGGCTGATCCTGTGAAAAAGATCGAATAAAAACTTATATTTACACGTTCAAGGACACTTGGAGAATGGAGATAGTCAAGTTCGTTGCCTACGCGAACTCTATGAATTTCAGAAGTATGACAGTTTAATCCACAAACTCTGCCAAACGTATAATGAAAAGAATTAGAGTTTACCCACATGCCCCCTTCAGAAGTATCTCAATGAAAATTATTTAGCTTTTAGCATTGTCTTCGCAAACCCTAAACATTCACTGACTTTTAAGAAAAGTGGATCACTGCGGCTTCTGGGTATATAGAACAAAATGTAGGATTCCAAGTTATACATTTGATGAAAAACTATCGATGAATCAACCTTTTATTATTGAAACGATAGTGACCTGGCAATTTCGAAATGACAATCTTAGATATATATGGTAAGCGAAACGTATTAAATCACATTTGGCGGGCCATAATTTTTTTTCCAGTTGCACATCTTATACAGAATGCGATACTGAGAAGCCAATTCATAGAATTTAATCAAAGAGACACACCAATAGGCTAGAACTAAGTGGATTAGTCTTCATCAAGGCTGAAACCTCGACTGTCTTCGTCTGAAAGAACCCAAGTTGTAAAGTGGTGCATTATTTATCAGAATGTAGTTGAATTTGCTCGTCAGTACTGGAAACATTATGGCCAGACTTTTTCATCACGTACTATAAGTACATCGTACCTTGTACAGAACTTCACTGGAGATGAAAGTGTTCATAATGCACCCAATTATAACTCTAAACAAAAAGTTTCTTGGTTGGTGGTTCGGGTGGCGAGGTCCAACTGATTGGGTGGTGGATTCTCCGGATTTGATTTCAATTAACTTCTTTTTAAGGGGATACGGTCAAAAACAATGTGTTTGCGAGAAAACCAGCACTCAAGGATGCTATCGTTACCACAATACGGTGCCAGTAGAGCTATGCCAACGACTTTGCCGATCAGTACCAGAAGGATGGCAATTGTGCAAAGACTTGAGAGCTGGACACATTGACCAGTTTTTGTGAAACACTTTATTCCTATAACAGTTCAAAACGTGCATTTATATGCCACCTTTTTCTATTTCTTTTCAATTAAAATTTTGCTAGAATGCAAGCTTGTTCTCTTAATTTTGTCTCACTGCTTCTAATTGGAGTAGGTTGGAAATATTTTTATAAAAATTATGATAGTTTCCGGTAACTGGATTAAATTATGAGGTAAACTCAAAGGAAGGCAAGGACAAAGAAAAGATTTGAAACTGCAGAGATTCTCATTTCTTGGTCCATTTTTTGTAGAACAGGCCTGAGGTGAAATAAATGTACTGTGCTTATGACTGAAACGGGTGCATTTGTGTCACATTTGGGAGGAAACGCAAACTTGTGTTGCAATTTGCTCCTGATAAATCATGCACCAGGACCTATAGAACCAGGAGTTTCTGCAATGCAAATTAATGACACAGATGACGAAGATGGGTATGAGCTTGATAGCATGAAGTATTGTTGCTTCCAGTAGTGATGAACTACATACAGAAGTTTTGTCACTACAGTGACCCTCTATGTGCTTGGCAATGATACGGTGAGGAGCTGCTAGTACCCTGAATACGTGTATGGTCGGAGGGGTTCTTTATGTAACGCAGTGAATTTTTTCTATAAATTCAACTTAATCTGTAGACATGTCTTGAACACTGATGATATATCTATCCAATTATAATTCTTCTCGCTTCAACAACTTTACATCCTCTTCTTTCCCTCCTCTTTTCCATTCCGACGGCTCAGTTGCCATCTCTTCTCCTGACAAAATTGAACTCTTCGCTCAAACTTTCGCTTACAATTCAACCCTGAACGATTCCGGTGCTGTTCCTCCATCTCCTCCTCCCTCTGACTTTATTATGTCTGAAATTAGAAGCTCTTCTAAAGA